>OZ024743.1:91321680-91356680 GCA_964016885.1 Eledone cirrhosa
TGTTCTGTTTGTTCAGTAGAGTCATGAATTTCAGCCTCGTTGTTGATGTGGTGACAATTACTACTAGAGTTAGCTGACCTTTCTCGTTGTTCTTCAGTGGAAGTGGGATGGATTTCAGCAAAATTGTTGGTGAGCTGTTCACTGTTAGATTTAGCTGGCCATTCTCTTTGTCTGTCAGTGGAGGGGGAGGGCTGCATTTGTAGTATCACTCAATTCCGTTAGATGTATCAATTTACATCTAATGATACGTTTTGCCTGTTCATTTAAATGCTTTGGAGAAAAGTCTAATTCTGGGTGTTTGGAGTTCCATAAAGTTTTTAGCCTTTGCATAAAACCGAACTTTTGGGGTTCAGATTGTTTGTATGCTTCATATAATACTTTGTTAAGCTCGTAGCTCCACTGTATACAACGGTTGTAGTTGCGATTTGGTCGAAGGAGACTTGTACTTTTTGCCATGATGAGTTCGTCTATTCACTAATATTTCGTATTTATTTTTCAAAATAGTCGATGATCTTCTTTAAAAGTTTCGACAAAGTTCTGTCAGAATCAAATTTAAAGTTATTCACAGCTTGGGTAATATTTCTTTTCAGTTAGTTTTTAATTCTACAACTGTGTTTTAAACGTTGTTCTTGAATCGTTTGAATCGAGAACAAAAAGAACCGTTACTTAGTATATTTCTTTATGAATGTAATATAATATAACAACGCTGTATTTATATGTTAAAGTTTATGTATAATTCATATAAATAAGTGTTCTACAACTTATTCACAACATATTCACAGTTCAAACACTTATGTTTTTGTTTCTGAATCGAAAACGTTACTTGTATATTTCTTTATAAATGTAATATAACAACGTTGCATTTATATGTTAAAGTGTATGTATCGTTCATATATCATAAGTGTATGTATCGTTCATATAAATAGGTGTTTTACAACACACAGTTCAAACACTTATGTAGAATTATTGTATGTAATCTTACCGCGTAATGTAGCTCAACTTTTTCCAAAATATGGTATGTTGCCTTCACGTAAGCCGTGATTACACACGTCCGATTATCGGACACTGACCACAACGGTCGCCATTATGCATGCATGCATGTATGTATGTATGTATGTACGTACGTATGTGAGTGAATGTGTATATGTGTGTATGTATGTGTGCGTGTGCATGTATGTGTGTGTGTGTATGTATGTACTCTAATATGCCCTTCACCTGTCAACTTTAAAACGTTCTAATATTCCTGCCACCGTCACTCCCTCCCTGTTAACACAATCTCATCGAGTGTGCGTGAGGATCCTCTCGCACACGCCCTCTGCAACAGGTTATATGAAGGTGCTCGTTCATTCATTTTCTTTATACTTAACGTTGTTTGTCTACTGGATTGAAGGAGCCTCTATGCAGTTGCGCGGCCAGCTAGAAATAGCAGCTAAATTCATCGCAAATCACACGCTATCGCAAGCGCAGGTATTGTTGTGTAGTTAAGGAGTCCATTCGCTCCACAACCTCATGGTTTTGGGTTCACTCCCACCGAGTGGCACTTTGGGCAAGTGTCTTCTGATCGACCAATACTTCACTGTATCAGGTTATGACCCATGCGGAAAAGCAAATAAGATTTACCACCATCATCGTCTACGTTGAATACAGCAGAGATGTAACCCCATAGCTGCAAGTTGATATAATAAGAGTTATAGTAATATCACTTAACTTTCGACTCTACAAAATACTTCAGCACTGCCTCCATCTCTCACTCTCACCATCTCCCACCATCTCTCACTCTCACCATCTCCCACTATTATAAATGGGGGCCCACACGCTGGCCGCCGTGCGGTTCCGGCGGAGAGAATAGAGAAAGTGTTTCTCCGGAGGATGGTCAGGAATTTGGTCAGCAGAACCTTCAGAAGTGTGTGTGTCCGTATCGGGGACACCCACATAGCGGGGTTCAATAATTCTTATTGACCGCAATAAAATAAGTACCAAACTAAGTACTGAGTTGGATACGATCGACTAAATTTGTTTAAGGTGGTGCCCCAGCATGGCCGCATTATAGTAACTGAAGCCAGTAAAAGAATAAAAGAATATTGTCATAAAAAGATAGGAATACAGTGGATAATGTAATCCTATATATTATTATTGAACCTCCGTTGTTCGAACAACTGAACTCATGAAATTAACGTGCAAGTGGTTGAGTGTTCCACAGACATGGGCACCCATAACATAGTTCTCAGGGAGATTAAACGTGATACAGTGTATAACAAGTATGCTCCTTTGAGTTACAGACCATCAGACGGACATCCAAGCAGTTTCCGTCTGCCAGTTTCACTTACATGGCTTGAGTCAACCTGAGGCTATGGCAAATGACACTTGCTCAATATGTCATACAGTGGAACCTGGGACGTAATGATTGTGAAGTGAGCTTCTTAACCATTCGGCCATATTACGTCCAGTATAATGTTTTATGCGTAAATAGTGTATAAGCTATTTTTGAGCAAACGTCATGGATGGTGAATAAAAGTGCTGAAACACGCGTCTGGCCTTCTCACACGGCTACTGGGAAAAACAAAACAAAGAATTAAAAAAATTATATTGTATATTTAACAATATATGGGATGTTTATGAAAAACATTTTGAAGGCCTTTCGCTATACATTTTAAGGTTGTGACGAACGTCACATACATAGCTCCAGCAAAAGCAGGGGGAGGTAATCGACGATTCCACCGTTTCTCACTCACAAGGGTTATCAAGACGACATATCTTTCCGCTTTTGCTGAAGCTATCTAAGCTGGATTCTTATAGAATTCTGTTTATGTTTATGAGCTGATGAATCTCATTTTGGTTCGTGGAATGTTAGAACACTGAGACAGCATTTCAAGTCTGGAGCGAAGATCAGCCCTTATCTGCAATGTACTCAACAGATATAACATCGATATATGTGCGATAAGTGAAACCAGGCTCCATGTCCTAAATGGAAGAAGTAGAAGGATACACAGTTTTCTGGTTCAGAAGATGTGAAGAGGATCACCGTTAATCTAGTGTTGGTTTTATCATTAGATCTAACATTGCTAGATCCCTAGCATCATTCCCCAAAGGTGTCAGTGATTGTATCATTACACTTTCTCGGGATCTTGCAAACAATAGTTCTGTTACACCCCAACTCTTTATTCAGAGCAGACTATCGTAACATTTTATGATCAGCTTCACACAGTGGTTTCCACTGTTTCATACAAGAACAAGCTCATCATAATGGGAGATTTCAATGCTAGAGATGGAAATGACTATCACAAATGGCATGCTTTCCTTTGGTTTAATGGAGTCGGGCTATGAACCCAAATAGGCTTAGGCTGCTTTCATTCTGCAAAGAATTTGATCTTAGCATCGCTAATAGCTTTTTTCAGCAACTTGCAAACCACAAGACAACATGGATGCCTCCTAGATATATGAATTGGCATATGATTGAATATATAATCACTCACTGGCGTGGCTTAAGAGATTTCAAAATCACTCGTTCTTTTCACTCTTCTTTCTATCTCTCGGATCATGCACTGCTGTGCAGTAAAGTTTCATTCAATCTTCCCCAACAAATGGTGTCTTCAAAAGACACCTATTTCACCCAAGGTTGATGTGGATGCTTTGAGATCTACAGATAGGAGATTGGAACTTTCTGCAAAACTTGACTTATTACTCGGCTCTGTCTAGATTTCTGATGACTCTGAGGCTTGGAAAGCGCTCAAAGATGCCACATATGCAGCCTCTGTAGAAGTCTTAGGATTTCTTATTAGTAAACACCAGGACTGGTTTAAAGAATGCAACTCAGATGTCCAGAATCTTATCAGCAAGATGTATAACCTACACAGACTTTGGATTAGAGATAAATATCCTCTAAAAGCCTGGCATACCTGACAATATGCTGTCTTTTCACGAGGTCACGAAAGCATTAATTATGTCAAAAGACGAATGCTCTAAACCCTTTGGTATAACAAACGGTAGGCAGCAGGGATCCTGTTCTCTTCGCTTTGTTCTTCTCTGTAATATTCCAGTATGTATTTGGTGACTTAGACGCTGGTGTCATTTGAGTTCCATACATCAGGTGGGTTATTCAACAATCAACGCTTTAGGGTTAAAACATTTACACGAACAGGTGTTATTCGTGATTTACTGATGATGTTGCACTTGTAACATTCTTTGAAGAGGCACAATAATTGATGAACCGCTTCATGCTCGCCTGTAAAGCGTTTGGTATAACAATCAGCAGTAAAAAGACTGAGGTGGTGCATCAACCAAAGCTAACCACCCCCAGACAAATAGAAGATGGTGGACAAGGACAGCCAAAGCATGGGCTTCTCCACGTTCCCATCACTGTTGATGGCAAGGATCTGAAGCAGCAACGTGAACCGCTCTGCATCCCTGGATGATGAGATCGTCAATCGTGTCTCTAGAGCAACTGACACCTTTGGCAAACTACATCATCATCTATGGGGTATTAGAAAACGAAAGTTGCAGTTTATCGTGCTGTGGTACAGGCAACGGTGTTATACGTTTCGGAGTCATGAACACTTTATCGCACCCACATAAGCTTGATGTTTTCCAAAAACATTGTCTTCGCTCTATTTGTGGTTATGCACTCTCTGACAGAATCTCCAATGTCGATCTCTTCACAAGATGCAACATCAGTGGGATTTAGTCCTTTCTGATACAATCCCAACTCAGATGGACTGGTCACGTCCTACTGAGGACCACACACCTAATGTGTTGTTATACGGTGAACTTCATAATGGTGCTCGTTATGTAGGCAGGCCAATATTCAGATATAAAGACAAACTGAAGTACAATCTTAAATCTGTGAACATACCTCTTTCTTTTGAAGCCCTAGCTGCTGACTGTGGAAAATGGAGAACTGTCTGACATGAAGGTGTAAAGAAAAACGTTTTTCTGTTCCGAAAATAGTCTAATAAGGATATTCACTCTATTTAATAATGTAAAACACTATACACTTTATCCTCTCAGCGCTTCGTATGTTCGAAAGTTCGAGCTCAGCATACGATGTTTGTTGATATATATATATATTTTTTTCGTTGATAGCTTTTTCTAGCAAACACGACGGCTGGCAAACCCTTCAAGGAACCCATATGTCTGCTGGGCACACAAGCAATAGGACGTGTGTTTTTTCCTTGCAGCGACATATCAAACATATCGGATATCACCTGAGGATACCGTTCTCATAACAACAGCAAATACATCTAGATTGCATGGAAAACGATATAAGTAACCTCAGCATCTTATTTTGTCATTTTTATAAAATTCTCCACCGTAACTAAAAACTACGTTTGTTGAGAGCGTTCTGCTGCTTTTACCAAAACAATCTCTTCTGAACATATATATTGATACGCATACATTTATATATACGAACAATCAGACTTGTATTACAAGTATGTAACCCCCCCCCCCCCCCTCCCACACACACTTTCTCATATATTGATGTCGAGCAGACGTATTCATTTATTGAAAGAAAAATAAACGACCCCAAGAATATATTTCAATACAATCTTTGTTGTCTCATATATACACATAATGAGAATGCTCATATGTGTATATATTAAATGTACATGTACACTCACATATGTCTTTATTCTGATGCCTGAAGGTTAGTGGTCCATTGACTGCATTTTAGGGTGTTTGCGCTTGTTTAGGGTGTTTGCGCTTGTTTAGGGTATTTGCGCTTGTTCATTGGTCTTATTCTAGTTTGAACGGATGAACTTGTCTGTATGTCGGCACTTAGAAATCAATTCTGTTCTTGTGTTTATAGTGTCTGTTGGTTCAGTTCTCATTACAGAGACCACAGATATTCAAGCAGTGGGTTTGTGTATTGGGGGGGGGGGCTAGATCAACTAGTCAAGGGCTGAGGTCACCTGACAACATTACAGATGCTAATAACTTAGTCTTGGTCTTCACCGGGATTGTAATACCGATAAAGAAACGAGATATGGGAAAACGTGGCTCACAAAGGGCAACCATCTATGAGTTTCTAGATACAGCAGCAACAACAATAACAACAATAACAACAATAACAACAATAACAACAATAACAATAATAACATCAATAACAATAATAATTGTTTCTACTATAGGAACAAGGCCAGCAATTTGGGAGGAGGGGGGAAAGTCGATTAAATCGACTCCAGTTCGTGACTGGTACTTTATTCTATCGACGCCGTAAGGATGAAAGGCCAAGCTAACCTCGGCAGGATTTGAAGTCAGATAGTAAAGGGCCGTAACTTTATGCTGCAAAGCATAGTGTCCAACGCTCTATCGATACTGCCAATCCACCGCCCTTACAGCAGTAAATATAATTGTTTCTACTTTAAGCACAAGGCCAGCAATTACCCAGTACATTACTGCTACTTTATTTTATCGACCCCGTAAGGATGAAAGGCAAAGTTAACCGCGGCGGGATTTGAACTCAGACTGTAAAGGGACGTAACTATGCTAGAAAGCATAGTGTCCAACCCTCTACCGATACTGCCAATCCACCGCCATTACAGCAGTAAATATAAGGAAAATAGATGTAAAGCGTTTTTTTTTTCAGAATATATTTCTAAGTTAAACATATTGGTACTGTTCCAGCATGGCCCCGGCCCAATGACTGAAACCAATATTAGAGTAATATATTCAGAATTGGTATTTATTCTGGTTAGCGCAATGGTATTTTATCTGATGCTCTATCAATTCTGAATATATTACTCTATTATTGGTTTCAGTCATTGGGCTGGGGCCATGCTGGAACAGCACCAATATGTTTAACTTAAAAATATATTATATAACAAAAGGAGGTATGCGTAAAAGCCAAACGAGCTGTTTTTAATTCGGTATTCGTGCCAACCCTTGCCTATGGTCACGAATCTTGGGTAATCACTGAGAGAATACGATCGCGAATACAAGCGGCCGAAATGGGGTTCCTCCGAAGGGTCTTCGGAGTAATGTTACTTGATAGAGTGCATAGCTCGGAGATCAGAGAGTCACTCCAGGTAGAGTCACTACTTCTCCGAATTGAAAGATCACAACTCTGATACTATGGGCAAGTGGTTAGAATGTGCCAGGAAAGAATTGCTGGACAGATTTTATGGGCAACCGGCAGGAGACACAGGGGTTGACACCGCGCAAGATGGTTGGATAACACCCATGAGTTCGGGTGGTTTCGCCTGGGGATCCAGATGGATTAGCTGGAGACGGTTGCTTCTGACAGGACCCGCTGGAGGGAGTGTTTGAGGACTCTGTCCCCACGACCCCCTCAGGAATAAGTGGGCGAGGAAGAAGAAGGTATTTATTCTGGTTCTTTACATTCTGCATTCAAATCCTGCTGAGGTCAACTTTGCTTTTCATCCTTTCGGGGTCATTAAAATAAAGTACCAGTCACATACTTGGGTTGATTTAATCAACTTTACCCTTCCCCCAAATTTGCTGGCTTTGTACCTAAAACAGAAACCAATATTTTTAGTGGATAATTAAATGACAACAAAACATTTCGACAGTGGGTCAATTAATTTAATCAAACGTCAGGGTAGAGTCAGATGGTTTTAATGTTCCTATCTTTTCCGAACCCTGCCATCGAAGTTTCAGAGTGTCTTCTGTATCAAAGTATGAGAAAGGATCATCCATTATAAAGTCGTCATATTCTAGTTCACAGCCCTCTGATGTTGCATCCGACGAAGTCTGTATACTACGGGTCGGAGAAAGAGTTTTTAAGCTTCTAACACTCAGAGGAGTCATGCTTCGTGGAGTTTTATCTCCCCTTAAAAGTTCTGGACTTTGTCCGTCTGGCTTGGGATTACGTTGTGCATCGAGCAACCTAGGACTACAATCTAACGCAGGCCTCTTTTTTGCTGCCATAGGCGAAGCCTTTTTGAAAGGTAAGGTAATGTCATCTTTTACGAGGCTTGTTGGCCGTTTAGGTTTATTGTTAGTAGTAGTGAATGCAGTTGTGATATTTTTACCCGAGTGCATAGAATCTTCCCGACTGCTGCTACGAGACAAAGTCTTGAGATCGTAATCTGATTTCTCCTGCAATGTCATTAAAGGAATACCGTCAGAATTACGGTTGCCTTTTGGCGTAGGAAGTCGGAAGTGTTTTGATTTGTCTCTTTTTTGTACTTTATCCTTGTCGCTTTTAGTTGACTTAGTTGATGATGTATCTGTTACACTGGCTGGTGATTTCACCAATGGCATGTTGCCGTTAGTCTGTGAAGAAGATGGAGTTCCTGACGAACCGGGTATGACTCGTTCGCTTAAATCAAGATTTGAGCCTTTGTCGGTTGAACTTTTGCCTTTTGCTTTGCTTTTATATTCCACTGGATGGACTTTGGGTGATCGAACTTTTGATGACGGGCTTGAATTATGGCTGTTTGGACCCAGATCTATAGATATATTACCCGGAGACAGTACTTCGGCCTTGGTTTCTATTTTTCTCGTGTGTCCCAAAAGGCTTGAAGCACTCGACACAGACGTATGAGGCGAAGCGAGCACTGGCGTGCCACCGTCTTGCTTTTTGCGTTTAGTACTTACAGATTTAGTGAGCGGGGCTTCCATATCATGTTCAATGGTAGCGTTTCCGGCAGCGCTGGTCGGGCTACTGGGAGCACTGCTTTTGACGTGATACGGACTATTATCGCCTTGTGAAGCGACAGTGTATTTATGCCATTGCTGCCCGTAGAAACGCTGGTAGATACCACAGCCAACACTCACAGCTAGAGTCATCACACAAATGATGATACCAACAGCAACAACAGTATTTTCCCATTCAGGTTCTTTTACCATCAACGATCGTGGAACAAGGGCAGCAGCAGTTGTGTTGATAGCTGAAATAATAATAATAATAATAATAATAATAATAATAAGACTAAGAAGCTATTGGCTATCTACAACATGTTCCACAAGAGGAGTGATGTCGATAGACTCTACTTAAGGAGATCTGAAGGTGGAAGAGGTCTTATCAGCATAGAGGACTGTGTTCAGATGGAGAAAAACAACCTACACAAATACGTGACTGATAGTAAGGAGCCAATGCTCAGAATTGTACTGAAGGAGAGGAAAATAGACCAGGGGATGTCCAAGGAGGAAATAACAACAAGGAGAAAGAGCAGCCTTCATGAAAAATTTCTTCATAGTACCTTCTTTGAGAAAACTGAATTCAGGGATCCACAGACATGGAACTGGTTGAAAAGAGGAGACCTTAAAAAGGCTACAGAAGGAATGCTAATGGCTGCGAAAGAGCAGGCCCTCAAAACGAAGTGGCTGAAACACCATATTTACAAGGAGGAGGCTAGCCCACTGTGCAGGATCTGTGGAGAGAGAGAGGAGACTGTGGCTCACATTGTATCCGAGTGTAAACACCTAGCCCAGACTCACTATAAAGGCTGGAGACATGATGTGATGGGCAGGGTGATCCACTGGCACCTATGCAAAGTAAACAATTTACCACATTCTGAGAAGTGGTATGTGCATAAGCCAGAGTCGGTGATAGAAAACGATCAGGTGAAGGTGTTGTGGGATTTTAGGATACAGACGGACAAGAAACTGGAACACAATAGACCTGACCTGGTGGATTTGGACAAGGAAATAAGATCGTGCCTGATTGTGGATGTGGCCTGCCCATTCGACACGAGAGTGCAAGAGAAGGAGAGGGAGAAAATTAACCGATACCAGGACTTAAAGTGGGAGGTAAAAAGGATTTGGAACTGCCATGAAGTCAAAGTGGTCCCGATTGTCATAGGCGCACTAGGTACTATCTCAAAAAGTTTCCAGGGATGGTTAAAGAAAATTGGCCCCGCCCCGCTTTTTGGAACACTTCAAAAGGCATGCTTGCTGGGAACAGCAAGAACCCTCCGATACGTCCTGAATATCTGAGGCTGCAGGTAGTGGCTTGATATTCATTTCAACAAACTTTCCAGTTAACTAACATCAATGACGGAGACTCAAAGAACAATAATAATAATAATAATTTCTACTTTTGGCACAAGGCCAGCAATTAATCCAGTGCATTACTGGTACTTTATTTTATCGACCCCGTAAGGATGAAAGGCAAAGTTAACCTCGACGGGATAAGGGTTTACATAAAGGAAAACATTAAGGACGATACAGGATGGTAGAAATTGGGTTTCTGCATATATAAAAGGAAACACAATAACAATAACAAAAAAAATATAAACAAAAAAATTCCCAATAGGGGGAGACCACCGTGGGTTACTCGTAGAGAAAGCTCACAGAAGCCACGGTCACCCTCACCGTTAGGGCAAGCTCTCTCTCCCAGTTGTCCCCCTTCAATACCACAGGCACACGCCCAAGGCAGGCCCATTCAGATTGGCCATTCTTTGTTTCTCTCATCCACTTTTTAACAAGCTGGCTGGAATGCAGAGAGAGAGAGAAGGAGAGAGAGAGGGAAAGAGAGAGAGAGAGAGTGTGAGTGAGAGAAAGGGAGTGAGTGAGAGAGAGAGAGAGAGGGAGAGAGAGAGAGAGAGAGGGAGAGAGAGAGGGAGAGAGAGAGGGAGAGAGAGAGGGAGAGAGAGAGAGAGGGAGAGAGAGAGGCAGAGAGAGGGAGAGAGAGGGAGAGAGAGGAAGATAGAGAGGGAGAGAGAGAGGGGGAGAGAGAGAGGGGGAGAGAGAGAGGGAGAGAGAGGGAGAGAGAGGGGGAGAGAGAGGGAGATATAGGGGGGGGGAGATAGGGAGAGATAGGGGGAGAGATAGGGAGAGATAGGGGGAGAGAGAGGGAGAGAGAGAGAGAAAGGGAGTGAGTGAGTGAGGGAGAGAGAGAGAGAGAGAGAGAAAGGGAGTGAGTGAGGGAGAGAGAGAGAGAGAGAGAAAGGGAGTGAGTGAGTGAGAGAGAGGGAGTGAGTGATAGGGATAAGAGGAAGATTGTGAGGGGAGCATGTGAGAGAGGGGAGACGTTCGTGTGTGAGAGGGGGGGGGGAGAGGCTGTGTTATTCTCATTCTTCGTTTTTCTAATACTACAATAAAAATAAAGATTAAAAGAATATTCCTAAATAACATACCGGATATTGTGTAGTTTGCAACAAAGCCATAAAGGTAAGATTGTCCAGATCTACCGTCATCACTCATATGTTGCTGGATTACACGGGAAGATGATGTATCGCGAGATGATGACGTCTTGAATTCGACGCGCATGTCGTTTGAGGAAGAAGTGACTGAATCAGGAATTCCTTCAACCTCACTGAATGCTATGAGCTTGGCGTTCGTTGCCAGACCGTCTCGTACTTTGATCCATTGAGTCGATGATCTTAGATTAGCATACTGGAACAGAAGTGTAATCCGGTGTCGATGAGCGACTCTAATAAACCATACACTTAAACCTGAGCATTCTTCCGTTGCTGTAATAAAACCTGTCTGATTCGACAAAACACAACCACAAACACACGAACCATTCGTTTTCACTGGTTTCAACGGCGTCCTTGGGGTTGTCACTGTTAAAGAAAAGAAAAAAAAAAAAAAACATCAAGTGATGGTCACAGTTGTAAGGACTTTAATCATATATCTTCTGAATTAAAGTTGATATGGGGCTAAACAGCAACAACAACAATAACAAAAGGTCACATATTATATAATGTAGTCCTAGATCTGGGGCTAAACAGCAACTACAAGAAAATGTAGGGCACACAGCATAGTCCTAGTAGTCCTAGATATATATTGGTTTCTGATTTAGGCACAAGGCTAGCAACCTCAAAGCGGGATTTAAACTCAGACCGTAAAGAGACATAACTCTATGCTGCAAAGCATGGCGTCCGATGCTCTAACAATGCTACCAATCCACCATCCAAATAATATTAATAATAATTTCTGATTTAGGCCAACAATTTTTGGGGAAGGGAAAGTCGATTAAATCGACCCTAGTGCATTACAGGTACTTTATTTTATCGACCCTGTAAGGATTAATGGCAAAACTAACCTCGACGGGATTTGAACTCAGACCGTAAAGGACCGTAACTCTATGCTGAAAAGCATGGTGTCCGACGCTCTACTGATTACTGCCAATCTACCACCCTAGTCATAGATATATAATTGTTTCTACTTTTGGCACAAGGCCAGCAATTACCCAGTAGATTACTGGTACTTTATTTTATCGACCCCGTAAGGATGAAAGGCAAAGTTAACCTCGACGGGATTTGAACTCAGAATGGCAAGGGCCGTAGCTCTATGCGTCAAAGCATGGTGTCCGACCCTCTACCGATACTGCCAATTCAATGCTTGCAAAAATAAGACTATATGGTTACAGCTGGAGCGCATTTGATGATATGTCTGCTCGATCAGAGGTCGAAATAAAAAGCTACCCCCACAAAAATGACGATGATAACAAAAGCAATTAAATAAAGGAGGAGGGAATGGCTGTGAGGTTAAGGAGTTCACTTTGCAGTCACGTGGTTTCGGGTTCACTTTCACTGTGTGGCACCCCAGGCAAGTGTCTTTTACTATAGCCATGGGTTGACCAATGTCTTGTGAGAGGAATTTGGTGGATAGAAACTGTGTAAAAGCCCGTTGTATATATATGTTTGTGTGTGTGTTTATGTTTTCTGTTTCGTAATGTTCTGTAACTTAGCGGTTCGACAAATTAAGTACCAGACTTGAAAAAGTACTCCAGTCGATATGATCAACTAAATCTTTCAAGGCAGTGCTCCAACACGGCCGTTGCCTGATGACTGAAACCAGTAAAAGAATGAAAGAATAAAACAAAACAAATAACAAAACAACAACAAAACAGCAATAAGAACAGCAACAACCAAACTAACAAAACAGCAAAAAAAACCCCCGCAAAACACCAAAACAAAACAAAACAAAACAAAACAAAACAAGAAAACAGAAACAAAACAGCTAAACAACAAGAAAACAGAAACAAAACAGCTAAACAACAAGAAAACAAAAACAAAACAGTAAAAAAAAACAGTAAAAAGGAAACTGAAAAACAGCAAAGAAATAACTCACTCGTGCAATTTACGACGCAATCTTTCCATTCTACCGGTTCTCCTACACAGAAACGTCCTCCTTTAGATGGCGGAGGCTGGTTACAGAGACGGAAACGATTCTGTTTACCGTGACCACATGTGGTGGTACATGAAGCCCACGGTGACCACTGGTTCCAGTTACCGTCTATTGTAAACACTGTCACAAAGGAGAAGAAGAGAGAGAATATTACAGTTTATTTACAATATCATAATTATTTCTACTTTTTGGCACAAGGCCAGCAATTACCCAGTGCATTACTGGTACTTTATTTTATCGACTTCGTAAGGATGAAAGGCAAAGTCAACCTCGGCGGGATTTGAACTCAGATCGTAAAGGGACGTAACTCATTGCGTCAAAGCATGGCGTCCGACCCTCTACCGATACTGCCAATCCACCGCCTTTACAATATCATAATGGTTTCTAATTGCGACACAAGGCCAGTAATTTTTTTGGAGGAGGAGGCAGAGAGGAGGGTGGGTGGGGGAGTCGATTATATCGAACTTGGAAGGATGAAAGGTAAAGTTAACCTCGACGGAATTTGAACTCAGAACTTAAAGAGCCGGAACCAACGCAGCAAAGCATATTTTCCGAAGCTCTCTCAATTCTGCCAACCCACCGCTCTAATAATAATTGTTTCTACTTTAGGCACAAGGCCAGCAATTTCCCCAGTGCATTACTGGTAATTTATTTTATCGACCCCGTAAGGATGAAAGGCGAAGTCAACCTTGGCGAGATTTGAACTCAGATCTAATAATAATGTTTTCTGATTTAGGCACAGGAGGAGGGGAAAGTCGATTAAATCGACCCCAGTATTACTGGTACTTTATTTTATGAGAGAAATGGGGAGAAGACAAGCTCTACACCGTTGGCCAGGAGTGGATTAAGTTTAAATATGACCCTCCCGTCGGCTGAAAATTTCGTCGGGGCCCTTGCGTAATATGTATGGAAGCCAAAAAATTAATTTGGGGACCCTTAAATATTGTGGCGCTACAGCCCAGTTGGACCCCATCTCTCCTAATTCGTCAGTACTCTTGCCTTGGCGGTAGTATATCTCAGTTGCACCCCGCAGACAAGATGGCGAAGGTACTGCGGCGGAGATCAGGATCGCAATGTATAGAATTAGCAGAGTGCTTCCCGACTGTTTCTATCTCATGAACAACTTTATGTTTTGATGAATTTTCTTACATACCCCATCCCGTTGTAATTACTCCCCTACCAGATTTTTAGACGGTGAGAATAATAATCAAAAGAGAGAATTGTTTATACTTAGAAAAGGCCCACTGGTTTGTGTATATTATGTTTATAACAAAGTACTTAGTTCACAGACCCCAGTATTACATTTGTGGACCCTAAGTAGTCTGTAGATCCCAGGCTGGGAATTAGAGGGTCAGAAATCGACAAGAAAAGGACTTGATTAAAACGTAGTGTTGACAAAATAACGAGTGTGGAAGAACAGTATGTAGCGTTGAAAAAATAGCATAGTCTGGAAGTAAAAATAACATGGAAAAATAAAACGTCGTGATAAAAATAATGTATGTCAAAAATAATACGTAGTATGGAAAAATAGTGTATGTAGAAGAAGAAATAGAGTAGTGTGGAAGAAAAATAACACGTGGAAAAAGAAATAGAGTGGTGTGGAAGAATAAAATAGTTTAAAGTGAAAGAAAGAAAAAACGTATATGCAAAGAAAGTGGAAAATAAAAATAGGAAGGGTGGAAAAATAGTTTATTTGGAAGAAAAAATGGTGTAGTGCGGAAAGAAAATGCATAAGTGGGAGAAATCTCGCCCTCCATAAAACACGAGAAAAAAGATCATAGTCCGAAAAATTTAATTAGTTCATTAGTAACTCTTAGTAAGGTGGTGAAGTGATAGAGTCGTCAGAATGTCGGATAGAATGTTTTACGGTATTCGTTCAGACTCTCTGCGCTTTGAGTTCAAATACTTATTAATATTTGTTTCTACTTTAGGCACAAGGCCAGCAATTATCCAGTTCATTACTGGTACTTTATTTTATCGACCCCGTAAGGATGAAAGGCAAAGTCAACCTCGGCGGGATTACTTATTAATATTACACTCTGCTTAGTACAACCCCAAACTACATACTGGAGACAGCGACTGCTCACTTTGGTGAACCAACAATAACTTGACGTTACAATCTCAAAACTATATATATACAGGGTGTCCCCCAAAAATGTATACACTCTTGTATTAGAATGTTGTTGGAGTGTGCATACATTTTTTGGGGAAATCTTATATATATATATATATATACATATATAAAATGAAAAAAATTTAGTATTTGCGGATTTTAAATATTTTGTTAGTTGAACTTTTTCTGTTGAAAGGAGTCAGCTGCTATTTCTAGCTGTCGATAAGTCTATTCACACCACTGGCTTGACGCCGGCGCGATATGTATTTTTCCAAACCACATGTGCTTTTCGTCGTTATTCCTGATAATAGATAGTTTTAAATCTTCTCCTTTGCTGACAATCCAAGATTTAACATCTATGATTCACCTATTAATGGTGAAATATATTTCTTCAATGGAATATATACAAAGGAGATTAATCATTATTGCAAGGTATCTATATGCAAGGTTCTCGTTAAATTTTGAATATGTTACTTCCGTAACTATGTGTGTTTACACTCTTTACAAATTATCCTCTGTTATTGTTTGATATGTTTATTTTATATATATATGTCAATCGACTTTTAATTTAAATTTAATAAATGCTCAGATTTATTCCTTACAATATTTGAGCTTATTCTACAGGTGTGGCGCATGTTTCTGATATTCTTAGACATGACATCTTTAATTTAATTTTGTTAGTATATATATATATATATATATATATATATGGAATACTGTTGGCTTCTTGCTACAATAATTTCTATACTTTTCATTTATATATATATATATATATATATTGGAAAATGTGTGAGATCCTTGGTACAGTTAGGTATATTTGAAAAAAAGGAAAAGAATGACTTCACTTGTAGTTCTAAATAATTTGATTTAATTTTATAATATAATATTAAGAGTTGGTAGATCTCTCTCTCTCTCTATATATATATATATAACCTCGACGGGATTTGAACTCAGAACGTAAAGGGCCATAAACTCTATGCTGCAAAGCATGTTATCCGACGCTCTACCGATGCTGCTAATCCATTGTCCTTATATACACTAATAATACCGCTTACATTCGTATGCATTAGGTACATAGGTTTGGATATATGTATTTGAATGTACGCGGTATTACACCAATAAATCAAACTTTTTTTTATATGGGTCTAAATATGATTTGATAAAAGATAAAAATAATAAAATACTGTTTTCTTAAGCCGCATTCTAAAACCTCTGTTTAACTTCACACACACACGGACACAGAGAGAGAGAGAGAGAGAGAGAGA
This sequence comes from Eledone cirrhosa, assembly GCA_964016885.1. Taxonomy (NCBI): domain Eukaryota; kingdom Metazoa; phylum Mollusca; class Cephalopoda; order Octopoda; family Eledonidae; genus Eledone; species Eledone cirrhosa. Next base: position 91,338,097 of record OZ024743.1, read on the forward strand.
GAGAGAGAGAGAGAGAGAGAGAGAGAGAGAGAGAGAGATAATCTTGAGTGGGCGGATTGTTGTCTATCCGATTTGATACCGGTTTCACTTCAAAGTCCAACTTGCAATTTAATCATCTCCATGAGGTGGGAACACACGAACACACACACACACACACACCAATCAGTTACATTTTGACTACATTTTATAGTAACCACCTAGTAACCAGAAAGAAATAGTGATCTGATTATTTCTTGACTGATATTCACCGATAACCGGATGTTTCAGTTACTAGGAAACAGAGTTACCCCCGTTTACTGGAAACAGACAATAAGATATTCAAATGAAAAAGAATCTGTTCGATAATCCAATAGCTGATGGTGTGATAAATGTATGAGAGAGATAAATAGGTATGGAAATGATAAGTTTTATTTAGTCTCGAATCCACCTATACCCACCTTCTCTCTTCTCATATATGTTTTGACCTGTTTAGCTTGATTTGCTTTTTGGCTTAGGTGGTTGATGCTTTCTTGGCCACTTTTTCAGTTTTGAATGGCGTCTTAACATATTGTTTAGCTCTGGTTTTTTAACTATGGAGCGCTTACCAGCATTATTTCTGATTTTTGCGTTTCGTTTCGTCTTTTCTACCCGCCGAAATGCGATTCTCGCTAAATTTATATATATATATATATATATATATATATATATATATATAAAGTTTATCCCGGGTTCAATCGGGACAAACCACAGTAAGTAAGGTACTCAATACATAGCAGAGTATAAATATTTAAATATATTTATATATATATATATATATATATATATATATATATATATATACACACATACATACACACACTTTTAAATATAGAAATGGCTTCTGCAGGACTAGAACTGTTTCATTCGAAAGAAATCAACATTACTTCAGTAACGACGGCGACAAAAGTCCGATGACGGTCGCTGTGTATAAAATCCTGACTTAAACTGTATGTATGTATGTATGTATGTATGTAAATATGGAAGGCGCATGGCTTAGTGGTTAGAGCGTTGGGCTTGCAATCGTGAGGTTGTGAGTTCGATTCTCAGACCGGGTGATGTGTAGTGTCCTTGAGCAAAACACTTTATTTCACGTTGCTCCAGTTTACTCAGCTGTAGAAATGAGTTACAACTTGGCACCAGTGACGTCGCATCAGTGACGAGGAGAGGGGCGACTGCTTGAAAGAGAATTTTCTAGGTGCAAATCCCATGGTCATTCGTGACCGAAGGGGGGCTTTACCCTATATATGTATATATATATATAGTGACGAAACATAAGTCAATTGCATGAACTCATAATCCTTTATTTACTGCTATATATATTTCGATGATAGCCATTGAATGGCTATGACCTCATCAGGCAGTTAGTCAGTTCTTAGATATGCCAGCTCTGTGTTTATAGTGTTGATGGTATCAGAGCCTTGGGACATATGAGCTTCTTAGGAATAATTTAATGTTGTCAGCAGGAATAGTCTTACTTCTCATTGGTCAGTTTGTAGATGCTAGTAGGGTTGGTATTTGACCTCAAAGAGGCAGGTGGTGTTGTAAAGTTCAAACTGTCAGGCAAGATGACAATAGTTCCATATGACTGATTTTCACAAAAAGCATTCCTGGTCAGATATATATTCAATTAAGGTTAATAGTATGAAATAGATACTACAGGTCATTCTTAAATTGAGAAATTTATGTGGAGTGGTGCTACTGAAAATATATATATATATTTTTACCATTTTGCGTTTCGTTTCGCTTTTTCTACCAGCCGAAATACGATTCTTGCTGAATTATATATATATATATATATATATATATATATATATATATATATAGATATATAGATATATAGAAAGAAAGATTTGAATGGATACAGTTTAGTTGAAAGGAATTTATTGACACGTGTTTCTATAACAGTTACATAACCTAAAACAGCTGCTATCTACAAACTTTTAGTTATGCAGACATTCAATATTTCAATGTTATTATTTACTGTCATTTCATCAGAATAATATTACTGAGGACCTATTTAGTTTTTATAGAGAATATTAATATTCTCTATAAAAACTAAATAGGTCTTCAGTAATATTATTCTGATGAAATGACAGTAAATAATAACATTGAAATATTGAATGTCTGCATAACTAAAAGTTTGTAGATAGCAGCTGTTTTAGGTTATGTAACTGTTATAGAAACACGTGTCAATAAATTCCTTTCAACTAAACTGTATCCATTCAAATCTTTCTATTTTTCTCCGGATTACTTTTAGAACTACAACTGGAACCGTCGAGCAAACTCTACGTGAGCTGATAATCTACTGTGTGTAATATTTATATTACAACACAACGGAAAATACTGTATATATATATATATATACATATATGTATATACGATGACGTGATAACCTGTTCAGGATTATCTTCGTGAACAGCTTATACACGTGAGACAGCAGGCATATGGGTCGGTAGTTCTTCAGATCTTCTCTATCGCCCTTCTTCTATAGCAGGATGGTATTCGACTCTTTCCACTGCGAGGGTATTCTTCCCTCGTCCAGATAGTGTGTGAAGCTCGGCGAGGATTTCCCAGAGCTGCTCTCCGCCTGACCTCACCACCTCCGATGTTATGCCGTCTTTCCCTGGCGCCTTTCCCTATTTTCATATAAGAACAATTACTATAGAGCGAGTGAATGATGCGAAGAGAGGTACGTGAACAGAGAGAGTGAGAGGAGTGAATGAGAGAGTGAGAGGGAGTGAATGAGAGTGAGAGCGAGTGAGTGAGAGGGAGTGAGTTAGAGAGAGGGAGTGAGTTAGAGAGAGGGAGGGAGTGAGTTAGAGAGAGGGAGTGAGTGAGAGGGAGTGAGTGAGAGAGGGAGTGAGTGAGAGGGAGTAAATGAGAGTGAAAGGGAGCGATAGAGAAGGAAGTTGGATTATGGGGCTGATAGAGGTCAGAAGAAAACAAAGGGTTTACAATATGATAAAAATATGTGCGAAACTTTAACGATAAGATTTGCCAGACTTGAGTCCGCAGGGTAATAAATTGACTGACATACAAAAGTATTTGTATATCCTACTTGACTTGTGATAATCATCAGAACCGTTAAGAAGAGATTATTTCTTTCAACTTCAAAGAAAGAACTTCAACTTCTTCCTCTTTTTATTATTATTCCTGAGAGGGTCGTGAGGGCAGAGTCTTCAAACACTCAATCAGCGGCTCCTGTCAGAAGCAACTGTCTCCAACTGATCTAGCTGGATCAACGAGCGAGACCAGCCATCTTGCTCGGGTCTACCTCTGGGTCTCTTGCCAGTTTGGTTTTGCCCGTAAAATCTGTCAAGCGATTCTTTCCTGACATATTCTAACCACTTGCCCATAGTATCGGAGCTGTGATCTCTTAATTTGAAGAAGTAACGGCTCTACCAGGAGTGACTCTCTGATCTCCGAGCTACGCACTGTCAAGTAACGTTACTCAAAAGACCCTTCGAAAGAACTCCATTTCAGCCGCTTGGATTTGTGATAGTATTCTTTCGGTCATTACCCAAGATTCATGACCATAAGTAAAGGTTGGTACGAAAACCAAATTGAAGATAGCGAGTTTGGCTTTTACACCTACCCTCTTCTTCTGATTACTGAAGCTGGCGCATTACTGCACCAGCTCCTGCAATTCTTGCACTCGATGTAAAAAGGAGAACTATCTTATTAATAGCTGTTGCTACTTTAGGCACAAGGCCAGCAATTACCCAGTGCATTACTGGTACTTTATTTTATCGACCCCGTAAGGATGAAAGGCAAAGTCAACCTCGGCGGGATTTAAACTCAGATCGTAAAGGGACGTAACTATGCTGGAAAGCATGGCGCCCGACCCTCTACCGATACTGCCAATCCACCGCCCGTATCTTATTAATAACGTTAGCAACTTAGTTGACAAATGTGAGAGTCCTAGTGAAATTCATATAACATTTTATTAGTATGTATTGTTTTTAACGAAGAGTGTCGATTAATATTTTGATAGAAATATTGTTACTGAGTTTGTAACGCGTAGAAGCGGAAGATAACCAAATATAGGGGTTTCATCGACAGATTCCTTTTTTTGCCAGTTGCCATCGCGACCTACAGCATCCTCGGTCACAGAACTGCTGTCATCCACCACAATGTCGGAAAGAATGCCTCTCACTCGAGGAAGGAGCTATAAGTGGTGAAGTGGCTGACACAGCGTGTGTCGCTGGCTGTTCTCAGTGGCAATACTTTCACCATCTTATCCGCAGGTGAAATATACCACCCAACCAAGCATGTAGAATTTGCACCCTCTTTTTCTCCCCCTTTTAAAATTAATTTTGTCTTTCTTCCACCTTTCTTTTTTGCTTTTCTCTCTCTTGTTTATTATTTAATTTAAAAATAATGTACTTTCATTATTGTATACCATGACCATGTAAATAAGTTTCTGAATCCTTTCTTTTTTTTTAGATATGGAACGAAGGATTAAAAAATAAAATTAGAATTTCGTTTTTCGCTCTAACACAGCGGATACGTAAATGCATTTAAGAGTTTTTTTTAGATGACCATCGCCATTCTTTTGTTCAGCGGGGACAAAACATAGCGTAATGAGGCTGTTTGCTTGTAAACGAATAGAATATTATTCGATATAAAACTCACGAATGCATGAACGAAGGGTTGTAGGCAGCGAATTGAGAGAGCTTCTAGAACGTCGGATAGAATGATTCACGGTGTTCGTTTCGGCTTTCTTCTCACTGAGTGAAAACCCTACCGAGGTCAACGTTGCTTTTCATCCTTTCGAGGTCAATAAATGAAGTGCCAGTCCAGTATTGGAGTAAATTCTTCCACTATATTTTTAAAAACGTTTTTTCTCTTTCTCTGGAAGAAATCGGCTCTGTTGAGACCTAGAGAGGATGGGCTCCGCCATGTTTAAAATGTCCCCCAAATGCCGTATGTCACTACAGCGCCACTACAACTCCAGGAGTTACGGTCCATGCATGGAAAGAAGAAATGTAGCTTTTGTTTTCCTTCTTCAGGCCACTGGCATATTTCTGTTTTGTTTTTTTAATAGTCAAATACCAAATAAAATAGGGGATTAAATGTGCTCACATGCTTTATGTTGGGATGTGTATATACTGAAAACTTGCTGAAAAAATAATTAAAGCCTGCAGCAGTGATCACGTGAACAGCAAAGCAGCGTTCATGCAAAATTGAAGTTGTACTAAAGCATAAAAACATTTAGCCAAATAATAAATATACAAATAAGTAAAGAATAATTTCGGCTAGTATTTCCTCTGTCGTATATATACGGTATATTTTGTGAGAATACTTAGTCAAAATGTTCACTCACCAAGTATAGTTTCCCGCCAGGGAAGTAGGGAAAGAAGAAGAAGAAGAAGAAGAAAAAGAAGTAATGTTATTTATTATGGAACAGTTTTGTTAAAAGTTGCTAAATAGATAAATAAAAAATGAATAAAAGTAAGTTCTGTAATAATGGTTTCTGATTTAGGCACAAGGCCAACAATTTGGGGGAGAGGGGAAAGTCGATTAAATCGACCCCAGTGCATTACTGGTATATTTTTAACGACCTTGTAAGGATGAAAGGCAAAGCTAACCTCGGCAGGATTTGAACTTAGAACTTAAAGGGCCGTAACTCCATTCCGCTAAGTTACGGCCCTTTACGTTCTGAACTCAAATCCCGCCGAGGTTAGTTTTGGCTTTCATCCTTACGGGGTCGATAAAACAAAGCACCAGTAATGCACTGGGGTCAATTTAATCGACTTTCCCCTCCTCACAAAGTTGTTGGCCTTGTGCCTAAATCACAAACCATTATTACAATACTTTATCAAGATGAGAGACAATAGAAAATATTTGTTTGCAGACAATAGAATAATCTTTGCCATTCGTAGAAAAATATATAAAGAAAATGAATGAATACCGTAGTTTTTCGTGTATAACACAAGTATGATACATGAATATACGTTTTCAGAATTTTTTTTTTTGAGTTTGAAAATATTCATTTCAAAAGGTAAGATTGATAGCAAGTCTTCAGAAATGGTATTTGATATATCGAAATATTTATTATTTGTGTAACAGTATAGTTGAACGTCGTTTGTCTCAAAGACTGGAAATTGATAAAATGAATTAATAAAGGATTTAAAAAAAAAATTCTTAAATGTTCTGCGAAACTAAATATTAAAGTGGAATATATGATCCAGATCGAGATTTTGATGGATATTTGGGACAAGTTTACAAAAAGAATTATATAGATATGGCTGCACTCCAGGTTCATATTATACACAAGAATGTAATATATTTTCGTTTTTAAGCGCCAGAAACAGGGTTAGTATTGTTCTGAATACACAAAGAAAATATATGTATAGTTCAAATTATTTTTAGGAGCATTATTTTTTCCTTTACATTGAAAATACTTTTTGCCTTGAGAGAATAGTAATCTTTTAGAGGAAAATCAGCAATTCAATATAATACGCATTCTCTCCCTCTCTCATATATATATATATATATAATCATTTTTTTCTGAATGTAACTTTTTAGACAATCTATTTAGAAAATCTTTCTCACTCTTAAAACTTTACTAACAAAAACTTCTCTTCCTAATCCTCATAGACGTTCTGGTGCTGTGCTGAGAGCGAGCTGATGCACAATGCAATACGGGGTTAATATGGAGAGAGAGAAAGAGAAAGAGAGAGAAAGAGAGAGAGATGATGCCTAAGAACAATACGAATAGAGAACGAAAGAAAAACAGTTAACATCACAAATACTATACATCCGATACTATGACAAATACTATACATCCGATACTATGATAAATACTATACATCCGATACTATGACAAATACTATACATCCGATACTATGATAAATACTATACATCCGATACTATGACAAATACTATACATCCGATACTATGACAAATACTATACATCCGATACTATGAGCATGTGGTTAGAATGTCTCAGGAAAGAATTGTTGGACAGATTTTACGGGCAAAACCAACCGGCAGGAGACCCAGGGATAGACCCCGAGAAAGATAGTTAGATAACATCCATGAGCTTGGCTGGTCTCGCTTGGGGATCCAGCCGGATCAGTTGGAGACTGGTTGTTTCTGACAGGACCCACTGGAAGGAGTGTTTAAAGACTCTGCCCCTACGACCCTCTCAGGGATAAGTGGGGGAAGTAGAAGAGGCTCATACACTGTAGTTGTGCCTACATTAAACTTAAATTTTCTAATATCGATCTATTATAATCTATAAATATTCATAATTATATGAATATTTATAGCTCTCTTCGTGGACGGAAGAATAAAGACACTTGTTCTCTGACAAACAGTCAATAAATCGTAAAATATGTGAAGGCAATTTCTTAGGTATTTCTGTGAACGACAAAAGAAAATAATAGAATATTTTTCACAATGCATAGACACGTGTACTCTTAACGTAAATTCTTTTGGGGGAGATTCAGCGTGATACAATGTGTAACAAAATTGGCTCTTGAATTACAGTTACAGTCCGTCTGTTGAACTTCAAAACAGTTGCCGCCTTGCGAATTTCACTTACAAGGGTTAGGTTGACCCAAGGCTATAGTACAAAACACTTGCCCAAGACACTAGTCTGTCCGACGCTATAGAACTATACACTTGTCCAAGCTGTTACCTAGGGGATCGAACAAGAAACCTTATGATTACGAAGCGAAATTCTTAACAATTCGACCATGACCAATGAGAACATCAATAAAGTTTATTTCAATTTTCAAGAAATCCGACCGAGGTAATAATTCAATTGAGTCTAGTGGACGGAGGCCATAGAAAACTACATGAGAACGGTGAGTGGTTTTGTGTAGACAAACGTTCTTTGAAAGTATTTCAGATTGTGTTAGAAAATCGAAGCACAAGTTCTTACTTCTGGAACTGTATAAAAGTGGCACAACGATTAACGATATATATAGGTTGTCTCCAAAAAATGAATACACATTTCAACAGCATTCTAATAAATATTCCCTGTACAGGTAATCAAAGTGTATACATTTTTTGGGGCCACCCTGTGTGTGTGTGTGTGTGTGTGTGTGTGTGTGTGTGTGTGTGTGTGTGTGTGTGTGTGTGTGTGTGTGTGTGTGTGTTTGTTTGTGTGTGTCTGTGTCTCTGTGTGTATGTCTGTGTGTGTGTGTGTGTGTCTGTGAAGAAAAAAATGTGCATCAGAAAACCTGTGAGTGTGGCCTCTCACGCATGAATTCAAATCATGCTCTCTGTTATTATTTGATCCTACTGTCGTTAGTACTTCATTGCTACCACGAAGGCGTAACTAATTTTCTTCAATAGAATCGATAACCATCTAGTGGTAATTCCTGAAAGATCTACTTTTTCAGTATTTCTATCCAACAAAATTCAATAAGGCTACACAAGAGAGAAATGAAAATATAAAGCGTCTGTCGAAATAACAAATACTTATAGTTTGTTATTAGAATTAATATCAAGGAATTAGATTTGATTTGATTCTTTCTTGCACTTTCTTTCAAAAGCAGCGAAAGTCTATATTTTTCATGAATACAATTGCAACATGGCAGGCGACATACATATGTTGAATACGATACAAACATAATGGCGCTGACAGCACGCATTGTCGGCAGACGACAAAGCATAATGTCGCATACAACATACAAATATGCCGTAGACGACATAATTAACGAGCCAACAAACATACTTCTAGGTGACTGTTCTACATGCTAGAAATAGCAGTCATGTTTTCTCCAAAACACACTCGACCGCTTTAAAAAAAGGAATGAGATAGTAGCGGCACTCCGTTGGTTACGACGACCAGTGTGCTAATTGATACGATCAACAGACCAGCCTGCTCGTGAAATTAACGTGTAAGTGACTGAACATTCCACAAACAAGTATACCCATAACGTAGTTCTTAGGGAGATTCAGCGTAACACAGAATGTGACAAGACTGGCCCTTCGAATTACAGGTACAACTCATTTTGGCAGGTAAGTGGACTGGAGTAAAGTGAAATAAAGTGTCTTGCTCAAGGAAACAGCGTGTCACTGGTAATCGAACTCACGACTTTACGATCTTGAGCCAAATACCCTAACCACAAAGCTATGCGCTTTCGCAACACATTAGATATTGTAGTCTATGCTTGAATAATGGTGTGGTTTGAGCAAGATTTGGTTGTTATTTCTAGTAGATCAAGTGAATATGTAGAATAAATGGAGTATTTTCACGTTACTATTTCAAGTCAGTTAAACTGGGTTTGAAGTAGCGACATCAAAATACTCGCCCGGGGCATATCGCAGTATAACAGCTATATAACAGCTGTCTGAAGAGGTCGTATCAATTACATAATTGATGTCATTGAATACAGCCACCTTTTTTTTATTTTATTATATATATGGCATTTAATTAATGACATGGGGGGCGGGGATCTTTTCCAAGTTTTGTTACACTATTGGCATAGGTATGATTCTTGAGTTTAAAAGTTTGCTTCGCAGCCACGTGTTTTTGTGTTCAGTCTCATTGCGTGGCTCCTTGGACGTCTTCTACTATCGACTCGGATTGACGGAAACTGTTCAGAAGTTTTATATGTATGTATGTATGTATGTATGTATGTATGTATGTATGTATGTATGTATGTATGTATGTATGTATGTATGTGGTGTTTACATTTATTGTTTGGTTATGTCCCGCAACTTAGTGGTTCGGTGAAATAAGTACTAGACTTAAAGAAAAAAGTGCCGGTGGCAGTAAGACCGACTAAATTCCTGCAAGGCAGTGCACCAGCATGGCTGCAGTCGAATGACTGAAACAAGTAAAAGAATAAAAGAACGATATTAAGTGTTTGACACGCAGACATTCCTGTAAAAGGAGAATTGAACATTTATACTTTTGGAGGAAAAAAAGAAACTTTTTTATATTTCATTTTCTCGATGTTTCAAATTTCTTCACTCACCTGCGTTGTCCTTTGCCGACACACAGAGTTTCGTCTGTTCTCTTACAGCTCCTTTCGAAGTCATAGTTTCGTAGACAAAACAGAAACCCACAACCTTCTCGAATATATCAAATAAACTACAATTAAAATAAACGACACTTATATTCCTGAAGGCGAATCTTTCGGCGCAGTATTTGGCCTCCAGAGGCGAAGCCAGGGAACCAGATACTTTCCGATGCATCGCATACATCCGTATTCGGTCCGTTAACATAGAACATGCTGGATGTTCAAATTCTATGGAAACACTTTCGTAATATTTCAAACTGTGTCGTTCTGCTATATTAAGTTTATACTTATCACTCCATGTCACATTCATAGCAGCACTTTTAGTGATGATCTCATCTGCAACATTGCCTTTCCGTTCCGAAGACCGTAATTCAACGTGGTACTTCCCAGGAAGTTCGCTTTTATTACACGGGAATTCATAATTCGTTTTCAAAGAGATATCTTCGATTTCCAAACTATTGATACGTGTTGGCTTTATGTTCTTGATAAATTTAGATTTGGGTTCTTCGCCCCAAAATATTAAGTCTATATATAAACTATATGTATGAATCAGTGATTTACAAATGGCTTTAGAATCTATTGTTACAGTTATGTTGTTTTCAAAAGCGTTCTGTTTCGGAGGAAGTTGTAAAAGAGTTTCTGGCCATAGAACATAAAAGAAGAACTCCTCCAAAATTTTCCCATGTCTCTGTGAGTAGATGCGGTAAACATAGCGACCGGCGCTGACCACCACCCCACAGGCAATTTCTTGACTTCCAGAAGAACAACCTAGACTCAACGCTTGAATTTCATTCTCTCCAGCTTTTTCTAAAGCCAAAAGAGCGATATAGGCATTTCTCAAACATTCATCGTGTGGTATTGTATAGTTCAGCATCAGTTTGCCGGAGAAGGCTGTGTAAGTACGAGGAGCAGATATCCGATACCTTCGATCTGAAATTAAAAAAAATAGATATATAAATATATAAGTCAATATTTTATCAATTTAAACACACACACACACACACACTGTTAAAGTCCCGCACAGGAAACAGATATAGAATATAAACGTACAAAAGCATCTAATCTCTTCGTCAACCATCCCCTGGAAATACGATTTTGTGCATATATATATATATATATATATATATATATGCACAAAATTGTCAACAGATACAATTAAGAGCAGATACAATAAGGAACGAGATGGTAAATAGACGATACAAGGTAACATGAACAAGACAAATTCCGTGGTAATTATCTTATAGTCCACTACCAACAGAGCTGTTGGTCCGTTCTAGGTCACAACGTATAAGAAGATAGTTGAACACTGTCATGGAGTATTTCAAAGGTCGAGGAAGAAGACGAAAATACAATGTAGAACATAAACATGAACGATAAAGTAAACAAAAGGAAATGAAATGAAACTTAGATGCTGGTCACAAAATAAATCAATAAATAAATGTTCGATATTTAAATCGAACATGTGTGATGAATGATGGATTAATCATTTAGACACTTCTTCGCCCACTTAATCCTGGGAGGGTCGTAGGGGCAGAGTCCTCAAACAGTCCTTCCAGCAGGTCCTTCAGAAGCAACCGTCTCCAACTGATCCAGCTGGATCCCCAAGCGAGACCAGCCAAGCTCATGGGTGTTATCCAACCATTTTGCTTGGGGTCTACTCCTTGGTCTCCTATCAGTTGATTTTTCCCGTAGAATCTGTCCACGATTCTTTCTTGAGACATTCTAACGACATGCCCATAGGCACAGAGTAGGCGACGCGGAAAGGAGAATAAATGCCTTACGGCAAATAATTCTAGTGCGCCAATAGTTAACCATGTCTGAACGGTGAGGTGTCACCAAGTCGAAAGGACGAGACAATTGAGTCACGGGACAGAAGAGGAGGTAGGTCTTAGTAATAATAATAATAGTTTCTGATTGAGGCACAAGGCCAGCAATTTTAAGGGGAGAGGAAATCAACCTCAATGCATTACTGGTACTTTATTTTATCGACCCCGCAAGGATGAAAAGCAAAGCTAGCCACGGCCAGATTTGAACTCAGAACGTAAAAGGCCGTAACTCTATACCGCAAAGTATGTTGTCCGACGCTCTACCGATATTGCCAATCTACCACCCTAGTAGTAGTAGTAGTAGTAGTAGTAGTAGTAGTAGACAACTTAACGATAGAATACGTGAGTCACGCGGCGTTAGAGATAACATTGTAAAATTGACAACAGACACAATTAAAACCAGACTATTTCTGCTATAGACACATGGTATTAATGGGAACAGGCAATGAAATAAGTCGATCCCACTACTTGACCAATAGTTCATTTTATTGACCATGGAAAAATTAAAGCCAAATCTGACCCCGAGAAGAATTGAAATCAGATTGTAAGGAGCCTTTACTAAATTCCACAGGATATTTTGTCTTTCATCCAAACGGCTCTGTTAATCCAGCGATGTTGTCAGCCCTAGACAAAATTCTGTGCAAGTTATTAATCAACTAAAAACTTTTGCAGGTGATGCTGCAGCAGGGCCGTAGACAAATAGCTGAAACCAGTACGAAGGAGAGCTGAAAAGTTCCTGGTTTTAAGAATATATCGTGAAATTATGCAGCTGTTACATTTACAGGGGAGGTAGGACCGCTGCAATAAGAAGTGTGTGAATCTGAGAGGAGAATATGTTAAATAAAATCATAATTAACTGATCCTCTTGTATTTTCTTTTACCCAAAGCCAGGAACTTTTCTGCTCCGACTCGTAAAACAATGTATACAGATGTGTGTATGCGAGAGTGTGTGCGAGTGTGTTGCATGTGAGTGTCTGTATGTATGCATGCATTGGCGAGAAACTCCAGGTCTTTCGTACTTCTGTCTAAAGAGACAACGATGAAAGATTGTTACTTTAACTGGCAGTCTCCGGCAGTATCTGTAGTCTCCAATATATAATGACCTGATATGTCTAGCGAAACCTCGTTTTAATGGTTTATCTATCATGACCTCTTTGATCCATTCGTGAAATGGTCATATATATATATATATATATATGGTGGCTGCCAACTCGTTTTCGAGTACGGCCACTACTTTATATCCATGTAGGAGAACTCCTACCGATGCGCTGAACGAATGTAACTTTAGTCCAGCCAGCGACTTGAAAACTCTGGTACAAACACTACATCTGTGACAATTATTGACACATAGTGCTAGGCCCATGGTACCATGTGACGACAAGTGCAGAGAGATCTCCAGATACAAAGCAATGCCTGTTCAGTGAAGCTTTTATAGTGAGCAAAGGCACTGCACAAAGCCAGTCCCACTCTCTTAACCAAGATTATATTTACCAAAAAGAAGAACAAGTCAACATCATTGGATACTATCAGGGTTGCAGGTAAGGTAGATGGGTATATTTTAAAATATACCCATCTACCTTACTTTAAAGGGCATTATACACTCTATAATACTCGTTTACTCATTTCCCTCATCCTATCTTCTCGTAAAACAATAACATTTGTTTTTGACATTTTGAATATTCATCCGCAATCATTATTATTTTTTTCCCTCTATCATAAATCTTTTTAATCTCAATTTCATCCTTAATTTATTATTATATATATATATTTTTTTTTTTTAATATATACTCATATATTCTTTAAAATATACCCATCTACCTTACTTTAAAGGGCATTATACACTCTATAATACCCGTTTACTCATCACCCTCATTATATCTCCTCGTAAAACAATAACATTTGTTTTTGACATTTTGAGTATTCATCCGCAATCATTATTATTTTTTCTCTCTATCATAAATCTTTTTAATCTCAATTTCATCCTTAATTTATTATTATTATTTTTTTCTCCCCATCAACGAACTCATTATTAATACATATGAATTCAATATAAAAACTTTAACTTCACATTATTTTTCTCAAATCCTTCTACACAAACTTTTTCTCTTTGCTAATTTTAAAATTCCTACATTTCTCCTTTTGACGTTAGAATATTCACCCACAATTATTATTTTTTTCTCTCTATCTCCATACATAATTTCCCTTCGTTATTTTTTTCTCTCTATCTCCATACATAATTTCCCTTCGTTAATTTTCAAATTCCTTTAATTTATACATTATCTTCCAACGGTTCCCAACCTCTCTATATTAAAACATTATATCTTTTTCTCAGTTATAAAAACTATCTCTTTCTCTCAATCACCCATCTCTCCCTTTCCACCTTCACTCTCATCTCCTCCCCTTTTTTTCATCCTTTCCACCCCCACCCCTCCCTAAATATAATATATTTTTTCCTCCCACATATCCTCCCTTCGTTAATTTTCAAAATTTTTAATTTATACAGTATCTTCCAACGGTTTTCAACCCCTCTATATAAAATATATCTCCTCTCAGTTATAAAAACTATCTCTTTCTCTCTATCACCCATCTCTCCCTCTCATCTCCTTCCCTTTTCATCCTTTTCTCTCCCCCCCTCTCTAAATAAAATATTTTTCCCAATATCACACATCAATCTAAAACCACTTTTCATATGTTGATTTAAAACTGCACTATCAACAAGTGTTTTTTTAGCCTTCATATCATGTTCTCCTGTTTTATCTGATGAAAACACAAATATTATTGTTTGATGATGTTTGTTTTTGAAATGCGCATAATAAAATATATTGAACTCCTTTAACCATCTTTTGATCTTATATTATATATGTATATATATATAAATATATATATATATATGTATATATACTTAAATATATATATATATATATATATATACTTAAATATATATATATATATATATATATATGTATATATATATATATATATACTTAAATATATATATATATATATATACTTAAATATATATATATATACTTAAATATATATATATATATATATATATATATACTTAAATATATATATATACTTAAATATATATATATACTTAAATATATATATATATATATATATATATATATATATATATATATATACTTAAATATATATATATATATATATACTTAAATATATATATATATATATATATATATATATATATACTTAAATATATATATATTTAAATATATATATATATATTTAAATATATATATATATATATATATATATATACGTATTTAAGAAAGCCACAACAATGCAAAGGGAAATCTCGAGGTAGGAAGTGAAATATAGATAGGAAAAACAGGTGAAAGTGAAAGTTGAGAGAGACAAAGATGAAAACAAAACAAAGGTAGAAGGGTTACCGTAGTAGAGATTTAATCCCAATATTTCGGGCTCACGCCCATCAACGGGGGAAAAGTTCCAAAAGGGGGGGAAACAGGCCAAGCGGAGAAAGTGGTGATGTCGTAAAGACAGGAATGCCGTTATGGGGAGAAAATTATTTAAAATTTAAACGAGGGAAAGAATGCGCGTGCGCGTGATAAGCTGTGGCAAAAGCTACTGACCAAATGGGTTAAATCAAGAGGGTGCGTTAGCGTGTGAAAGCCGTTGTGTGCATTGTTGTGGCTTTCTTAAATACGTATTTTTACACATTTCACAATGCTTCAAGCAAACTTTAACACCCTCTTATCATTACACCTGAGCCAGGACTTGTTTGCACCCATAAGGGACCTATTCAGACTATCGGAGAATCGTGCCAAACTCGGTTGCCAAATTACCTTCTTAAAACGCTGCCTAAAGAACAACATCATTCCAACCACCATCAGGAATATACATCTACCCGAATGTTTACGATCACCATCCTTCGAAAACACCATCCGCCACATTCAACGCACGTTTATCAAGAAAATACTACGACACAACCACCACCAACTGCGACTCCATATACAAACGCTTTCTGAGCACTTAGATCGTATAGCTCCAATCCTCACCCCTGACCACCAAGTCCAGGATATACGCAAAGCTATAGATCAGTGTTACCACACCAGAGTCAAATTTGATAAACAGCGCCTTGTACGGAAATACGAATGGACTGTAAACAAATACTACATTGACAACATCCGCTCCCACAGACGGACCGACTACAACCACACCAGGGGCAACAGCTGTACAACACCCTCCGCTACACCCCCTAACATCGATCTACCTACCAACGATGCTTCACACCTCGTTACCGACTTAACCGGTACCCTCACCAACGACGAACTCGAACTTCTGCGCCTCGGACCCAAGTTCATCATTACACAGCGTCTCGATGATAGACTGAAACTCGACATCGAAACCAACTTCTGTCGGACAGCTTATCAACTGAAATGGCTAACCGCCATCCAAAACAACACCGAGATCCAGGAACCTTGTGTACCTTCCCTCTGACAAGGGGAAAGAATTCTGTGTCATCTCGAGAGAGACCTACAACAACTTAGCTCTCCAACATTTTAATGACCACAGCCTCTACTCGAAAGTCACAGGGACCTCCTCGACTCTAATCGAGGAAGGCATTAACACCATATGGACTAACATCTGTGTCCAACGAAAACTGCCAAAGAAGGTAAAAAACAACATAATGACTCGAAACAGCAAATTACCCACCTTCTACCACCTGGTCAAAACACATAAACAAGGACCCGATTTGAAAATCAGGCCCATTGTCTCTAGCGTGGAGGGCCCACTCTATAAAATATCGTGGCTGCTCTCCACACTACTGAAACCTATTCTACACACACTACCAGCCCACGTCTGCAGCTCAAAGGAAGTCTTGGAGCGACTACACCATTTGGCGCCCAACACCAGAAAGGACAACGGTTATGCCTTCAGTCTTGATGTGGTCGCCCTTTATACCTCCGTACCAGCATCCCCAGCTGTCGACCTGTTGACCGAACGAGTCCGAGCATCTAACTTACACTGCTTCGGACTCACACACACGGACATCCACCAACTCCTCTCCTTCGTTGTGGATAATGCACTCTTCAATTTCCTCGGCCACACGTACAAACAAATCTCTGGGCTACCTATGGGCTCTAGTCTGTCCGGCATACTTGCGATCTCGTACATGGACCACCTGGAACGCAAGGCACTCAATACCTGCCAACCCAACGCCGTCGCCTTCTACTCCAGATACGTTGATGATATCCTGATACTTACTTCTTCCCGGGAGATGGCGAATGAAATTCACCAAATCTTCAACGATACTGACCAACACATCGATTTCACCATCGAACACCCAGGAGAAGACGGGTCACTCGCCCTCCTCGACTTCCGTATCAACATCTCGGAAGAAGGAGACATAAACACCACTTTCTACCGCAAAGCAGCGTGCAAGGACTTATTTGTGCATTATAACTCAGCCCTCCCCAACAACGCTAAGAGAGGCTATGTCCTAAATGAACTGACACGGATCACTAACAGATGCAGCGACCCGATGAGTGGTCTCACCATACCACGCAATTCCGTAATCTACTCAGATCTAATGGTTATCCCAAGCGACTGATTAACGGAATTAGAGACCCCAGACCCAGTAGACTGACACCCACTAGAAAACTTAATATTAGCAGGTGCTTCTTTAAAATCCCCCACCTGAGTGAATATACCACGAACGCCATCCGCAGGGCCATACGGACGGAGGGACTTGACATACATTTGGCCCACACAGGACCTTCGCTGCGAAGATGCCTCTCCAACAAACCCTACGAGGCAGATGGGACGTGTTCCCTCAGCAACTGCCCGATACGGGGGGCAGATTGCCTACGCACCTATGTCGTATATAAGATTCAATGCGATAAATGTAACAAGTTTTACATAGGTAGCACCATCCGACCCCTACATGTTCGTATCAAGGAACATATCAACACCAACGCATCTTCCTTCCGTAAACATATCCTTAAATGCGGAAACCCACAAGGTAGACCCTTGGTCACAGTCCTAGCGACTGAACGCAGCATCGGATCCTTAAGGATAAAGGAAGCACTTGTTATTAAGAACCTCAGACCCCCACTTAACAACCGGGCTGAGAGAAATGAGCTGACATGGCTAACTTAACCATAATGACTATTCACAGCATACGGCCTGCTATCTTCACACACACGCACGTATATGCATACCCATACGCATGCACACACACTTCTATATTTTACACGCACACATGTTTTACAACCTACCACCTTTCACACCCTTTGATTTCCAGCTTCTACAGCCCACTATCTTTCACACACAAACGCACTCACACATATACACACACAGTTACACACACACATGTATACCCATACGCTTACACACACACATCTATATTTATACACGCACACATATTTTACAACCTACCACCTTTCACACCCTTTGATTTCCAACTTCTACAGCCCACTATCTTTCACACACACACACACTCACACATATACACACTTACACTTATACACACACAGTCACACACACATATATATTTACATACACATATCTTACGGCTTTCACACGCTAACGCACCCTCTTGATTTAACCCATTTGGTCAGTAGCTTTTGCCACAGCTTATCACGCGCACGCGCATTCTTTCCCTCGTTTAAATTTTAAATATTTTTCTCCCCATAACGGCATTCCTGTTTTAACGACATCACCACTTTCTCCGCTTGGCCTGTTTCGCCCCCTTTTGGAACTTTTC
>OZ024743.1:91373764-91376264 GCA_964016885.1 Eledone cirrhosa
CAACGCAGCCTTCTCTCGAGTAAACAACATCTGATCCCTCTTATCTCTAATTTTTTCCTTAGTTCGTTTATGCTTTGCCGTTCACGTATATTACTGTTACACATCCAGCGGAGCATGCAAGCTTCGTTCCTCTCTAGTCTGCGTATATCCTCTGCACACAATGCCCAGGTCTCACTACCATGCAACATTGCTGTTCGTATGCAGGCATCGTACAACCTGCCTTTCATTTTTAGGGAGAACCCTTTAGCAGCTAATAGTGGTATAAGCTCTCTGAACTTTTTCCAACCAGTTCTGACTCTAGCTACAGTACTTTCAGAGCACCCTCCCCCACTGCTGATTTTATCGCCCAGGTAACGGAAGCTGTCCACTATTTCTATAAAACCCTCTGCGCAATTGAAAGAGCTAGTATTTTGTGGGCACTTGCTGCTACTTATTGCACCAGAACACCGGCCACATGTAAAGTCTATGTTCTTAGTTAGCTTACCTGTGATCCCACTACATCTTTTATGCACCCATACTTTGCATTTAGGACATAAGATGGAGTTTCTACCTACGCCTTTCCTACATACCGAGCACGACCATTTCCCAGAAGGGACCGCCGCCTTGTTTTCTTTCCTACAAACTAGAACTTTGGTCTTAGCCAGGTTAATTTTAAGTCCTTTTGACTCTAGGCCGTGCTTCCATGTTTGGAATTTCTTCTCTAGCTCGGCCATTGATTCCGCTATGAGTGTCAGGTCGTCTGCGTATAGGAGTTCCCATGGGCAGCCTGTCTTGAACTCCTCTGTTATAGCCTGAAGGGCAATAATAAATAGTAGGGGGCTGAGAACAGAGCCCTGATGGACGCCAACTTTTACGCTAAACTCTTCACTATATTCGTTGTTAATTCTAACCTTGCTGACTGTTTCTTTATACATGGCTTGTATAGCCCTCACAAGCCATTCGTCAACGCCTAGTTTTCTAAGAGCCCACCAGATAATGGAGCGGGGGACTCTGTCGAAGGCTTTCTCCAGGTCGACAAAAGCTAAGTAGAGGGGTTTACCTTTAGCTAGGTACTTCTCCTGTAGTTGTCGTACTATGAAAAGAGCGTCTGTGGTGCTTTTGCCTGACACAAACCCGAACTGCATTTCATCTAGATCAATTCTCTCTCTGATTAGTTGCGCTATTACTTTTTCCGTGACCTTCATGACCTGGTCGATTAATTTAATGCCTCTATAGTTACTCCTATCTAGGGCGTCTCCTTTACCCTTATAACAGTTAACGATGATGCTGCTATGCCAGTCCTTCGGAACAACCCCATTCTGTACGACTTGGTTAACTATGCGGGTGACCATGGTGTGTCCCACCGTGCCAGATGCCTTCAGCATCTCAGCAACTATTTCCGAAGGCCCAGCCGCCTTACCAGTCTTCATATCCTTGATTGCCTTACTTATTATACTCCCCTCGACTAACACTGCTGGTCCCTCTATCGGGTCGATATGGGGGAGACTGTCTTTCTCCCATTTATTCTCCTCATTTAGTAGCCTTTCATAGTGACACTTCCAAGCTACCTTCTTATCAGTGTCGGTGATGGCAAGTATGCCATCATCGTTAAGTACACACTTCTCCCCGACAATATCACGGTTTTCCTTGACGCATTGCCTGGCAATCCTGAACACCTCACGTTTTTGGTCATCGCGTTGTAGAACATGCTTGAACTTTCTTTCCTCAGCTTCCCTTCTTGCTAAGTACACTTCTCTCCTAGCTTCCCTCCTGGCCACTTGATAGTCTACTCTACTTCCCCCATCCCGCCATACTTTCCAAGCCTGCTTTTTGGCCTTAATTGACCCCTCCACCTTACTGTTCCACCACCATGTTACTCTCCTCCTGCCTACAGGCCTGCTCCAGCCACAGACTTCGTCTGTCGCCAACAGCAAGTTAGCTTTCAGAAATTTCCACTGTCCCTCTATATTGTCCGATTCTAGATGCTCTTCCTTACTGTCGAAAGCATCAAGTAATATGCTTTGAAATTTATTTCTGGCTGTGGGGTCTTTTAGTTTCCATATTTTCCTCCTGAGGATAGTCCTCTTCTGCTGTCGGGTGCGTCTCGTCCTGACTATGAGGTCGCTAATTATCAGTCTATGTTGGGAGGTGCATTCTTCATGGGGGAGGGATTTAGTGTTTACAACAGACACTCTGTCACGTCTTCTGGTAAGGATATAATCTACCTGGCTTGTGTGTTCCCCGGATCTATAGGTAATCAGGTGATTGTCACGTTTTTTGAAGTTAGTGTTACAGATAGTTAGGTTATTTGCATCACAGTATTCCAGAATTCTGGAGCCTTCCTCATTTCTAGTACCAAACCCATAGCCTCCATGGATTTCGTCATAGCCGTCACAATGTTGTCCAACGTGACCATTTAGGTCGCCTGCAATAATTATATAGTCACTGTCAGATATTTGGGAGGTAGTTAGCAACAGTGTCTCATAGAATCTGTCTTTTATAGTGCCGGGCAGTCCGGATT
>OZ024743.1:91388764-91393764 GCA_964016885.1 Eledone cirrhosa
ATAAAGAAAGAAGAAACATTAGACATAAATAAAAAAAAAATATAAATACCCAATATTTCTCTACATTCTCGACTGTACAGTTTCGTGGCTACTTTGCAAAAACACTTTCTTTATAATGTATTATATAGCTCTGATATAGAGTCAATCTAATTCATTCAGATTATTTTGTCCGTATTAATCATAGAGCAATAACAGTTAAGGTTGACACCACACAAATTCAGGGATATATGTGTGTATATGCATGTATATGTATGTATTCGCATGTGTCTGTGTATTTCTTTTTATTGTCTATATATATGGCTTAGTGGTTAGAGCATTGGCCTTGCAATCGAAAGTTTGTGAGTTCAATTCTCAGGCTGGGTGATGTGTTGTTTCCTTAAGCAAGACACTTTATTTCACATTGCTCCAGTTTACTCAGCTGTAGAAATGAGATAAGGACTGGGGTCCCTATCATTCCACTTCAAAGTGGAGGTGCCACGGCAAAAAAGCACCCAGCACTCACTGTAAATGGGGTTGGTGTTAGGAAGGGCATCCAGCTGTAGAAATCAAGCCAGAATCAGTTCCCATCCCACCCTTGCAAGCAGGGAAAAAGCGGACGTAAAATGAAATGATGATGAAATGATGATGATACACACACCCACACACACACATATGTAGGGCTCCGTTCATTATTGTCCACCAGGCTATAACAGAGGAATTTAAGACTAGTTGCCCATAGGAACTCTTATACCCCAACGATCTGACCCTCATAGTTGAATGTTTGACAGAATTAGAGAAGAAATTTTAGACATGGAGGCATAGCTTGGAGATAAAAGGCCTTAACCCTTTAGCATTCACATTACTCTATATATACTATTGTATTTTTATGGTAAATGCTTTATCTCACATAATTATCTCACATAATATCGAATCTATGAGATTTTGATATTTATTTTGAGAACAATACCTTAACATCAGTATGAGCAGCTGGTTACAGCAAATTTGAAGAGAAAGAGGTGAGAGAATTCTGGATGGATATAGCCCGCTTAAATGCTAAAGGGTTAAAGTCAACCAGGCAAAGACCAAAATCCTAATGAGTAGAAAGGTAAACAGGGCCCTGATCCCCTGAGGGAAATATCCCTGCTCAATGTACAGGAAAGGAAAAGGTAGAAACTCAATCTTGTGTCCTAGATGCAAATTATGGGTATACAAGAGATATTGTGGGAAATCAGGCAGACTAGCCAAGAACTTTGTAGTGGATACATGTACAAAGCCTTAGTGACGTCACTTCCGCCTGGATGACGTCACTGGGGATAAAGAGGCGCCAAGAGTTGGTCGCCACTAAAATTTCACGCTGTCCAGACACGATATTTGCGACTCCAACAGCAGCAACCACAACTCAGGTCATCGCTTCAATTACTATCAGGGACATGATATATATATTTTACATTTCTACAGACCCTTACAGATTCTTACTCTCTCTCGTTCACTCATTCTTTATCTCTTGGTGTCTCTCTCTTAGCCAAGACAGTGAAGTTCACAAAGTTTTCTTGGTAAATACATTTTAATTCTACTTTTACAAACAAACAAATAACATACATAACCCCTGTGTATTTTTTAGTATAACTCCGGCGCAAGTTATTTTCAATAAATTAATAATATAGCAATTTGGTGTCACCGTGGTTCATTATATATATATATTCATTTTCTGTATGATCAAGGAACTATCATATCATCATCATTTTATGGAACAACATAGCAAGCTACAAGTGAGCATGCATGCAACAAATGAATCAATACCACAATTCAATCTGCTACCCAACTATTAATCTCTATAATTGGTGACCCTCACAACATTGTAAATTTCCATTACATTGGTTTCTTCTTCTATTACAACTTCATATGTGGATGCTGCACAGGGACTGTAAGCAAAAACCCTCAGGAAACAAGCTCTTTTAAATGCATAGAGGACTCAATAGAACTAGTTGATAGTTTCTGCTAGCTGAGAAACCAAATCAGCAGTGAAGATGGGAGTTCAGAAAGTATACTTGCCAGAGTAACGACGAGATGGAAAAAGTTCAGGGAGAAAATGCCACTGCTAGCTACAAAAATGATTCTTACTCAATATAAAAGGCAAACTGCACGATGCCTGTATGTGAACAGCAATGGTACATGGAAGCGAAACCTGGCCACTGTGCACAGAGCATCTATAGAGATTGAAAAGAAATGAAGCCTGCATGCTCCGATGGATGTGTAACAGTTGTGTGCATTAATGGCAAAGTGTAAATGAATTGAGAGCAAAACTGGCATATGAGGGATCAAAAGTTGTGTGCAGGAGAGAAGACGGTATGGGCATGTGATACGCATGAAGGATGACAGCTGTATAAAATGGTGCAGGGCACTCAAAGTTGTCAGGTGCCTCGGAAGAGGAAGACCTTGAAAGATGTGGGATGAAATGATAAAAGCTGACCTGCCACAGCCGAACCTCTTGATGGAGATGACACAGGACAGAGACCTCTGGCGCTACGACATGCGACCCGAGCTGACATCCAGTCCAGCCCACACTGTAAACGTGGATTGCGCTTAGGAAGGGCATCCAGTAGTCTTAAAATCCCAGCCAAAACATGGTCCTGCTATGATCAAGGTATGGTACAACCAACTGGCTAGACCTTTCTCATGATGGTACCACCCAGTTCCACACTGTAAACGTGGTTGGTGTTAGGAAGGACATGCAGCATCTGTAAAAACCCAACCAAACACAGGTATCAGCCACGTCAAAGCTATTTCTGATAATGTTATTCCCAGTAGCTGAGGGAACTAACCAGCACTGTGGTGACAGCAGATGTAGTTAAAACTCATTGACTGTGTCTCTACAGCAACCCTTGTGTCACTCAAACATTCACTGTGCCACAACTATACTTGTGTGGCACACACCTTGACTGTGCCACCACTATACTTGTGTGGCACACACCTTGACTGTGCCACCACTATACTTGTGTGGCACACACCTTGACTGTGCCACCACTATACTTGTGTGGCACACACCTTGACTGTGCCACCACTACACTTGTGTGGCACACACCTTGACTGTGCCCCCACTACACTTGTGTGGCACACACCTTGACTGTGCTCCCACTATACTTGTGTGGCACACACCTTGACTGTGCCACCACAACAGCTCTTGTGTGACTCACACATTGACTGTGCCTCCACACCAGCATATGTGGGGCTCATTCTTTGACTGTGCCACCAGCACAGCACTTGTGTTGATCACATATTGACAGGCCAAGATGTAAGGAGCACTTTGATCCAGGTGCACTTAGTTTGTGCAGGGACTCCACACTATATTACATTTTGGAGTAGTGAGACTTCAAAATCTGAATCCCAGGCTTTCACAGTCCTATTGGAAGAACCTGTTCTTGGTTGTCCATGACTACTTCCTATCTCTGGCCATATTGGGCCATGTGGGGCAAAGGTATTGGGTCAGATCGCTGTGCCATCATGCCTTTGGCCGCCCTCTAGTTCTTTTCCACTGTCTTGGTGACATCTGTTGCATACTTTATATAGTTAATTTATGTGTCACTACAGTTTGTAGTAGTGAGACTTGAAATTATGTTAATGTTATGTAGTTCAACACCTTAAAATCACAATTGTTCCACTGTTATTGATTATCTGATATGGTAATACTTGCTATCTTGATGTTCTTAACAAGATTAGGTTCTGTTATTTAATCTGCAGGGATGATCAGGTCAGTGAAATACTGCAAATGGGTCCAGGCCAGATGTGAAATGTGAGCTCACAAAGCTAGTAATATGTCTAAGCCGTATTTCTTTGAATTTGAAAGTTAGAATCATCAACAGTGACCATGAAAAATAGTTTAAGTTGGGCTTATAAAACCCTGGATATAGAAAAAAATGTGTACACTGCCACCTGTTGGATTTGAACCCACACCTGCAAATATACCATTTTGATATATTGCAGGTGTGGGTTTGAATCACATAGGAGATGCTGTACAAATTTTTTCCATCTTCGGGGTTTAAATGACCAACTTAGGCTATTTTTCATAGAGAAAGAACGTTGATATATATATATATAAATATATAATCATCATCATCATTGTTTAACGTCCATCTTACACGCTAGCATGGGTTAGACAGGTTTGTCCCATTTAGAGGCAAGTTATGTTGGGTGACTGTGTCCTGCTCATATACGACTGTTTCTGGCTGGTTTTCTATATACTACCCAGCCAAAGGTATAGTCTGTGTGGTGTAGTTGATATATACTGCCCAGCCAAAGGTATAGTCTGTGGGGTGTAGCTTATATATACTTCCCAGCCAAAGGTATAGTCTGTGGGGTGTAGCTGATATATACTTCCCAGCCAAAGGTATAGTCTAGGTGGTGTAGCTTATATATACTACCCAGCCAAAGGTATAGTCTGTGTGGTGTAGTTGATATATACTACCCAGCCAAAAGTATAGTCTGTGGGGTGTAGCTGATATATACTTCCCAGCCAAAGGTATAGTCTGTAGGTTCTAGTTGATATATACTGCCCAGCCAAAGGTATAGTCTGTGGGGTGTAGCTTATATATACTTCCCAGCCAAAGGTGTAGTCTGTGTGGTGTAGTTGATATATACTTCCCAGCCAAAGGTATAGTCTGTGGGGTGTAGCTTATATATACTTCCCAGCCAAAGGTGTAGTCTGTGTGGTGTAGTCTGTGTGGTGTAGCTTATATATACTGCCCAGCCAAAGGTATAGTCTGTGTGGTGTAGCTTATATATACTGCCCAGCCAAAGGTATAGTCTGTGTGGTGTAGTTGATATATACTACCCAGCCAAAGGTATAGTCTGTGGGGTGTAGCTTATATATACTTCCCAGCCAAAGGTGTAGTCTGTGTGGTGTAGCTTATATATACTGCCCAGCCAAAGGTATAGTCTGTGTGGTGTAGCTTATATATACTGCCCAGCCAAAGGTATAGTCTGTGTGGTGTAGTTGATATATACTTCCCAGCCAAAGGTATAGT
>OZ024743.1:91398764-91508764 GCA_964016885.1 Eledone cirrhosa
GCAGGCCTGTAGGCAGGAGGAGAGTAACATGGTGGTGGAACAGTAAGGTGGAGGGGTCAATTAAGGCCAAAAAGCAGGCTTGGAAAGTATGGCGGGATGGGGGAAGTAGAGAAGACTATCAAGTGGCCAGGAGGGAAGCTAGGAGGCAAGTGTACTTAGCAAGAAGGGAAGCTGAGGAAAGAAAGTTCAAGCATGTTCTACAACGCGATGACCAAAAACGTGAGGTGTTCAGGATTGCTAGGCAATGCGTCAAGGAAAACCGTGATATTGTCGGGGAGAAGTGTGTACTTAACGATAATGGCATACTTGCCATCACCGACGCTGATAAGAAGGTAGCTTGGAAGTGTCACTATGAAAGGCTACTAAATGAGGAGAATAAATGGGAGAAAGACAGTCTCCCCCATATCGACCCAATAGAGGGACCAGCAGTGTTAGTCGAGGGGAGTATAATAAGTAAGGCAATCAAGGATATGAAGACGGGTAAAGCGGCTGGGCCTTCGGAAATAGTTGCTGAGATGCTGAAGGCAACTGGCACGGTGGGACACACCATGGTCACCCGCATAGTTAACCAAGTCGTACAGAATGGGGTTGTTCCGAAGGACTGGCATAGCAGCATCATCGTTAACTGTTATAAGGGTAAAGGAGACGCCCTAGATAGGAGTAACTATAGAGGCATTAAATTAATCGACCAGGTCATGAAGGTCACGGAAAAAGTAATAGCACAACTAATCAGAGAGAGAATTGACCTAGATGAAATGCAGTTCGGGTTTGTGTCAGGCAAAAGTACCACAGACGCTCTTTTCATTGTACGGCAACTACAGGAGAAGTACCTAGCTAAAGGTAAACCCCTCTACTTAGCTTTTGTCGACTTGGAGAAAGCCTTCGACAGAGTCCCTCGCTCCACTATCTGGTGGGCTCTTAGAAAACTAGGCGTTGACGAATGGCTTGTGAGAGCTATACAAGCCATGTATAAAGAAACAGTCAGCAAGGTTAGAATTAACAACGAATATAGTGAAGAGTTTAGCGTAAAAGTTGGCGTCCATCAGGGCTCTGTTCTCAGCCCCCTACTATTTATTATTGCCCTTCAGGCTATAACAGAGGAGTTCAAGACCGGCTGCCCATGGGAACTCCTATACGCAGACGACCTGACACTCATAGCGGAATCAATGGCCGAGCTAGAGAAGAAATTCCAAACATGGAAGCACGGCCTAGAATCAAAAGGACTTAAAATTAACCTGGCTAAGACTAAAGTTCTAGTTTGTAGGAAAGAAAATAAGGCGGCGGTCCCTTCTGGGAAATGGTCGTGCTCGGGGTGTAGGAAAGGCGTAGGTAGAAACTCCATTTTATGTCCTAAATGCAAAGTATGGGTGCATAAAAGATGTAGTGGGATCACAGGTAAGCTAACTAAGAACATAGATTTTTCATGTGGCCGGTGCTCTGGTGCAATAAGTAGCAGCAAGTGCCCACAAATACTAGCTCTTTCAATTGCGCAGAGGGTTCTATAGAAATAGTGGACAGTTTCCGTTACCTGGGTGATAAAATCAGCAGTGGGGGAGGGTGCTCTGAAAGTACAGTAGCTAGAGTCAGAACTGGTTGGAAAAAGTTCAGAGAGCTTATACCACTGTTAGCTGCTAAAGGGTTCTCCCTAAAAATGAAAGGCAGGTTGTACGATGCCTGCATACGAACAGCAATGTTGCATGGCAGTGAGACCTGGGCATTGTGTGCAGAGGATATACGCAGACTAGAGAGGAACGAAGCTTGCATGCTCCGCTGGATGTGTAACAGTAATATACGTGAACGGCAAAGCATAAACGAACTAAGGGCAAAATTAGAAATAAGAGGGATCAGATGTTGTTTACTCGAGAGAAGGCTACGCTGGTATGGACACGTGATGCGCATGAAAGTCGATAGCTGTATAACAAAGTGCAGAGCAATAAAGATAGACGGTAGCCACGGAATAGGCAGACCTAGAAAAACCTGGGACGAGCTGATAAACTCCGACCTCACACACTTACACCTCTCCAAGACAATGTCACTGGACCGAGACCTTTGGCGGTACTCAGTAACAGAGAAGACCCGCCTTACCTAAATACATAGTAAAACCTACTACAGTCAGTAGGCATCTCTAACAAAATACCCCCCCCCCTCCCCGTCCCACCACCACCACCCCCACCCCATCCACACCACCCCGTTCTATGTAAAGTTATGTTGGTGCCACACCATCCAGGCCGAAACAAATGAGATCGTGTAGGTGTCACGACAAAAAAACACACAGTCCACGCTGTAATGTGGCCGTGTAGGCAACACGGTAAAAACCTCCCAGACCCACACTGTAAATGTGGTTGGTGTTAGGAAGGGCATCCAACTGTAGAAAACCTGCCAGACAGTCCTATGCGAGCAAGACAATCACTCTTGCCTCAAGTGGGACTACCCCCGTCCAAACCCATGCAAGCATGGAACACGGATGTTAAACGTTGATGATGATGATGATTGTCATCATCGATTAATGTCTATCTTATATATATTTTTATATATATATAAGTTCTCAAGTAGTGTCATGGGGTGACCCACAGTTAAAAAAAGGTACTCAATATGTTGGTAAAGTATAAGAATTGGCAGTATCGGTAGAGGGTCAGACGCCATGCTTTGCAGCATAGAGTTACGGCCCTTTATGATCTGAGTAGTTCAAATCCCGCCGAGGTTAACGTTGCCTTTCATCCTTACAGGGTCGATAAAATAAAGTACCAGTAATACACTGGGATAATTGCTGGCCTTGTGCCAAAAGTAGAAACAATTATTATACATTGAAATGACTTCCACAGGACTAGAACTGTTTCATTTGTATGAAATCATCAGGATATTTCTATTGATTTCATACGAATGAAACCGTTCTAGTCTTGTAGAATTCATTTCGATATATATATATATAAATATAATATCAGCGAGATCGAATTTCAGCTGTGGTCGAAAACAAAGCGAAACGCAATATCCGAGTTATGCTGGCAAGCGCTCCATGGACTAAATAAAGACTAGAGCAATAAACATAGGTTATAAATGACAAACAAACTGAGATGGTGGTCAAGAAGCCATCAAACACCTAAGCCAAAAAGACGAAGCAAGCCAAATGGGTCAAACAAAAGAATAGAATATGTACCCGGACCCCTGGCAAAAATGGTATATATATAGATAGATAGAGAGAGAGAGAGAATGATAGATAGATAGATAGATAGATAGATAGATAGATAGATAGATAGATAGATAGATAGATAGATAGATAGATAGAGATATAGATATGTTTCTTTATTAGCCACAGGGGCACAAAAGAAGGGGACAAATACAAAGGGGGAAGTTTACATACAATAGATAGATAGATAGATAAATTTCTTTATTAGCCACAAGGGCACAAAAGAAAGGGACAAATACAAATGGGGAGTTTACATACAGATATATGAAAATAAAACTATTAATAAAATAACAAATAATTTAAATCACCAATAGGGGACGAGGCGTTACACAGGGGTTGTACACACCCCAAAAAAATATACAACCCTCATCTCCAGGAGCACCAAGAGTGAGTCCTCTCTTCCTCTTTTTCCTCAACCTACAGGCTTATATAGAGAGAAGGCCCAACCACTCAGGCCATCTTTGCCACATTCACCCACCTTTTATAAAATTTGCTGGGGTACAGCACCTTTCTCCATCCTCATTCTTCTTCCAAAATGATATTTGAAAAAACGAATCAGTTGCTCGCCGGAGAGAAAGGTGTCTGACCTCAGCCCTTTTAACCTTGTCCACCATATAACCTCTTTCACCATAGCCATAACACATAGGAAAACCGCCTCTCCCTCGGTTTTGAAGGAGGGTGGCGATTTGATCATGACAATGGACTCGGTGGTCAACTGGATTGGTCCCACCCGCGACAATAGTCGTTCTACATAGCCTCACAGGTCGGTAACACCCGGGCAGTGTACAAATGCGTAGGCAACGGTTTCCTCGTCGCGCACACATCTCGGACAGATCTTTTTCGAAGGGCCCCTGCCCGGGCGCCCGTGTCTGTAGAGCTTGTCTCGAACTGGTAGAGCTCCTCGGTAGCTCTGCCAGACCAGGGACTTTTGGAAGTTGTCCATTGGTCCCAGGCGGAAGGTTCTACCGAACAGACTGGCCAGTTCGTCCTCTTCTACGCCTAGAGTTTCTCCGAGCGTGTCGTCGCACTTGCTGCGGACCAACCCTCTATAGAATGTCGAAGTGGAGTCTCCACTGATCGCCGGGTCTGTTTGCCAGAGCACATTCGATGTGCCAGTTGCCCATTTTCCTCGGTCTTTGCTTGACCCAGATCTGCAGCTCGGCAGCAAGATGAGTCGTGGGAAGGTTCGCCTCACGAACGGGGCCCACACCGGTTGTCTGGTGAGGAATACATGGAGGTGCCGCAGCCTGAGCGCATGTTTGCGCATCGTCAGCCACGGCAACCCCAGCCATCCGTTTGAAGGGTGTTGGCAGCAGATGGATCTTCTCACCAAAGGAGCCCGTTTCTTCCAAAGGAATTGGAAGAGCGCGCGCTCCATTTTGGTGAGCGTTTTGGCTGGACAAGGCACGACGGTCAAGCGATAGTAGATGACGGACGCTATAAAAGTGTTCGTCACCTCCGCTCGACCTTTCAAGGATAGTTTGCACTCGGCCCACTTCTGGGTGAGCGCAAACACCTTGGCCGTCACCTCGTTCCAGTTCTTCTCCACCTGGAGGTCCGGACCAAACCAGACCCCGAGCAGCTTTACCGGTCCTTCCGTCCAGCGTATGACGACACCATCGGAAGGCAACGGTTTGCCTCTCCATGTTCCGAGTTGCAAACCAACGGATTTGTCCCGGTTCAGCTTCGCTCCTGTGAACCTTTCGTATTCCTCCAGTAAGGTGCCGATCTCCCCGATTCGCGAGGCGCTCGACACCATTACTGTTACGTCGTCAGCGTAGGCCGACGCAGCTTTTCGCAGTCCCGGTTCCAAAGGGATGCCCTGCAATAGCTCCAGCTTCCGCAGTAGTGGCTCGAGAGTCAGTACGTACAGAAGGGAAAAGAGAGGGCATCCCTGTCGGATGGATCGCGTGATTTGGAACGGCTCTGAGAGGTAGCCGTTCACCTTGACCCTTGAGCAGTTGTTGCTGCTGTGCATTGCAGCAATCCGGCCCCTGAACACGGGTCCAAAGCCTGCCGCCTCGAGCACCGCATCCAGGTAACGATGGTCAACCCTATCGAAAGCCTTAGACTGATCCAAGTTGATCAGGGCCCCACCGAAGCTGGGTTTACACCCTACCCTCTTTGTGATGCATCGCATGAGCTGGAGGTTGTCGTGTATGGACCTGGTCGGATTGCGCATGTCTGCACTTCTCCCACCAGGTTTTCGACGACAAGCGCCAGCCTCTTTGCCAACACATTGGCCAAAATCTGTAACTCTGTGTTTAGCAGAGTTATGGGCCGGAAGTTTCCTATGTCATCCCCCTTATTCTCGTCCTTCCTGACTAACGTAACTACGCCCTTGGTCACAGAACTGGGAATTCTCCCATTCTGCTGCCAGTTGCAGTAGACCGCTTCCAGGAGACCGGAGAACAAGTCCGGCATTGCTACGTAAAATTCGTAAGGTAGACCGTTGAGACCTGGAAATTTGCGTTTGCCACATTGGCTCAGCGCATCCCCTATCTCAGCGGCCAAAATCGGCCTTTCGCAGAACTTCGCCTTGCTGTCCGAGAGTCGCAGTAGGTATGGACCGAAATCCATAGCTCCTCCCGGCGCGCCGCCCTGCCCGAACAGTTGAGCAAAGTGCCGCTGAAAGGCCGCGCACATCTGCTTCAGCTCACGTATCATGCGTCCGTCTTGGTCCTTCAAAGACCGAATCGTGGACTTGTTGCCACTTACGCTTCCGTCACTCAGGCCCAGCTAACAGCTTTGGCTCCCTCGTTTCCCAGAGCACGTATTTTGCTTCTGACAACGCAGCCTTCATGCTGTGCGTCGAAGAACTGGTCCAAGGCCGTTCTCGTCGCTAGCTACGTTGCCACTGCCAAGTGCCTCTTCTACTTTATCTACCAGTTCCTTTTTGGTCTTATTTCTATCTAACACTAATTTTTTACTAAAACTTATCGAGTCTAATCTAACTGCCCTCTTGAGAGAGTACCACCATCTGTTGTTGACAATGGCCCCCGTCAAGTGCTGCTTAACTAAAGTGCTAATCCGTCTACTAAAGGCTTTGCATGTCGGTAACGACAAGTTCAGCTTCCAGTAGCCGGGTCCCTGTCTATGGGTTTTGGTAAGGTTGACTAAGCAGGTCACTAATTTGTAATCTGAATAGGCAACCATGAACATTTGTGGACAGCTTAACATGTCCCTATCCTTCTTTCTAACTAGAACCCTATCTAGGTACGATCTAGATGTTCTGCTGAAATTAGTCCACGTCTACAGTGGCACAGTCGGAAAATCTATTCGATATCTATCGGCCGATTAACTGTTTGAGGCTGTTACACCCCCCTCTATTGGGACATGCTCCCACATAGTCTCAACGTGCATCTAGGATTCCATTCTAGTCCCCCACTAACAGCAGGGAGCGGGACGTTCCCAGAAAAGTCTCTAGACATTTGAAGAAGTCTGGCCACGGTGTCCCAGATGGGGCATATATGGTCACCAGCCTGAAGGCTCCACCTTCACTACTGTTGTCTAGGACCACCAATCGACCCTCCGGGTCCAGATGGACCATCTGTGTTACGAGGTCCAGGTGTTTCCGCAGCAAAACGGCAACCCCATACTGTGCGACCTGAGGTTATTTAAGAGTTTGCCCTGTTTCCAGGGCATCCCCAGGCCGTGTACATTCACACATCCAACTCTTATATTGGCCATGTTGGTGCTGAAAAGTTAAAAGAGGAAAAGAAATCACTCACCTCTTCGTCTCCTGGGGACCAGGCTGCACAATTTCCATGGGGGTGTTGGAGGAGTTGTTTAGTGGAGTCGTGGTTGTCTGGCAGGGTGGGGACGGAGATGTTTGGTGGGGTAGGGGTATCTGGAGTGGGGGTGGGGAAACATTTCAAAAGGACACGGTTATAGGGTTTGACGCAGGGGTTACCTACGTCGTTAGGAATTTTTTCTTTTAACTGTTTATGTGTGTCCATGGAGATCCTAATCATTTTAAGATTAGGATTCTCCGAAGAGTGTGTAAAAGTTTTCCCTTCGGTCTCCACCGAAGGGTTTTTATATATGATGTCTGTTAAAGTTTTATTGTTAGTATTTATGTAGGTGTAACATCTTTGTTGTGTTGCTTTTTGTCTGTGGTTCTTGTGTGTGTTTACGTTTTGTAGTAGGTGTTTTGTTTTCAGGAGGGGGTGTTTTTGTTTGTGCTGTTTGCGTCGCTTGTGTTGGTGTTTGTGTGTTTGTTGCATTTTTGTTTGTTATGTCTTTTCTTTTTACTGGTCGGAAAGGCTCTCCCTCATCGTCACAGGGTGACGATGATGAGGCCTCATCAGTGTTGTTAGGGAGGGGTACATTTTGGAGAGCTGTTATGTGTGTGGGTGTTTCTGGAGTTGTTTTAGGTAGGGAGGGGTTGGGTGGGACTGTGTTTGTCGTTTGTTTTGTTGTCACTACTTTTTTATGTTGTTGTTGTTGTGGTGGTGGTGGTGATTGTTGTACTGGTGTTGCAGGTGTTGGCAGTAATGCCTTTTTTGGGCTAGTTAGCTGAGGACAGGAAGCTCTCAGGTGACCCCTGCTTAGGCAGTGGTAACATGAAGGCCGCCTACCCTCGACCGAAATGTTTATGTATATAAGCCCATCCAGCAGCACACATCCCGGGATCCTAGCTATTCGTTCTGGTGTCATTTGGACCAGAATTTCCAGTCTAGTTCCGCTTAACAGGTCGCCGGAGGACTTACCTACCGATATTATTGAGTCTTTTTCGAGGTTTAAAATCCACATAGTACGCGCTCAATATTTGGTGTGATACTTTGGATTTTTATTTTCTGTGTTCTTTTCCCCATGTAAGTGGGGAAAAGGGTGAACAGCGGTGACACAATTGGCGGCACAGAATATTTCTGTGCCGTCAGTTGGTCTTTCATCAGAATGGATAAACTCCCGTAGAGTCTACCCTTCTGAATGAAAGCAATGTCTTTTAAGGTATTTTTTAAAACCAACTCAATTTCGTCTTGTGAAAGTTGAGTCAGTTTTCGGGTTTTGTTTGAGACTGTCCTGAAAACCACAGTTTTCAAGGCAGCTTCTCTTCGCAAATCTGGGAGAGAGTTTATGGAGAATGATCCGTTCTCCCCAAAAGTTATGTGCTGCCTGGCATTATTCAAAAGCTCATT
The DNA here is from genome assembly GCA_964016885.1 of Eledone cirrhosa. Classification (NCBI taxonomy): domain Eukaryota; kingdom Metazoa; phylum Mollusca; class Cephalopoda; order Octopoda; family Eledonidae; genus Eledone; species Eledone cirrhosa. Next base: position 91,407,090 of record OZ024743.1, read on the forward strand.
TGCATTTGAAATACCTACCGGAGTGTAGCTTACCATTTTCTTTACGGTTTGCACAAACGATATTTTGTCGTTTACTTCCTTGTTGCAGTCATTAGTCTTGTTGTTCGTAGCATTGTTGTTGTTGTTGTTGCTGGTGCCACTGGTTGTGCTGTTTTTGTTCATTGTTTCACACTTTTGGTTTTGGTTTGTTGCCATGGCAACGTCAAGTTGTTGGTCAGCAGGTGGAGAAAATCCTTCCTCTTGCTGACCTTTGTCTTTGACATCTGCTACTATGACAGTGGTAGGGGGAAGCTGTAAGCATATCTTCCCCTTTCCTCCTTCAAATGTTGGTGAAGAAGCTTCAGCCATTTTTTTTAAATGTTAGTTTTTCCAAAAACTTTTCTATGAACTATTTCGACTGACCAGATCAAAATTTGACCTGGCAGTCCCTCTACAAATTGGTATAAAAATGAAGGTTCACAGTTAAGAATTTCTATAGAAATTTAGGCAGAACTTACCCAGCAAGTTTCACGCGTATGTCCGTCACAGAGATAGATAATAGATAGATAGATAGAAACAATTTAATAAACTTACTGTTATACTTTGGGAGGGTTATGCTGCCAATAAAAACACACACACTTTACTATAAACTCCCAGTCGGTTTAATAACCAGATGGTTGTTTAATTGTTGAATGTCAAAGCTCTTTCATCATACATTCTGTGACCTTCTCAGTGACTAATTTCGTAGTTATTTTGTGTCTCTCCTTTGTTCTGTCCTACACTATCTTGTTTAATAAACTTATGTTTTGAATTCAAAACAAAGGGAGACATAAGCAAAATAAGTTTTCAAAAAAGATATTTACACTCACATCAATTCCCCTTACTGCAGTTTAAAAATGCAAGAACAACATTAATTATCTATATCAATGAAGACAATCAATATTGCCAGACACATTTTTTTATCAGATGGAGTCATCAATCATAAGGAAAAATATTTTCACCAGCCATCAAATACATGCGCTGTCTTAAGAAGGACCCGTTATGGCATGGGTGAAAAAAGCCAAAAAAAAAAAAAACGAAATGGCAAGATGCAGGACTTGAAATCAGATTGCACAGTACCAGAAGATATACTGCCTGGAATTGTGTCCAATGCCCTGGACTCTAACATTATTTATTGACCCCAGGAAGTGAGAAAGGGAGTGTGGGAAGGATGACAAGTATAAGGTCATGTGTGGAAGATAAGAAAGGATAGCAAATATGATGCCATGGGTGTTTGAGAGGGGTGTAGGATTTAAGGGGCTGATGTGGAGAGGGGAATGTGAAGGAGGGAAAAGGTGAGAGTATATCGTAGGTGTTCGAGAGGGGTGTAGGATTTAAGGGGCTGATGTAGGGAGGGGGGTGAAAGAGGGAAAGGTGAGAGAGTTTGATATAATGGGTGTTTGAGAAAAGGGGTAGGGATAAAGGGGTTGATGTGGAGAGGGGAATGTGAGGGAAGGAAAAGGTGAGAGTATATCATGGGTATTTGAGAAAGAGGGGTAGGATTTAAGGGGCTGATGTTGGGAGAGAGGAAGGGTGTGAAGGAGGGAAAGGTGAGAGAGTATTATTTTCATGGGTGTTTGAGAAGAGAAGTAAGATTTAAGGGGATGATATGGGGAGGGGGATGTAAGGGAAGAATGAAGTGAGAGAGTATGATCTCATGGGTGTATGCTAAATTTGAAGGGATTTAACAGGGTGAAATGAAAGATAAAAAGGGGTCAATGTAATCATGGCCCGATAGTAAAGGATGTAGCAGATACTATAGCAGAACTGGGAGAGCCACACCAGGCATCTTATTTTTATAGATCTTCTTATTTGTTATCTCTACTGATTATTTGTTATCTCTATCATGAGGTTCAGCTTCATAACATTGGACTTCACCCCTTTTATTCAATATCTTCCAAGGCCTACATCTTCCTATATTTATCTAAAAACCTTTCTACATAATTTTATGTAAGAACATTTTTACTTAGTAACAAGCTTAATAATTGTTTTTACATTTGGCACAAGGCCAACAATTAGAAGGGAAAGTTGATTAAATCGACCCCAGTGCATTACTGCTACTTTATTTTATCAAATCCATAAGGATGAAAGGCTAAGCTAACCTTGCAGGATTTAAATCAGAAAAGAGACATAACTGTATGCCACAATGCATGTTGTCCGATGCTGCCAATCCATTGCCTTAATGAGCTTTATAATGAGAAAGTGAGTTATATTTCTAAACCCCCTCAAAAATATGTTTTTAAATGCCATTGCTGTGGTTTGTAAAATCATTTACATTTATGTGATGGATGTTCTGCATTAAAATGGTTGATCAAGTGATTTCTTTTAGTAATTCCATTGATATTATTTGTATCGGTAGAGGGTCGGACATGCTTTCCAGCACAGTTACGTCCCTTTACGATCTGAGTTCAAATCCGGCCGAGGTTAACTTTGCCTTTCATCCTTACGGGGTCAATAAAAGAAAGTACCAGTAATGTACTGGGTAATTGCTGGCCTTGTGCCTAAAATAGAAACAATTATTTATAGTCAATTAATAAGTCACCTCGTATGAGGTAAAATCAATAAGTTTATAGGTGGTCAGACTTTGATCTTATGTAGAGTTAGTATTAGAAATGTTAATGATAATATATAATTGTAACATCTGTCATGATGTCTTATACTCTAGATGATAAATATATCATCATCATCATCATCATCGTTTTTACGTCTGTTTTTCTACGCTTGCATGGGTTGATCTGGTCTTTTTTATAATTGTTTCTACTTTAGGCACAAGGCCAGCAATTACCCAGTACATTAGTGGTACTTTACTTTATCGACCCCGTAAGGATGAAAGCAAAGTCAACCTCGGCGGGATTTGAACTCAGACTGTCTGGGACATAACTATGCTAGAAAGCATGGCGTCCAACCCTCTACCGATACTGCCAATCCACTGCCCTTTTTATAATAATGGTTTCTTATATAGGCACAAGGCCAGCAATTTTGGGGGAGGGGAAAGTTGATTTAATCGCACCAGTTCGTGACTGGTACTTTATTTTATCGACCCCGTAAAGATGAAAAACAAAGTTAACCTTAATGGGATTTGAACTCAGATCATGAAGGGCCTTAACTCTATGCTGCAAAGCATGGTGTCTGACGCTCTACTGATACTGCCATTCCACCGCCCTTATATAATAATAATAATTGTTTCTACTTTTGGCACAAGGCCAGCAATTATCCCAGTGCATTACTGGTACTTTATTTTATCGACCCTGTAAGGATGATAGGCAAAGTTAACCTCGGCGGGATTTGAACTCAGATCATAAAGGGGCATAACTCTATGCTGCAAAGCATGGTGTTCGACTCTCTACTAATACTGGCAATCCACAAATGGTTTCTGATTTAGGCACAAGGCCAACAATTTTGGGAGGACTGGAAAGTCGATTAAATCAACACTACTGGTACTTTATTTTATCGACCCCATAAGGTTGAAAGGCAAAGCTAGCCTCGGCGGGATTTAAACTCAAAACGTAAAGTGACGTAACTCTATGCTGCAATGCATGGTGTCTAATGCTCTACCGATTACTGCCAATCCACCACCCTATAATGGTTTCTTTATTAGCCACACACAACAACAATGCTTTATGATTTATTTATTGATTGCAGTAAATTACATTTAATTTAATTAGAAAAAATTTGTATAAAATCCTTTAAGGTTCAGTAATGTGACCCTCTGAGGTCTGCATCTTAGGTGGCTGCCTAGTTGGCTCTAAAGGTAGTGCCAGTTCTGAGATCTGTTCCCTAATGGTAGTGCCAGTTCTGAGGTCTGTTCCCTAATGGTAGTGCCAGTTCTAAGATCTCTTCCCTAATGGTAGCGCCAGTTCTGAGGTCTCTTCCCTAATGGTAGAGCCAGTTCTGAGATCTGTTCCCTAATGTTAGTGCCAGTTCTGAGATCTGTCCCCTAATGGTAGTGCCAGTTCTGAGATCTGTTCCCTAATGGTAGTGCCAGTTCTGAGATCTGTTCCCTAATGTTAGTGCCAGTTCTGAGATCTGTCCCCTAATGGTAGTGCCAGTTCTGAGATCTGTTCCCTAATGTTAGTGCCAGTTCTGAGATCTGTTCCCTAATGTTAGTGCCAGTTCTGAGATCTGTCCCCTAATGGTAGTGCCAGTTCTGAGATCTGTTCCCTAATGTTAGTGCCAGTTCTGAGATCTGTTCCCTAATGTTAGTGCCAGTTCTGAGATCTGTTCCCTAATGGTAGTGCCAGTTCTGAGATCTGTTCCCTAATGGTAGTGCCAGTTCTGAGATCTGTTCCCTAGGTGGTTGCCTAGATGGCCTTAATGGTAGCACCAGCCATGTATAAAACTATGATCCTTAATGGTAGCACCCATCTGAGGTCTCTGTCCTAGGTGACTGGCTAGTTGACCTTAATGGTAGCACCTCTCTAAGGTCTGTACCCTAGGTGACTGGCTAGTTGACCTTAATGGTAGCACCTCTCTGAGGTCTGTGCCCTAGGTGGCTGGCTAGTTGACCTTAATGGTAGCACCTCTCTAAGGTATGTGCCCTAGGTGGCTGGCTAGTTGACCTTAATGGTAGCACCTCTCTAAGGTCTGTGCCCTAGGTGGCTGGCTAGTTGACCTTAATGGTAGCACCTCTCTAAGGTCTGTGTCCTAGGTGACTGGCTAGTTACCCTTAATGGTAGCACCTCTCTAAGCTCTGTGTCCTAGGTGACTAGCTAGTTACCCTTAATGTTAGCACCTCTCTAAGGTCTGTGTCCTAGGTGACTGGCTAGTTACCCTTAATGGTAGCACCTCTCTAAGCTCTGTGTCCTAGGTGACTGGCTAGTTACCCTTAATGGTAGCACCTCTCTAAGGTCTGTGTCCTAGATGACTGGCTAGTTACCCTTAATGTTAGCACCTCTCTAAGGTCTGTGTCCTAGGTGACTGGCTAGTTACCCTTAATGGTAGCACCTCTCTAAGGTCTGTGCCCTAGGTGGCTGGCTAGTTGACCTTAATGGTAGCACTTCTCTAAGGTCTGTACCCTAGGTGACTGGCTAGTTACCCTTAATAGTAGCACCTCTCTAAGGTCTGTGTCCTAGGTGACTGGCTAGTTACCCTTAATGGTAGCACCTCTCTAAGGTCTGTGCCCTAGGTGGCTGGCTAGTTGACCTTAATGGTAGCACTTCTCTAAGGTCTGTACCCTAGGTGACTGGCTAGTTACCCTTAATAGTAGCACCTCTCTAAGGTCTGTGTCCTAGGTGACTGGCTAGTTACCCTTAATGGTAGCACCTCTCCAAGGTCTGTGTCCTAGGTGACTGGCTAGTTACCCTTAATGTTAGCACCTCTCTAAGGTCTGTACCCTAGGTGACTGGCTAGTTGACCTTAATTGTAGCACCTCTCTAAGCTCTGTGTCCTAGGTGACTGGCTAGTTACCCTTAATGGTAGCACCTCTCTGAGGTCTGTGCCCTAGGTGGCTGGCTAGTTGACCTTAATGGTAGCACCTCTCTAAGGTCTGTACCCTAGGTGACTGGCTAGTTGACCTTAATGGTAGCACCTCTCTAAGGTCTGTGCCCTAGGTGACTGGTTAGTTACCCTTAATGGTAGCATCTCTCTGAGGTCTCTGCCCTAGGTGGCTGGCTAGTTACCCTTAATGTTAGCACCTCTCTAAGGTCTGTGTCCTAGGTGACTGGCTAGTTGACCTTAATTGTAGCACCTCTCTAAGCTCTGTGTCCTAGGTGGCTGGCTAGTTACCCTTAATGGTAGCACCTCTCTAAGGTCTGTGCCCTAGGTGGCTGGCTAGTTGACCTTAATGTTAGCACCTCTCTAAGGTCTGTGCCCTAGGTGACTGGCTAGTTGACCTTAATGTTAGCACCTCTCTAAGGTCTGTACCCTAGGTGACTGGCTAGTTGACCTTAATGTTAGCACCTCTCTAAGGTCTGTGCCCTAGGTGACTGGCTAGTTGACCTTAATGTTAGCACCTCTCTAAGGTCTGTGCCCTAGGTGGCTGGCTAGTTGACCTTAATGGTAGCACCTCTCTAAGGTCTGTACCCTAGGTGACTGGCTAGTTGACCTTAATGGTAGCACCTCTCTAAGGTCTGTACCCTAGGTGGCTGGCTAGTTGACCTTAATGTTAGCACCGCTCTGAGGTATATTGGTAGCACAAGTCATAAATGTATTGCTTCAGTGTCAACTCTGCCATTATCAGAAAAATACTGAAGATTACAAGTGTAATCTTTGGTCTCCAATTTTATGGGAAGGGGCAGAGAGAGGGGAGTAAGAGAGAGGGAGGCGTGAGAGGGGAAGAGAGTAAAGGAGAAGGGGGGGTATCTGATACTTTACAAGATTAAGCAGGGGGGGTGGAAGGGGAAGAATTAGATGGTGGTGGGTGGTGGAAAGGTAGAGAACCTGGAGAGGAGTTGGAGGGGGGGGGGGGGGGAGAAAAGAAAAAAAGAAAACCAAGAAAGAAAGAAGTGTGGGTGGGAAAAGAGAAAAAGAGGAAAAGGAAGAATGTGGTTAACTAAGTGACACTATTAGTGTTATTAATGTAAACACCACTTTAACTGGGTGGTTGCTTCAATGATAACAGCAATAGTTACAACAACAACTGTAACAGCAATAACAATAGCAACATCAGTAATTACACAACAACAGTTACAACAACAATAACAACAGCAATAGTTACACAACAACAGTAACAACAACAACCACACCAGCAATAACATCAACAGCAACAATAGTTACAACAACAACAATAGCAACAGCAGTAGTTAGACAACAGTAACAACAACAACAACAACAATAGCAACAGCAGTAGTTACACAACAACAGTAACAACAACAACAACCACACCAGCAATAACATCAACAGCAACAATAGTTACAACTACAACAATAGCAACAGCAGTAGTTAGACAACAACAACAACAACAACAACAATAGCAACAGCAGTAGTTAGACAACAGTAACAACAACAACAACAACAATAGCAACAGCAGTAGTTACGCAGCAACAACAACAGTAACAACAACAATAGCAACAACAACAATAGCAACAGCAGTAGTTACACAGCATGAACACCAACAACACCAGTAACAACAACAACGACGACAGTTACACATCAACACCACCATCAACACCAACACCACCACCACCACCACCAACAACAACAACAGCAGCACCAGCAGCGGCAACAGCAGCAGCTACACAACAATCAATCTACTTGAAGAAGGAGGAGGAAGGCTCTGAAGCTGAATATTGAATAGTTTTACTCTAAGTGGTGTGGAGTAGGTTCAGAGTCAGGACATAAGTGGTCAGTTGATGGTCTAAAATAAAACCACTGGTCAATATAAATGGTGTTAGTAATTGTTGATGTCATACTTGAAGTACTTTAGGGTCCCAAATAATGGAGGTGGGGGGGGGGGTGGAATAAACACAGGGTGTCAGAAGAATAAATGAGGGTTTTCTAATAAGTGTAGGTGGTGGAATAAGTGGGGGCAGGGTGGAATGGAGGGTAAGTGGGAAGGATAAGTGTGGGGGTTGGAATAAGTGGGGGTGGGTGGAATATGTGGGGTGAGAAGATAAGTGGGGGTGGAATGAGCAGGGCGGGGTGAAATAAGTGGGGTGGGGAGATAAGTGGGGGAGTTGGAATAAGTGGCGGTGGGGGATAAGTGAGGGTGGAATTAGCCGGGGTAGGGGATCAGTAATTTTTCTGTTGTCTCCATTGATTTGGGGGTCATAACTATTTTTGAGGTGTTGAAGTGGGTCATGGTGCACTAAAGGTTGGGAACCACTCATATACACTACATATACACAGGTGGCTTAGTGGTTAGAGCATTGGACATGCAATCATAAGGTTGTGAGTTCGATTCTCAGACCAGGTGATGTGTTGTGTCCTTGAGCAAGACACTTTATTTCATGTTGCTCCAGTTTACTTAGCTGGAGAAATGAGTCGCGACGTCCCTGGTGCCAAGTTGTACGAGTCGCAACGTCCCTGGTGCCAAGTTGTACGAGTCGCAACGTCCCTGGTGCCAAGTTGTACGAGTCGCAACGTCCCCGGTGCCAAGTTGTATGAGTCGCAACGTCCCTGGTGCCAAGTTGTACGAGTCGCAACGTCCCTGATGCCAAGTTGTACGAGTCGCGACGTCCCTGGTGCCAAGTTGTACGAGTCGCGACGTCCCTGGTGCCAAGTTGTATGTGTCGCGACGTCCCTGGTGCCAAGTTGTATGAGTCGCGACGTCCCTGGTGCCAAGTTGTACGAGTCGCGACGTCCCTGGTGCCAAGTTGTATGAGTCGCAACGTCCCTGGTGCCAAGTTGTACGAGTCGCGACGTCCCTGGTGCCAAGTTGTATGAGTCGCGACGTCCCTGGTGCCAAGTTGTATGAGTCGCAATGTCCCTGGTGCCAAGTTGTACGAGTCGCGACGTCCCTGGTGCCAAGTTGTATGAGTCGCAACGTCCCCGGTGCCAAGTTGTACGAGTCGCGACGTCCCTGGTGCCAAGTTGTATGAGTCGCGACGTCCCTGGTGCCAAGTTGTATGAGTCGCGACGTCCCTGGTGCCAAGTTGTATGAGTCGCGACGTCCCTGGTGCCAAGTTGTATGAGTCGCGACGTCCCTGGTGCCAAGTTGTATGAGTCGCGACGTCCCTGGTGCCAAGTTGTATGAGTCGCGACGTCCCTGGTGCCAAGTTGTATGAGTCGCGACGTCCCTGGTGCCAAGTTGTATGAGTCGCGACGTCCCTGGTGCCAAGTTGTATGAGTCGCGACGTCCCTGGTGCCAAGTTGCATCAATCTTTGCCTTTCCCTTGGACAACATCGGTGGTGTGGAGAGAGGCAGCCGGTATGTATGGGTGACTACATGTCATAAATATCCTTGCCCAGATTTGTACCTCGGAGGAAAACTTTCTAGGTGCAAATGGCTATTCATGACTGAAGGGGCTTTTTAAGAAAAAAAATATTATATACCCACTATATTATACACTATATACACACTATATATCTATATATATCTATATATATATATATATATATAATAAGGGTTGACGGACCCAGCATATTTATCAATGCCAGTACCGGTTGTATCTCAGCGCACTCAATGGGCAATGTAAGATACATTACCCGAGTATACACATAGTTATTTGCTTCAACACAACACACGTAAAACGGGTGCCTATAAGGTTCCATGATGATGATATATATATATATATAAACTATATATTATGTGTTGAAGGGAAAGGTGAAGGCCAATATGGCCATGCACCAATCAGTGTCATTGTGACACATTTTTTCAGCTAAGTGAAATAAAGTGTCTTGCTGAAGGAGACTAAGTACTGTCCAGTCAGAGGGATGGAACTCAGGACCTTACAATCATGAGCCCAGCACCCTAACCACTAAAACACAGCTGTTCCACTGTAACAATAAAATGAAATTAATGAGACCTTTAGCCCTTTCATGACATTTCTTATGAAATACAATATTTCAATTAACTAATGAAGAATTTGGAGGGATTTACTAAAATTGTTAATTATTTTATTTCTAAGATAGTAACTTAAATGTAAGGTTCTTATATAAAATTATGTTGCAAAATGGGTGACTTTGTTTCATAGAACCAGGGGCAGTTTTGGCTGGGTTGGTAACTAAAAAGGTTAAACACAATTCATGTAAAATGTAAATGTGGTTGGTGTTAGGCAAGACATCCAGCAGTAAAATCCCCAGCTAAATTTACAGTCCTCATGGAGCAAGGTACAGCATGGCCAACTTTGGCCAGACTTTCTCCCAACATGGACAACAGGTCTAACCCATGCAAGCATGGAAAAATGGATGATGATATAATATAAAATATTCAAAAGAAATAAATCAATAGAAATCAAACAAAAAGAAATGCAAAAGATTATAAATGAGAGCAAGGATTAGCAAGCAACAAAAGAAAGGAGAACGGTGAGAGGGTGACAAAATCTCCTTCTAAATCAGAGTAGGGCTTTATCACCTCTGGTTTATTTGACATCTACTGTCAAAATGTCACCTGCTTACTTGCCACTCTTATCTATACTGTAGACAACAAACATCCTACTGTGTCGCCCCACCTCCACCCCGTCCTATTGACTTCCTCTCCTCCTCACCCTCATCCTCTCACTCTGATCTTTGACCTCAAACTTAATTTACTTAATAACCATTCATTGGTATGTATGTATGCATATGTGTGTGTGTGTGTGTGTGTGTGTGTGTGTGTGTGTGTGTGTGTGTGTGTGTGTGTGTGTGTGTGTGTGTGTGTGTGTGTGTGTGTGTGTATATATATCTTTTCCTTTCCTACGGAAACACTTCATATATATATATTTATAGGAAAAAGTATGATCCCGACGGCAGAGCTCAAGCCGTTTTGACGGCTATTTCTGGACAGAAATAGCCGTCAAAACGGCTTGAGCTCTGCCGTCGGTGTCATACTTTTTCCTATTTCCCACTCTACTACCCTAAGTGTTAAGTACTCTGGTGTGTTATACTCCATCTGGTTCCTTACCACAATTCCTTTGTTATATATATATATATATATATATATATATATATATATGTGCAAGCATATGAATCACTTAACACTGGGATAAACTCTGGCATGTATATATGTAATATATATACTATATTACATATATATACAGGATTGCTAGGCAATGTATCAAGGAAAACCGTGATATTGTCGGGGAGAAGTGTGTCCTTAATGATGATGGTGTACTTGCCATCACTGACGCTGATAAGAAGGTAGCTTGGAAATGTCACTACGAAAGGCTACTAAATGAGGAGAATAAATGGGAGAAAGACAGTCTCCCCCACATCGATCCAATAGAGGGACCAGCAGTGTTAGTCGAAGGTAGTATAATAAGTAAGGCAATCAAAGATATGAAGACGGGTAAGGCGGCTAGGCCTTCGGAAATAGTTGCTGAAATGCTGAAAGCTTCTGGAACGGTGGGACACACTATAGTCACCTGGATAGTAAACCAAGTCATACAGAATGGGGTTGTTCCGAAGGACTGGCGTAGCAGCATCATCATTAACTGCTACAAGGGTAAAGGAGATGCCCTAGATAGGGGTAACTATAGAGGCATTAAATTATTCGACCAGGTCATGAAGGTCACAGAAAAAGTAATAGCGCAACTAATCAGAGAGCGAATTGATCTAGATGAAATGCAGTTCGAGTTTGTGTCAGGTAAAAGTGCCACAGACGCTCTTTTCATTGTACGACAACTACAGGAGAAGTACCTAGCTAAAAGTAAACCCCTATACTTAGCTTTTGTCGACTTGGAGAAAGCCTTTGACAGAGTCCCCCGTTCCATTATCTGGTGGGCTCTTAGAAAACTAGGTGTTGATGAATGGCTTGTGAGAGCTATACAAGCCATGTATAAAGAAACAGTCAGCAAGGTTAGAATTAACAACGAATATAGTGAAGACTTTAGCGTAAAGGTTGGTGTTTATCAGGGCTCCGTTCTTAGCCCGCTACTATTTATTATTGCCCTTCAGGCTATAACAGAGGAGTTCAAGACCGGCTGCCCATGGGAACTCCTATACGCAGATGATCTAACGCTCATAGCTGAATCAATGGCTGAACTAGAGAAGAAATTCCAAACATGGAAGCATGGCCTAGAATCAAAAGGTCTTAAAATTAACCTGTCTAAGACTAAAGTTCTAGTTTGTAGGAAGGAAAATAGGGCACCGGTCCCATCCGGGAAATGGCCATGCTCAGTGTGTAGAAAAGGAGTAGGTAGTAACTCCATTTTATGTCCCAAATGCAAAGTATGGGTGCATAAAAGATGTAGTGGGATCACAGGTAAGCTAACTAAGAATATAGATTTTATATATGGCCGGTGCGCTGGTACAATAAGTAGCAGCAAATGCCCACAGAATACTAGCTCATTCCATTGCACAGATGGTTCTATAGAAATAGTGGACACCTTCCGTTACTTGGGTGACAAAATCAGCAGTGGTGGAGGGTGCTCTGAAAGTACAGTAGCTAGAGTCAGAACGGGATGGAAAAAGTTCAGAGAGCTTATACCACTATTAGCCGCAACACTATCAACACCCCCATCCCACCCCATCATACTACCACCACCACTAACACTACCACCACCACAACCATACACTTCTAAGCAATACTGAAATTATTTTTATCAGTGTAACTTTATCAGTTGTCAAGATATTACTAATACAAGTTAGTAATTAGTAAATAGTACATTTTTTTATTTAATAAATTATATATAGACATATTATGTCAACTATATTTTACAAAAAGAAGTTATACAATGATGGAAATATTTTGCTATCTGTTATAGCGTGGAAGATAGACGTTAAACGATGATGATATTATATCAACTATATTTTACAAACAAAAGTTATAAGTGGGCTTGGTGAAAAGCCTATAAATAAGAACTGAAATCAACGTAATTATGCCTGGTAAATACTGTGAGTTTTACCCTCGTTATATATAGATATACAAAACAGGTGTGTCACACCAATATAACAGGCAATGATGGAAATATTTTGTTATGTTATACATAAACATATAATGTCAACTATATTTTATAAACAGAAGGCTTCTTATTACGAAGTTCGCAGATGGTCTGCCAGAACACTTTATTTGCTGATCTGAAGTTAGATTCCAGCTTAACCCAAAAGTCTTCCCATGTCTTAACTTTGGACACTTTTACTGTCTCTGCTGTGATTCTTCGTGCCTGCTTGTACCGCAAGTGCAAGCAGGAGGACTTATTTTCAAGCCAAGCTTTGTAAAAATCCTTCTTTGCTCGGATGGGGTTTTTGACCTCTTGATTGAACCAAGGGGTGCTCCTGCCATCCGGCACCATACCAAGCCTCTTTTGCCATTTAACAGCTGAAGCAGAAACTGCTGTGCTGAGCAATTTTCACCCTGTCTCAACCTCCTCAGTTTGCTTCCCACTTTATCCTGTAGGTCACCCTGGAGCCGCCAGCTTTGTGGACATCCTTGGCTTTAGTTAGTCTCAAGTTGCAGATAACTATAAGGTGATCAGTTGACAGCTCAACCCCTCTCTTAACATGAACATCCAGCACAGAATCAAAGAAATCAGAGACAATAAGAAACTTGATTATTGATCTCTGTCCTTGATTTCCCTTATACCATGTATATTTATGGATGTCTTTGTGCTGGAAAAAAGTATTGAGACCCAGGGGTAGATCCTGAGCAAGATCGTTGAATAACATCCATGAGCTTGACTTGTCTCGCTTGGGGATTCAGCTGGATCAGTTGGAGACAGTTGCTTCTGACAGGATCCGCTGGAAGGAGTCTTTGAAGACTCTGCCCCCACGACCCTGTCAGGAATAAGTGAGTGAAGAAGAAGTTATACAATGATGGAAAAATGTTGTTATCTGTTATACACAAACATATATCAACTATATTTTACAGAAAGAAGTTATCTTCAAATTAGTATTGTGCCAACCCTTGCCTAGGGTCATGAATCTTGGATAATGACCAAAGGAATACGATTGCGAATACAAGCGGCTGAAATGGGGTTCCTCCGAAGGGTCTTTGAAGTAACGTTACTCGATAGAACATAGCTCGGAAATCAGAGAGTCACTCCAAGTAGAGCCACTACTTCTTCGAAATGAGAAATCACAGCTCCAATACTATGGCCATGTGGTTAGAATGTCTCAGGAAAGAATCACTGGACAGAGTTTATGAGCAAAACCAGCCCACAAGAGACCCAGTAGTAGACCCCAAGCAAGATGGTTGGATAACATACACGAGCTTGGCTGGTCTCACCTGGTTATCCTGCCAGATCAGTTGGAGACAATTGCTCCTGACAGGACATGCTGGAAGAAGTGTTTGAGGACTGCCACCATGACCCTCTCAAGAACAAATGGACGAAGAAGAAGTTATACAATGATGGAATTATGAAGAAAAAAGATAAAAACAAAATTAAGTAATGAGAAAAAGAGGGAAAGGGGTAAAGAAGGGCAGATCTGGCTATATAGGAAAGTAGAGGAAAGAACTATAAATGCCACAAATGAGAGGAAATGGAGAAAAAAAGCATGGACTATTTGACCACTGAAGATAGAGAGGGAGAAGGGAAGAAGGTGACAGGCTCTATGCTTAAGACGGGGCGGTGTTTCAAATTAGTAGGCAGTCAGTTAGTTGTAGTCAAGTTAATTGGGCCTGAGCAACTGGCCGAGAAAATGCTAAGAACAACAGGTAAGAACAGGTAACAGAGTTACCAACAGGTAACAGTCATTATTCTAAGTTGATAGGAATCTTAATTAACGTGTATTAAACAACAACAAACTTATAATTACTGAGAAAAAGTCATTTGAAGAAAAACTGTTCTACCTAATTACTGCTTTGTGGGGACTTTTTTATTGTTGTTGTTGATTTGTGGGTGTTTGTTGTTACTGTTGTTGTTTTGTGAGGCTTGCTTGTTGTTATGTATATATATATATATATATATATATATATATGAATTTATATATATATATATATATATATATATACACACACACATATTTGTATTTGATGTTACAGTATTTGGTGATTGAACAAAGACAATACATGGTCTGGGAGGTGGAGGTGGTGGTGGCAGCCGTAGTATGGTCGTGGGTAGCAGTGATGTTTAGTGGTGGTGGTCAAGTGGTAGCAACAGTAGCATGGTGGTGGTGGTGGAAGTGGCATGGTGGAGTGGAAGTGACATAGTGGTTAATGGCATTGTGGCAGAGAAGGTGGTGATGGTTATGGTGGTGGCAATGATGGTGGGTAGTACCAGTAGTGGCATGGTGGCAGTGGTGGTTGTGGTGGCCATGGTGGTGACAGCAGTGGCATGGTGGTGGTAAAGATTTTTATATTTCTCTTTAATCCCAATATTTTTCTGATCAGTAAATATTTCAGTTAAGATGATTTTCTTTGATGTCTGAAAGAATCGAATATTTCAAATAATTGTAATATGCTGACGTGTTCTCTGCCCCCAACTTAACCCCTAGTATTGCAGCCTCCAGCTTAGTCACTTCAGCCACGAACCCCTGGTGCTACGGCCTGCAATGCAGAGGACAGGAAGACAAGCAAATACCAGGGCTTATCCAGCCGCGTCCTCTTTGCACCGGTTGTCATTGAGACCTCAGGTGTCTCCAGACCCTGTATGGCCAAGCTCCTCTGTAAAATCAGAACATCAGCAGCAGCCCTTCTGAGGAAGGAACCCCACAAGGTGGCATGACTGTTCCAGCAGGTGTCGCTGATCATTGTCTGTGGAAACACCTTTGCTGTTTTGTCCGCAAGGTGCAGCCAAAACACTGCCCCAACCTAAGTGTAGAACCTGCCACACTCACGTTCCTCCACTCCTTGACCTACAGCCTAATATTCCTTGCTCTTTCCTTTCTTTTCTTCACATTTATGGCATTTATAGTCCTATTCTCTATTTTCCCATACAGCCAAATCTGCCCTTCTTTACCCTTTCTCCCTTGTTTTGTCATTACTTAATTTTGTTTTTATCATTTTTAATATTTCCACCATTGTATAACTTCTGTTTGTAAAATATTGACATAATAAAACCATAATTATGAGAAAAGAAAAGAAAAAAAAATTGAGATATTTCTTCCAACACTCTGCACCCAGAGTTTAGTTCCTGTTGAGGTCAACTTTGCCATTTATCATTTCAAGGTGTATGTGTGTGTGTAGGGGGGGGGGTCCATAATTTAAAGTACTAATCCAGGTGTGTGCATGTGTTTGTGTGTGTGTGTGTATGTCTGTATATATATATATGTATGTGTCTGTGTGTGAGAATATGTATGTATGTGTAGATGTGTCTATGTGTGTGTGTAGGTGTGTTTGTGTGTGTGTATATATATATATATATATATATACATACATACATAAAACAGTATATAGAGAAGAAAACACAAAAGGGTATGTTTTCAATTATGAGAGGTAGAGAACCACTAGAGTGAAAAACAAAGTCTATGAAAGGAGTGGAAAATACATATTAATTAAAAGAGTAAATCAAATGTACAGACCGACCTTTTATAACTATAAAAAAACACCTGGACAAACTCTAAGAGAATGTTTCGCCATAAAAAGTGTTGATACCATACTGCTCAGGGCTTCTCAACAGATGTAAAGACAGTATGGTCAACACTTCTAAAGAAACTTCAGTCAACTAAAATATTGCACATGATGAGAGCAGATACATAAAAATGCATGCTAGATAATACATAGTGGCTTGAATGGATAAAAAAAAACGTTAGAAATGGCAGCCCATAACCATTCAACTTAAAAAGCTCAACTAACATAAAGAAATTAGTTAGGAGCCAAATTATCAAATGAAAAAAATGGAGTTAAAAACTTGTGTTAATCCCCTGTAATTTAATGAGCTCAAGGAATAACGCTCGATTTAACTTGGTTTTTTTTTCATTTGATATTCTGGCTCCTAATTTCTTTATGTTAGTTGAGCTTTTTAAGTTAAATGGTTATCTTCTTTCACCATGTGCGATATTTCAGTTGTCTGAATTTTCTTTAGAAGTGCCAACCATAATGTCTTAACACCTGTTGAGAAACATACCCTTTTGTGTTTTCTTCTCTATATACTGTTTTACTGTTTTATGACGAGCCCGGTACTTATTCCTTGAGCTCATTAAATTACAGGGAATTAACGCCATATATATATATAAATTAATAAAAACAATGAAATAAAAACAAAGAACAAGTTCCTTATATTAAAAAATTATCATTTTATGATCGTTTCTAGGATGTATATGTGTGTTGGTATGTATATCATATAGATCTATGTAAACATGTTACAAATTATCAGAGGAAATATGCATACCTTCACATATATATGCCTTATTGAAAAAAAAACAACAAAGATTTAATATAAAAGGTCTGTTTGGGAACTGGTTTTGAATTGACCAATAGAAAAGTAGTTAGAGGTCAAGTTGATAGAATAGTAGTAGTAGAAATTTAATTTAGGGGTAGAGGAGTGCAGACTTATGTTTTGAATGAAAAGAATACTTTGGAGATGAAAAGAGGTCAAGCCAGTGAAGAATACACAAAAATTTGATGTTATTAAAAAATAATGTTAAAAACGAAGGAAAATAAAATTTTAGAATAAAGGTATTAGTGAGAAATACCAATCTTATTTAAACCACAAGGAATCTAGATCTATAACAAGAAATTAAATTAATTGATAGGTATACTTATAGGGATAAATTTATATTAATTCATATGAATGTGATAAATAAGAATTAGATGTTATTAAAGAGTGTTGTTAAAAACGAAGGAAAGTAAAATTTTGGGATAAGGGTAGTAGTGAGAAATACCAATCTTATATAAACTACAAGGAATCTAGATTCATAACAGGAAATTAAATTAATTTATAGGTATACTTTTAGGTATTAATTTTAGGAAAAGAGAGGGAAATAAAATTATGAAGTTCTCTGTAGTAAAGTACTAATTATAGGTTAAGTAAATTTAAAAAACTAATTATAATAATATGTAAAATATAAGTGTAAGATGTATATTAATTAGGTTTATAATATTTGAAGGTTCTTCTAATTCTATGATTGCAAGATATAATTAATTCCTGTTGCTTATTTAATAGGATATCCTTAGATTTCATGATTTCAAAAAGTTCCTGGGAGCATAATCTACACTCGTATCTGTTATTTTGATAAGGGGTGGCCCTTTTGAGCACACTCCAGGTCAGGTTGTAATCGATATTCTTCTTTCTATAATTATTAATTGTTTCAGCCAAGGATGTTGCATTAGCTAATGCGGCATTTTTAAAACTATGTTTGTGGGTATTAAATCTTACTTTAAATTGGTTAGACGTAGCTCCTATATATGAATAAGTGGAGTCCTTAGTGCTAATTTTACATTTATAGATTATGTTATTAATAAGACAATTTCCCTTTAATGGGCAATTTCTTTTGATTCTACAGTTACAACCATTCGTGAATATTATATCAGGGGAGTTAGTCAAATTTGGTGTGGAATTTACACGACTTGTTATAGGTAAAGGAGATGGTGGTTTGTTGCAGTTTATTTTAGTATTATGGTTGGTGGTATATTTGTGGTTATTTTACATTTATATGAGTTGTACGCACTTATATTTTGTTGTATATTTTTGGTAGTGGAGTAGGAAAATTTGACAATTGATCTATTTAAAATTTGATGGTATTTATGGTTTGGCGGGAAGTTTTTCTCTGGGATAGTAAAAAAATGTTTAGGGATATTATCTTTGATTTGTAGATTAAATGGAGCATTACCTGCTTTTTGGCCTTAATTGACTCCTCCACCTTACTGTTCCACCACCACGTTACTCTCCTCCTGCCTATAGGCCTGCTCCAACCACAGACTTCATCTGCCGCCATCAGCAGCTTTGCTTTCAGGAATTCCCACTGTTCCTCTATATTGTATGACTCTAATTGCTCTTCCTTACTGTCGAAAGCATCAAGTAATATGCTTTTGAATTTATTACTGGCTGTGGGGTCCTTTAGCTTCCATATTTTTCTCCTGAGGATAGTCCTCTTCTGTTGTCGAGTACGTCTCGTCCTGACTCTGAGGTCGCTAATTATGAGTCTATGTTGGGAGGTGCATTCTTCATGGGGGAGGGATTTAGTGTTTACAACAGACACTCTGTCACGTCTTCTGGTAAGGATATAATCTACCTGGCTGGTATATTCCCCTGATCTGTAGGTGATCAAGTGATTGTTTCGTTTTTTGAAGTTAGTGTTACAGATAGTTAGGTTATTTGCGTCACAAGAATTCCAGGATTCTGGAGCCTTCCTCATTTCTAGTACCAAACCCATAGCCTCCGTGGATTCCGTCATAGCCGTCACAATGTTGTCCAACGTGACCATTTAGGTCACCAGCAATAATTATATAGTCACTGTCGGTTATTTGGGAGGTAGTGAGCATCAGTGTCTCATAGAATCTGTCTTTTATAGCGCCAGGCAGTCCGGATTGGGGTGCGTACGCAGATATTACTGTCACAGTAGTTCTATTTAGAACAATTCTTATTTTAATTATTCTGTCGTTCACTATTTACGTCTATTATCTTATCCACCCATTTTTCTGCTAACATGATTCCTACCCGACCCAGCCCATTGTCATTTCCCACCCAGAAAAGCTTATAGCATCGTTTTTTACCCACAATGAATCTAGCAGACCCGCCCCTCCACCTGGTCTCTTGGATACAGCAAACATCAACCTCCTTACATTCAAGCATTTCTACAACCTCGTTAAAGCGGCCTTTTAAAGTGCCTACATTCATGGTACCAACTCTGAAGTTTTGGATTGCGTTTGGTGGGTGGGGCGCGGAGAGGGGTGGGGCGTGGGGGTTATGTTGGCCATCCGCGGCCGAAACAAAGAGGAGGAGTCCTTATCCTTTCGTCCGGCAGCATGAGGTGAATTTGTCGTTATCTTTGGCATTGTCTCTGAGTGTCCAGATACGTCAGACTCTCCAGAAATTCCTTAGTCCATTCATCATATCGAAAAGCAACCAGAAGTGATAGCATAGGTCGCTGACTTATGATTGGTCCAAATAATAATGGTGGAGAGTGGGGGCGGGCGGGAGGGGTATGGGGTAGTTAGCGAGAAGGTTTTAAATAAAGCATATAACAGTAACAAGCAATATACAGGGATTTTAAAATACACAAGATTATTTAGAACAGCCAGTCAGAATTATAGAATAGCATTGAGAAAGTAGGATTGGATTCTGGGCGGATTATACAGATATATGGATGAATGAACCGAAGGGTGGGGAGACAAGAAGAAAATGGTATTTTTACATTACATTTCGTAGAAGTGGTATATATATATATATATATATGGAAAAGAATGAAATGAAATTTCCTTTCGTACGGCTGATACTTAAATGTAAGTAAGTATATGTACATACATATATGTATACAGACATACAGTAGTATGTATATATACACATACATGCACACATATATATATATACGTATGGGTTTACCGAACATTTATTATAATGTTCGGTTTATTTGTAAACAAACAGCCCGAATTAAGCCGTACAATGTTCGGCAATCATCGTTGCCCTTTTGTTCAACACGGACAAAGGAACGATGAACTAGTTTCAAGCTTATTAGCTATCATCGGCATCGTATACCTTTTTGTCAGATTCGGGCTGTTTGTTTACAAACAAACCGACATTATAATAAATGTTTGATAAACCTATCATCATCATCATCATTTCATTTTACGTCCACTTTTTCCCTGCTTGCAAGGGTGGGACGGGAACTGATTCTGGCTTGATTTCTACAGCTGGATGCCTTTCCTAACACCAACCTCATTTACAGTGAGTGCTGGGTGCCTTTTTGCCGTGGCACCTCCAAAACCATTTTGCAGTGGAATGATAGGGACCCCAGCTGAGTAAACTGGAGCAATGTGAAATAAAGTGTCTTGCTCAAGGAAACAACACATCACCCGGTCTGAGAATTGAACTCACAACTTTCGATTGCAAGGCCAATGCTCTAACCACTAAGCCATACGTACATATATATATGTGTGCATGTATGTGTATCATACATGCACACATGTCAAACGTTCAATCATCTGACAGGAAGGTATACAATGCTGACGATAGCTAATAAGCTTGAAACTAGTTCATCGTTCCTTTGTCATCATCATCATCAACATTTAACGTCCGTGTTCCACGCTTGCATGGGTTTGGACGGGGGTTTTCCCACTTGAGGCAAGAGTGATTGTCTTGTTCGCATAGGACTGTCTGGCAGGTTTTCTACAGTTGGATACCCTTCCTAACACCAACCACATTTACAGTGTGGGTCTGGGAGGTTTTTACCGTGTTGCCTACACGGCCACATTACAGCGTGGACTGTGTGTTTTTTTGTCGTGACACCTACACGATCTCATTTGTTTCGGCCTGGATGGTGTGGCACCAACATAACTTTACATAGAGGGGGGGTGGGGATGGGGGGGGCGGGTATTTTGTTAGAGATGCCTACTGCAGGTAGTAGGTTTTACTATGTATTTAGGTAAGGCGGGTCTTCTCTATTACTGAGTACCGCCAAAGGTCTCGGTCCAGTGACATTGTCTTGGAGAGGTGTAAGTGTGTGAGGTCGGAGTTTATCAGCTCGTCCCAGGTTTTTCTAGGTCTGCCTATTCCGTGGCTACCGTCTATCTTTATTGCCCTGCACTTTGTTATACAGCTATCGACTTTCATGTGCATCACGTGTCCATACCAACGTGGCCTTCTCTCGAGTAAACAACATCTGAATCCTCTTATTTCTAATTTTTTCCTTAGTTCGTTTATGCTTTGCCGTTCACATATATTACTATTACACATCCAGCGGAGCATGCAAGCTTCGTTCCTCTCTAGTCTGCGTATATCCTCTGCACACAATGCCCAGGTCTCACTGCCATGCAACATTGCTGTTCGTATGCAGGCATCATACAACCTGCCTTTCATTTTTAGGGAGAACCCTTTAGCGGCTAATAGTGGTATAAGCTCTCTGAACTTTTTCCATCCAGTTCTGACTCTAGCTACTGTACTTTCGGAGCACCCTCCCCCACTGCTGATTTTGTCACCCAGGTAACGGAAGCTGTCCACTATTTCTATAGAGCCCCCTGCGCAGTTGAAAGAGCTAGTGGCACTTGCTGCTACTTATTGTGGGCACTTGCTGCTACTTATTGCACCAGAGCACCAGCCACATGTAAAATCTATGTTCTTAGTTAGCTTACCTGTGGTCCCACTACATCTTTTATGCACCCATACTTTGCATTTGGGACATAAAATGGAGTTTCTACCTACGCCTTTCCTACACACTGAGCATGGCCATTTCCCGGAAGGGACCGCTGCCTTATTTTCTTTCCTACAAACTAGAACTTTAGTCTTAGCCAGGTTAATTTTAAGGCCTTTTGATTCTAGGCCGTGCTTCCATGTTTGGAATTTCTTCTCTAGCTCGGCCATTGATTCAGCTATGAGTGTTAGGTCGTCTGCGTATAGGAGTTCCCATGGGCAGCCGGTCTTGAACTCCTCTGTTATAGCCTGAAGGGCAATAATAAATAGTAGGGGGCTGAGAACAGAGCCCTGATGGACGCCAACTTTTACGCTAAACTCTTCACTATATTCGTTGTTAATTCTAACCTTGCTGACTGTTTTCTAAGGGCCCACCAGATAATGGAACGGGGGACTCTGTCGAAGGCTTTCTCCAAGTCGACAAAAGCTAAGTAGAGGGGTTTACCTTTAGCTAGGTATTTCTCCTGTAGTTGTCGTACAATGAAAAGAGCGTCTGTGGTACTTTTGCCTGACACAAACCCGAACTGCATTTCATCTAGGTCAATTATCTCTCTGATTAGTTGCGCTATTACTTTTTCCGTGACCTTCATGACCTGGTCGATTAATTTAATGCCTCTATAGTTACTCCTATCTAGGGCATCTCCTTTACCCTTATAACAGTTAACGATGATGCTGCTATGCCAGTCCTTCGGAACAACCCCATTCTGTACGACTTGGTTAACTATCCGGGTGACCATGGTGTGTCCCACCGTGCCAGATGCCTTCAGCATCTCAGCAACTATTTCCGAAGGCCCAGCCGCCTTACCCGTCTTCATATCCTTGATTGCCTTACTTATTATACTACCCTCGACTAACACTGCTGGTCCCTCTATTGGGTCGATGTGGGGGAGACTGTCTTTTTCCCATTTATTCTCCTCATTTAGTAGCCTTTCATAGTGACACTTCCAAGCTACCTTCTTATCAGCGTCGGTGATGGCAAGTACGCCGACATCATTAAGTACACACTTCTCCCCGACAATATCACGGTTTTCCTTGACACATTGCCTAGTAATCCTGAACACCTCACGTTTTAGGTCCTCGCGTTGTAGACAGTGTTGAATAAAAGAGCAACGATGGTTGCCGAACACTGTACGGCTTAATTTGGGCTGTTTGTTTACAAATAAACCGAACATTATAATAAACGTTCGGTAAACCCATACGTACATATATATGTGTGTGCATGTATGTGTATATATACATACTACTGTACGTCTGTATACATATATGTATGTGTGAATACATACTTACATTTAAGTATCGGCCGTACTAAGAGTGAGAAATGAAATTTCATTTCATTCTTTTCCATTTATCGTTTTCGGTACGCCCGGCCGACTAACTCACTCGATATGCAAATTAGGCTGCTCAGCCATTAATATGCATAAGAAAAGTATATACTTTCAAGCGTTCAGTCATCTGACAGGAAGGTATACAATGCTGACGATAGCTAATAAGCTTGAAACTAGTTCATCGTTCCTTAGTCCGTGTTGAACAAAAGGGTAACGATGGTAGCCGAACACTGTATAGCTTAATTCGGGCTGTTTGTTTACAAACAAACCGAAACATTATAATAAATGTTCGGCAAACCCATACGTACATGTATATATGTGTGCATGTATGTGTATATATACATACTACTGTACGTCTGTATACATATATGTATGTATGTACACAAACAAATATATATATATATATATATATATCATCACCGTTTTACGTCCGATCTTCCATGCTAGCATGGGTTAGACGGGTTGACCTGTTGTGGGCAGTGTCTAGTCGGCTGACCATGCCTTGCTCATACAGGAACTGATTTTGGCTTGATTTCTACAGCTGGATGCCCTTCCTAACACCAACCTCATTTACAGTGAGTGCTGGGTGCTTTTTCCGTGGCGCCTACACGTCCACTTTCCAGTGTGGGCTGGGTGCTTTTTTGCCGTGGCACCTCCACGACCACTTTGCAGTGGGAGGGTGTGGGGGCATATTGTCTATATGCTTCAGCTTGTACCCATGGGAGGTCGGGTACTCTGTATTACTGCGTGACGCCAGAGGTCACGGTCGTGTGTCATCGCCTTTGAAAGGTGTAATTGGGTAAGGTCGGCTTTTACCACTTCATCCCAGGTCGTCTTGGGTCTCCTCACTCCGCGGTTTCCATTGACTTCTAGTGCTCTGCACCTTTTTATGCAGCTGTCATCCTTCATACGCATCACATGTCCATACCAACGCAACCGCCTCTCCTGCACACAGTATTTGATTCCTCTTATGCTCAGTCTCTCTCTCTCAATTCATTCATGCTTTGCCGTTCGTGTATATTACTATTACACATTCATCGGAGCATGCAGGCTTTGTTTCATTATATATATATATACATATATATATATATATATATAGATATACATTTATATATATATATATACATTATATATATATATATATACATATAACGAAGGAAGTGTGGTAAGGAACTAGGTGGACCATAAAGGCTTGAGCGCTGTTGTTGGGGTCTTGAACATTTTCCTATATATACATATATATATATATATATACACATTTATACATATATATATATATATATACATTTATACATATATATATATATACATATATATATATATATATATCATCATCATCATCATTTTACATCCGCTTTTTCCCTGCTTAAAAGGGTGGGACGGGAACTGATTTGGCTTGATTTCTACAGCTGGATGCCCTTCCTAAGACCAACCTCATTTACAGTGAGTGCTGGGTGCTTTTTTGCCATGGCACCTCCACGACCACTTTGCAGTGGAATGATAGGGACCCCAGTCCTATCATCTCATTTTTATAGCTGAGTAAACTGGAGCAATGTGAAATAAAGTGCCTTGCTCAAGGAAACAACACATCACCCGGTCTGAGAATTGAACTCACAACCTTTCGATTGCAAGGCCAATATATTGATATATATATATTTGAAAAAAAGGAAAAGAATGACTTCACGTGTAGTTTTAAATAATTTGATTTAATTTTATAATATTATAATATTATGAGTTAGTAGATATTCAAACAAGCCTATATATCATAAGCTGTTGATAGGCTTTCATTGAGTGTCAGTTGTGTCAACAGACACATATGAGTTGCCATCAGAGTTACCATAAAAGTATGTTAGTCCTCAATGTTGGCCTTTATAATCTGTCAACATTGTGAATAGATAAACCTCACAAACAGACACAACACTGTTTCCTACTATTGTGGTACCAGGTGAGGTTAAGTACAATATCAGATAAAATTTTATAACTATAATAATGGAAAGGTCGCACAAAATTAGGTTTAATGTTTTTTTTAGCTGCCTACCATTTTAACATATGCTCTATCTGGTCATTTACAGTTCAGTGTGTTGTCTACCTGTCCATTTTCAGTACGTGTGTGTGTGAGTATGTGATCTACATGGTCGGTTACAGTTTAGTGTGTGTGTGTGTGATCTACATGGTCGGTTACAGTTTAGTGTGTGTGGTCTACTTGGTCATTTACAGTTCAGTGTGTGGTCTACCTGGTTATTTGCAGTTCAGTGTGTGGTCTACCTGGTTATTTACAGTCCAGTGTGTGGTCTACCTGGTTATTTACAGTTCAGTGTGTGGTCTACCTGGTTATTTACAGTTCAGTGTGTGGTCTACCTGGTTATTTACAGTTCAGTGTGTGGTCTACCTGGTTATTTACAGTCCAGTGTGTGGTCTACCTGGTCATTTACAGTCCAGTGTGTGGTCTACCTGGTCATTTACAGTTCAGTGTGTGGTCTACCTGGTCATTTACAGTTCAGTGTGTGGTCTACCTGGTTATTTACAGTTCAGTGTGTGGTCTACTTGGTTATTTACAGTCCAGTGTGTGGTCTACCTGGTTATTTACAGTTCAGTGTGTGGTCTACCTGGTTATTTACAGTCCAGTATGTGGTCTACCTGGTTATTTACAGTCCAGTATGTGGTCTACCTGGTTATTTACAGTCCTTTTGGTGGTCTACCTGGTTATTTACAGTTCAGTGTGTGGTGTACCTGGTCATTTACAGTCCTGTGTGTGGTCTACCTGGTTATTTACAGTTCAGTGTGGTCTACCTGGTTATTTACAGTCCAGTATGTGGTCTACCTGGTTATTTACAGTCCAGTGTGTGGTCTACCTATTCATTTACAGTTCAGTGGGTGGTCTACCTGGTTATTTACAGTCCAGTGTGTGGTCTACCTGGTCATTTACAGTTTAGTGTGTGGTCTACCTAGTTATTTACAGTCCAGTGTGTGGTCTACCTGGTTATATAGGCCAGTGTGTGGTCTACCTGGTCATTTACAGTTCAGTGTGTGGTCTACCTATTCATTTACAGTTCAGTGTGTGGTCTACCTGGTCATTTACAGTTCAGTGTGTGGTGTACCTGGTCATTTACAATCCTGTGTGTGGTCTACCTGGTTATATAGGCCAGTGTGTGGTCTACCTGGTCATTTACAGTCCAGTGTGTGGTCTACCTGGTCATTCACAGTTCAGTGTGTGGTCTACCTGGTTATTTACAGTTCAGTGTGTGGTGTACCTGGTCATTTACAGTTCAGTGTGTGGTCTACCTGGTCATTTACAGTCCAGTGTGTGGTCTACCTGGTCATTTACAGTCCAGTATGTGGTCTACCTGGTTATTTACAGTTGTGTGTGGTCTACCTGGTTATATACAGTCCAGTGTGTGGTCTACCTGGTCATTTACAGTTCAGTGTGTGGTCAACCTGATCATTTAGTTCAGTGTGTGCTCTACCTGGTTATTTACAGTTCAGTGTGTGCTCTACCTGGTTATTTACAGTCCAGTGTGTGGTCTACCTGGTTATTTGCAGTTCAGTGTGTGGTCTACCTGGTCATTTACAGTTCAGTGTGTGGTCTACCTGGTCATTTACAGTTCAGTGTGTGGTCTACCTGGTTATTTACAGTCCAGTGTGTGGTCAACCTGGTCATTTACAGTTCAGTGTGTGGTCTACCTGGTTATTTGCAGTTCAGTGTGTGGTCTACCTGGTTATTTACAGTTCAGTGTGTGGTCTACCTGGTTATTTACAGTTCAGTGTGTGGTCTACCTGGTCATTTACAGTTCAGTGTGTGGTCTACCTGGTTATTTACAGTTCAGTGTGGTGTACCTGGTCATTTACAGTCCTGTGTGTGGTCTACCTGGTCATTTACAGTCCTGTGTGTGGTCTACCTGGTTATTTACAGTTCAGTGTGTGGTCTACCTGGCTATTTACAGTTCAGTGTGTGGTCTACCTGGTTATATACAGTCCAGTGTGTGGTCTACCTGGTTATTTACAGTTCAGTGTGGTCTACCTGGTCATTTAAAGTTCTGTGTGTGCTCTACCTGGTTATTTACAGTCCAGTGTGTGGTCAACCTGGTCATTTACAGTTCAGTGTGTGGTCAACCTGGTCATTTACAGTTCAGTGTGTGGTCTACCTAGTCATTTACAGTTCAGTGTGTGGTCAACCTGGTCATTTACAGTTCAGTGTGTGGTCTACCTGGTCATTCAGTTCATTGTGTGGTCTACCTGGTTATTTACAGTTCAGTCTGTGACCTACCTGTCCATTTACAGTTCTGTGTGTGGTTTACTTGGTCATTTACAGTTCAGTGTGTGGTCTACCTGGTTATTTACAGTTCAGTGTGTGGTCTACCTGGTTATTTACAGTTCAGTGTGTGGTCTACCTGGTCATTTACAGTTCAGTCTGTGACCTACCTGTCCATTTACAGTTCAGTGTGTGGTTTACTTGGTCATTTACAGTCCAGTGTGTGATCTACCTGGTTATTTACACCATACTGTATGGTTTACCTGGTCATTTACAGTACAGGTGTGTAGTCTACCTGGTCATTTACTGTTGTGTGTGTGATCTACCTGGTTATTTACAATACAGGTGCATGATCTATCTGGTCATTTACAGCAGCAGTCGCCAACCTTTCCGACCTCTAAATTCATAATTTTAAATCCTGTAGACCACTAATATGAATTAATGGTCAATGGTGGAAACAATACTGAAGTGTATGTGTGTCATATTGTCAAGAGATGATACAAAAGTGTAACATTATTTCATGGATGTTAATTCTTTACTGAGGAGAAACATTTTTTGGTTATAAAATATATTTTAACCAAATATTTTTGTTTTATTATAAATAAAACATAAAAATTGCAAATAATGTCCACATTTTTCTGTGTACCACTGATTGGCAACCGCTGATATACAGTACATGTGTGTGATGTACCTGGTCATTCACAGTACAGGTGTATTGCTCTTTTATATAGACAGGTCAAGAAAACACAGGTAATAAATTCATACTATGAAAGGTCACAAAACAATAACCTCAGCTGAGGTCATTACACAATTGAGGTCAGGTCATTACCAGTTGAGGTCACAGTAAAGAGGCCAGATGAGGTCATGATAGATCAGTCAGATCAGGTCATTACAGTGCTGAGGTCACGGTAGAGAGGTCAGCTGTGGTGATTACAGGGCTGAGGTTCAGCTCAATACACAATGTCAACTACAGATACTCTGACAGACACCACACTAATGTAACTCATTATTATTAGTATAGGTAGACCATCGGACAACATGCTTTGTGGTATAGAGTTACGACCCTTTACGTTCTGAGTTCAAATCCCACCGAGGTTCACTTTGCCGTTCATCGTTACGGGATCGGTAAAATAAAGTATCAGTAAGACACTGGTGTTAATTTAATTGATTTAACCTTTCCCAAAAATTGTTGGCCTTGTGCCTAAACCAAAAACCATTATTATTATTAATAATAACACAGGGTTACATTAATAATATTAATCTAGTCTAGCTGGGTGAAGAGGATGTGACTTTAGAAGAGCAAGAATGATGTTGTGAGTCAAGAATACCTGAAAGAAGGTGCCACCGGATCAGCCAACACCGTGAAGCAGAGGCCTTTTTAATAACAGTGGTTAAAGCAGAGAGAGGAAATAACTACTTTGTAAGCCAGTGACTGGTGTATGTGTGTCAATGTATGTGTGTGTTTATATGTGTGTGTTTATATGTGTGTGTATGTGTGTACTATAACTGCATCACATTAGAAATTAAAAACTTTAGAAGCCAATCTGATGAAGTGTACCTTGTCAGAATGATTTGGTCTGAGGTATATCAAAGATACACATGACTGGAATATTCAGCCACATACACACTAATACAATGAGTAGATAGACCAGTTGATTAAACAGTGTCAAAATTGACAAGAAACGCCTAACTTTTACTTATCAAAACTAACAAGAAACCCATAACATTTACTTACCAAAACTGACAAGAAACCCCTAAATTTTACTTGTCAAAACTGGCAAGAATAAGAAACCCTTAATTTTACTTAATGTGTAGGAGTAAAACACTCAAGTGAGCAAACCGCTAACTTTTACTTGTCAAAACTAACAAGAAACCCCCACCTCCCAAACATTTACTTGTCAAAATTGACAAGAAAGCCCTAATTTTTACTTAGGGTGTAGAAGTAAAACAATTAAGTGAGGTGGCCCATAACTTTTGTCAAAACTGACAAGAAACCTCTAACTTTTACTAATCGAAACTGACAAGGAAGCTCTAATTGTTACTTAGGTTAAAGAAGTAAAACATTCAAGTAAAACTGATAAGAAGCCCCAAACATTAACTTAATCTGTAGAAGTAAAACAATCAAGTAAACATAGTTTCTGGTAGAGTTGATATGGCATGATTAACTTATGGGTTCAACCCTACATGAGATATTTCATTATATTTCTGTAAATTATTCTCCATGGTCACAGTTCATCAGAGAACAGACTGGAATTCTATCTATTGAGAGATATATCTATTCTCAGCATCATACTATTTCTATTGACTAGGAATAAATTATCTTATCTTACAGTAGAGGACCAGGCAATGTATTATATCCTTGAACAAGACACTTTATTTCATGTTGCTCTTTCTGCCAGGAGTTGCAACTGGTAGATAGTATCAGTAATGAAATGACCAATGGAAACATTGTTTCCTTGGTCCAATTTGATGAAGTTCCACCCCATATGGTAAGTAAATGATGTCTGGAATTTTGTCAATTGTTCTCAGAAGGGGAAGTCCAACAAAGACTTGGACAGAGGTGGTGAGAACTGATCTCAAATTGCTGAAACTCACAGAGATGACAATGAAAGAATGCAACAAGTGGAGAGATGCTGTTCTGGAAAAGACATGTCCTACCCACGCAAACATAGAAAAACAAACATAAAATGATGATGATGATGGTGGTGGTGGTGGTGAAGATGATGATGATGATGATGTCAATGATAGTGATGATGATGATACACTAAATTACTTGACTGTGTATCATATGTTCTTCCATATCAATTAACAGGGTACAGCCCAAACACCACTCTGTATACAGTCTGTAACCCTCTCCCCTTCCCCCTTTCTTTTTTCCTTTGTCTAATAGTCCTTGCTTTTCCCCTCCTTTTCCTTTCATTTATGGCATTTAGTCCTTTCCAATACTGCTTTCTTTTTCTGTATGTTTAACTGAATAAAAATTGTTCTTTTAGAATTAATAGACATGATGTAATTTAGGTAAACTGAGACATAAATTTAAGATGACTAAAGTTATTGGTGTGTCACCTGTTTACATGTACTCTCAGGTCCAACCAACAGTGTACCTCTATCACATAAGAAACTGAAGTTTCTCATCCAGGCCACCACAAAGCTCTTGAGAATCATGTATGTAAAAATTATTATATACACACAGAAAGGAAGTATCTAGGAATCATGGCAGAGTTATTATCTATATAATGATAATAATGAAATTATTGGGTAGTGCTCAGGTGCACTACAACTCATCAAAGGTGCATGTATAGTACATAGAATAATGTACAAATGTCAGGAAAGTGAACAGTGTATGAGTCATGATATGCATGTGTGCTCGTGTATGGAGGGGGGGATATCAGGTATAGTGTTGGCGAATTTTGGGAAGCATGGAGGTTTTAAAGGGTGCAGTGTCTTGGCAGCTAACAACTGATACAGGTAGTTTGTTCCATGCTGAGTGTGAAAAAATATTTTTGATGTAATGTAAAAGCTAAAGGATTAAAGAACTGGTACCTGTTGATATAAAAGGTCTGTCTACCACAGGTAATATTCTATTAAAAAATTGGTTCCTGTTGATATAGGAGGTCTGTCTGTTTACCACAGGTAATGTTCTATAAAGAACTGGTACCTGTTGATATAGGAGGTCTGTCTGTTTACCACAGGTAATGTTCTATAAAGAACTGGTACCTGTTGATATAGGAGGTCTGTCTGTTTACCACAGGTAATGTTCTATAAAGAACTGGTACCTGTTGATATAGGAGGTCTGTCTGTTTACCACAGGTAATGTTCTATAAAGAACTGGTACCTGTTGATATAGGAGGCCTGTCTGTTTACCACAGGTAATGTTCTATAAAGAACTGGTACCTGTTGATATAGGAGGCCTGTCTGTTTACCACAGGTAATGTTCTATAAAGAACTGGTACCTGTTGATATAGGAGGCCTATATCAACAGGTACCAGTTCCACCTTCTTTCAGGTATTCTTGACTCACAACATCATTCTTGCTCTTCTTATGTCTGTCACAAGTAATGTTCTATAAAGAACTGGTAACTGTTGACATATGGGGGGGGGGGTCTGTTTGTCTACCACAGGTAATGTTCCTTAGAAGGCTGGTACCTCTTGGTACAAGAGGGTGAACTGTTTCATACTTTTATTGGGTACCAGCCTTCTAAGGAACATTACATGTGGTAGACAGACAGACCCCCTATGTCAACAGTTACCAGTTCTTTATAGAATATTACTTGTGACAGACAGGCCTCCTATATCAACAGGTACCAGTTCTTTTTAGAACATTACCTGTGGTAGACAGACAGGCCTCCTATATTAACAGGTACCAGTTCTTTATAGAACATTACCTGTGGTAAACAGACAGACCTTCTATATCAACAGGTACCAGTTCTTTAATCCTTTAGCTTTTACATTACTCTATAGTCACTATTATATTTTCACAGTAAAGTACCTCATATAATTATCTCACATATTATCGAATCTATGAGATTCTGATATTTATTTTGAGAACAATATCTTAACATCAGTATAAGTGGCTGGTTACTGCTGGTTTGAATAGAAAGAGATAAGAGAATTCTGGTCAGATGCAACCAGTACCTGTGATAGACAAACTTCCTATGGGCAGGAATGTGTTCATACTTCCTATTCAATTAATATTCCTGGTTCTGAGAGGCTCTATCAGTTTATGTGATTAAGAGAGACACCATGATAATATCCTGAGTTACCTTATCAACACGTGTTTAGATTGTGTTGCTGGGTTGGCCAAAGAGTTCAACTACAATGTTCAAGTGTCTATACACACACAGATAGCTGGTTGTAACACAGACACACAAACACAGACTGCTGACACACATACACACATACATACAGACTGTTGTAATACATACACACATACATACAGACTGTTGTACACACATACTGTTGTAATACACAGACAATTGTAATACATACACACATACATACAGACTGTTGTAATACATACACACATACATACAGACTGTTGTAATACACAGACAATTGTAATACATACACACATGCATACAGACTGTTGTAATACACAGACAATTGTAATACATACACACATGCATACAGACTGTTGTAATACAGACAATTGTAATACATACACACATGCATACAGACTGTTGTAATACACAGACAATTGTAATACATACACACATGCATACAGACTGTTGTAATACACAGACAATTGTAATACATACACACATACATACAGACTGTTGAAACACACACACACAGACAATTGTAACACACACACACACACTGACTGTTGAAACACACACAGTGTTATAACATACATTTCTAATAGTGTACACTGATTATTGACAGAATGAGAATCATGTGAAAATAAAATGAAGAGTTGAGAGTAATGTCATTTAAGAACAGAAGAGAGGTGACATATTTAACACAACACATACAGAACAAATTGAGATGACAAATAGAAGTTCTTAAAAACATTTAATTTTTTACAGTTGTTTCAATAACTTTCCCAAATAAATACATAGCCAGGATGGACATAATAGAGAGGAGAAGGAGGAGGAGGAGGAGAAGAACAGTTCTTTGGCCCCAAACTTCATTGATATTTCTAGTTGTAACCCTTTAGCATTTACATTATTGGGATTGGCAGTATCGGACACCATGCTTTGCAGCATAGAGTTACGGCCCTTTATCATCTGAGTTCAAATCCCACCAGGGTTAACTTTGCCTTTCATCCTTACGGGGTCAATAAAATAAAGTACCAGTAATGCACTGGGTAATTACTGGCCTTGTGCCAAAAGTAGAAACAATTACATATACTATTGTATTTTTGTAGTAAAGGCTTTACAAAGGACACAGACATACATATGTACACACAAGCACACATACATATGTACACACATACACACATACATATGTACACACAGACACACACAAGCACACATACATATGTACACACAAAAACACACATACATATGTACACACAAACACACATACATAAGTACACACAAACACACATACATAAGTACACACAGACACACATACATAAGTACACACAGACACACATACATAGGCACACACAGACACACATATACATAAGTACACACAGACACACATACATAGGTACACACAGACACACACATGCATAGGCACACACATACACACATACATATGTACACACAGACACACATATACTAGGTACACATAGACACACATATACATAGGTACACACAGAAACCCACATACATATGTACACACATATACATTGGTACACATAGACACACATACATAGGCACACACAGACACACATATACATAGGTACTCACAGAAACCTACATACATATGTACATACAGACACACATACATAGGTACACACAGAAACATACATACGTATGTACACACAGACACACATATACATAGGTACTCACAGAAACCTACATACATATGTACATACAGACACATACATAGGTACACACAGAAACATACATACGTATGTACACACAGACACACATACATAGGTACACACAGACACACACATAAATATGTACACACATAAATATGTACACACAGACACACATACATAGGTACACACAGACACATAAATATGTACACACAGACACACACATAAATATGTACACACAGACACACACATAAATATGTACATAGGAAGATGAGTGGACAGAAACATACATAAGTAGACACAGACACATGCATAGAAACATGACATGACACACACACATAGAATTGGACATACAAACACAATCACACAAGAATGGATACATACATACAGTCACAAGTGTACATACACATACATAAGTGTATAAATACATACAGTCACAAGTGTACATACACATACATAAGTGTATAAATACATACAGTCACAAGTGTACATACACATACATAAGTGTATAAATACATACAGTCACAAGTGTACATACACATACATAAGTGTATAAATACAGTCACAAGTGTACATACACATACATAAGTGTATAAATACATACAGTCACAAGTGTACATACACATACATAAGTGTATAAATACATAGTCACAAGTGTACATACACATACATAAGTGTATAATACATACAGTCACAAGTGTACATACACATACATAAGTGTATAAATACATACAAGACAAGTATACATACATATACATAAGTGTATAAATACATACAGTCACAAGTGTACATACACATACATAAGTGTATAAATACATAGTCACAAGTGTACATACACATACATAAGTGTATAAATACATACAGTCACAAGTGTACATACACATACATAAGTGTATAAATACATACAGTCACAAGTGTACATACACATACATAAGTGTATAAATACATACAAGACAAGTGTACATACACATACATAAGTGTATAAATACATACAGACACAAGTGTACATACACATACATAAGTGTATAAATACATACAAGACAAGTGTACATACATATACATAAGTGTATAAATACATACAAGACACAAGTATACATACATAAGTGTATAAATACATACAAGGCACAAGTATACATACATAAGTGTATAAATACATACAAACACAAGTGTACATACACATACATAAGTGTATAAATACATACAAGACAAGTATACATACATATACATAAGTGTATAAATACATACAAACACAAGTATACATACATAAGTGTATAAATACATACAAGGCACAAGTATACA
Organism: Eledone cirrhosa; assembly: GCA_964016885.1. NCBI lineage: Eukaryota > Metazoa > Mollusca > Cephalopoda > Octopoda > Eledonidae > Eledone > Eledone cirrhosa. The sequence goes on from OZ024743.1 coordinate 91,442,153, forward strand.
TACATAAGTGTATAAATACATACAGTCACAAGTGTACATACACATACATAAGCGTATAAATACATAGACACAAGTATACATACATATACATAAGTGTATAAATACATACAGACACAAGTGTACATACATATACATAAGTGTATAAATACATACAAGACACAAGTATACATACATAAGTGTATAAATACATACAAGACACAAGTGTATGAACACATACATAAGTGTATAAATACATACAGACACAAGTGTACATACACATACATAAGTGTATAAATACATACAGACACAAGTATACATACATATACATAAGTGTATAAATACATACAGACACAAGTGTACATACACATACATAAGTGTATAAATACATAGACACAAGAGTACATACACATACATAAGTGTATAAATACATACAGACACAAGTGTACATACATCATCATCATCAATGTTTAACATCCATTTTCCACACTAGCATGGGTTAGATGGATTGTCCCATTAGAGGCAAGTCAGATCAGGTGACCATGTCTTGTTCATATAGAATTATTATTGGCTAGGTTTCTATAGCTGAATGCCCTTCATAACGCCAATCACATTTACAGTTTGTGCTGGATGCTTTTTGTCGTGACTCCTACAAGACCATTTTACACTGCGGGCTGGATGCTTTTTGTCGTGACTCCTACAAGACCATTTTACACTGCGGGCTGGATGCTTTTTGTCGTGACTCCTACAAGACCATTTTACACTGCGGGCTGGATGCTTTTTGTCGCGACTCCTACACGACCACTTTACGGTGTGGGCTGGGTACTTTTTGTCGTTACTCCTACACGACCACTTTACCGTGTGGGTGGGTGCTTTTTGTCGTGACTCCTACACGACCACTTTACAGTGTGGGCTGGGTGCTTTTTGTTGTGACTCCTACACGACCACTTTACGGTGTGGGCTGGGTACTTTTTGTCGTTACTCCTACACGACCACTTTACCGTGTGGGTGGGTGCTTTTTGTCGTGACTCCTACACGACCACTTTACAGTGTGGGCTGGGTGCTTTTTGTTGTGACTCCTACACGACCACTTTACGGTGTGGGCTGGGTGCTTTTTGTCGTTACTCCTACACGACCACTTTACCGTGTGGGTGGGTGCTTTTTGTCAAGTCTCCTACACGAGGGTGGTGTGGACAGAAGTGTGTGGGTGGTGTGGACAGAAGTGTGTGGGTGGGTGTTGGAGCATGGAAGGAGGTATAGTGGTTAAGAGATGCTTATTAGATGTATGTTTGAGTCCGTGTGCATGGGAAGGCGTGTCCTGTATTACCACATAACGCCAAAGATCTCGATCCTGTATCATTGTCTTTGAGAGGATACGCAAATGTACAAACACATACGCAAATGTACAAACACATACACAAGTGTACAAACACACCAGTATACATACACGTTCATACACAAGTGTACATATACTTACATACACAAGTGTACATACTCATACATACAGAAGTATCTATAAGAATAAATAAGATATATAATTGTTTCTACTTTTGGCACAAAACCAGCAATTAACCCAGTGCATTACTGGTACTTCATTTTATCGACTCCGTAAGGATGAAAGTCAAAGTTGACCTCGGCGGGATAAGATATATAATTGTTTCTACTTTTGGCACAAGGCCAGCAATTATCACAGTGTATTACTGGTACTTTATTTTATCGACCCCTTAAGGATGAAAAGCAAAGTTAACCTCGGCGGGTTTTGAACTCAGTCCGTAAAGGGACGTAACTGTGCTGCAAAGCGTGGCGTCCGACCCTAATGCCAAGTCCATATACACGTTGTGTCGCTGTGAAATTAGGTCCCACAAGGGGATTTTTCAACAGCTTACAGTGAAAATCGAACTGACAAGATGTCGTTTATTTAACACCTCACCAAAATTATCATCAACATCGTTTTTACGTCCATTTTTCCACGCTTGCATGGGTAGGATGGGTCCTTTTCAACTCAACACCTCTCCACTAGCAGCCATCTTTCGTCATCTATGTGAGTCTCAGTGATTTGAGATCAGCTCTTAGGACCATGTTAGAAGTGTACAAAGCATTAAGGCAGGTACTATGACTGCGTGTTTGATATTATCTGAGTCTGAGAAATATTTGTAATGTAATGGGTGGATATCTTGTAGCTATCATTTACCAAGTAAACACCATATGTAAGAGTTGATTCAAAATGTAAACTAACAGCACAGAATTAAATTTAGAACCACACAATCAGGGGTCAACAGCACGCTAACATAAACACTGGTCTTTTATTATAATTCCACTCTAATCTAGGATGGTGAGTGTAGTGGTATGGTGGCGGTGACTCTAGAGTGTGTTTATAAGAATATAAATCAACTGAAGAAAGGAGGGTAAAATTAACCTTGGTGTAGTAATTAAATACTTGTAGATATTTTGTCTGATGCTCTACCGATTTTGACAATTAACCGCCATTTGAGATAAAGATAAAGTATCAGTAGCATTTATTCATACATACACACACGTGTGTGTGTGTATATATGTATATATATATAGAGAGAGAGATAGTGGAATTGGAAATAACACGAAAAATATATTTAAAGGATGTTTTTCTTCTTGATTGTTAAGGGGCATTATTGAAAAAATGAGAGGAACATTTTTTTTTAAAAAAAGGAGTTTCATAATGTATATAAAATATAGCTGGTTTCGATGTATCAGTGTAATCCATCTTATCAAATGTTGAATATTGCAATTAAAAATTTAAAATTAAGTATTGAAGGAGGTCTGTTCATTTTTCTTGTTGAGAAGACGACTGGGTCTAAACTGGAACCTTATATATATAAAGAGAGAGATAGTAGTAGTAGTGTTGGTAGTTGTGTTTTTTCACAGAAAATTATTTTTAGAGAGAGGAAATTTTTCTGTATATGTGTGTATCTCAATTGTGTTAAAAGACTGGTCAAGAGTTCAGATGGGAGTGATGAAGAGGAGAAATGTAAGCTAGAGACAAGTGCTTTAGTAGGAGGGGGGGGGGGGTAAATGGGATTGTCAAAAGCATAGGATTGTAAAATAAATTCTATTTCAGGAATATGGTTTTAGAGAGCAAATTTTTGAGGCAAGCTAACACGCGCGCAACATTACCGCAGGTAATGGCGAGGCTAAGGTACTGAAACAACCAGGCACCCCCACGGACCTCGGCTGACACCCTGGCAAGAACTTCGCTGTCAGCGCCCCAGCTCCAACAAATGTGTCAAACTCCACAGGCTGTATAAAAAGTTATTTGATAGTTCCCAGTATTTTAGGATTTTATTCCATTCGGCAACGGAAGCAGTGATCCTCACATTTACTGCGGCATTCATGATATGGGAGAGAGCAAAAGAGTCACTGACTGTGGCGTCCCAGATGAGACATCAACCTCTGACCCAGTGACAAATGGTAAGACCGTCTGGTCTCTTCCCATCAATTCTGGATAATCCAGCAGGCTCCAGAACCAAGGGGTATTTACCTGAGCTAGGGCCTGCTTAATGATCATGTGTGGCAGGCGAAGTGACGAGCATTCAGGAAATGACAAACGCAGCTTTCTCCACTGAAGTAAAGTTTTATCCATCTCCCTGGTGGGACTAGTCCATGTTGGAAAGGATAGGATGTTACCCACTAAAAGGGAGCAAGCGTGAATGGAAGAAAGAAAACAAGGTAGAGACAAAGATGAGCATTTACGCAGACCGTGACCTCCAAACCATTTGGGCAAGGCTGCCTGGTCGCGTGACTCTAGGGAGAGTCTACATTCACCAAACCCACAATTTCACTGAATATTAAGTCGTCAAAGTGTTGGAGAGATGACGAGAATCCGTAAGAGGGACTAACACTGAGGAAATACAACTTAGGGATCGACAAGTAATTCATAAGTATAAAAAAAACCTTTGATGAGGCTCAATAGCCTCGAGGTATTTTTTTAAAATTTGCTCGAGGTTAGCCAACTTAGATTGAAAGGTGGACTCTCATTGGGGCTCCAAGGGAACACCACGATGATGAGGGGGGGGGGCAATAGAGGGGAAGGACTCAGTAAACAGGTTTACAGTCTGCTGGTGTGAAGCTGGGTGGTTGAGCTTTTTTTTTCTCTCTCTCGTCGTGATCATATATTTTTGTGAATTATATTTACGAAGTTCATAGCAATAATTAATTGTATTTATTATGTGTTTATATTTTCATTCCGTAAGAATTATAAACAATTCGTAATGTTATTTATACAACTGGGAATAAAACAAGTTTATTTCCTATTTTTGAGTACCAATAAAGTACATGTAAAATTTGAATACAGAAAATTTTAATTAAAAAAAAAAAACAGGTTGTTCTAATAAAGCAAATATAATAATATAAACAATCTGTGATATTCGAATAAACACGCAAGCAGCACATGGTTGCTGAACCTGCTAACAATAACAGCCAAATCTCCCTCAAATCACAACTTACAGCTTTATAAAAAGATCAGATTTGTTCCTTTTAGCATGAGAATGTTTGACAACATTACTTAAATAACAATAACACAACCTTTGTAGAAAACACAGGTTCTTTGTTCTAGGACCAAGTGTAACTTCTATAGTGTTTTCAAATGATTGTATATATAATACATAACAAAAGTTTACATAATAAAGTTGATAAAAAGTATTACATACGTACACAATGTGGACAATAATCTGCCGAGTTTCGCAGATTGCAGCTCATCACAATATATTCTCTACTTTGATATTGATCATTTTTTCTACGTCTTTGCGAACCAAAACTTATACACACACATACTTAAAAAGGCTTACTGAAACCGAAACCGATTGGCGCCGCGGTCGGGATTTTACATCTCTCTCTCTATATATATATATATATATTATATATATTTAAAACCATTTCTATATTATAATATATATTATACATATATAGTGAAAGGTTAGTGCCCGACAGCTGAGCTCAAGCCATTTCAACATACTCTACTTTTCCAAATATCGAGTACTTACTTCCGGATCTCGAATAGTGTGTGTTATACATTAAAAAAACACTATAGATGACAAAAAAAAAGTACATTGTTAGAAATCTCATACGTTATAAAATAAATAGGATGGGTTGGGGTCTTAATATGTAAACTAAACGACTAATTCTGGATTTTAAAAAAAATCAATGGAGACAACCTAGAAATATCACCACCCACACACACCTACCTATTCCAACCCTCAACCCCCTATTCATTTAGACCCTACATGATTCTACTAGTCCAAAATGGTAACTCCCAATATATATATATATAAGTATCACAAATATATATATATTTGTGATACTTATTTAATCGACCCCAAGACCTGAAAGACAACCTGTGATAGTTCAGTTAATAAGACAATTTTATAAAATTGTTATTTATATTTTATTTAATGTCATAATAAAATTAGTGTTGTGGGAATTGCTTCGGGGAAAATATATGGATAGAGTTCTGCGATTGTTTGTGGAAAATTCCAGGAAACGACTGAATTATCTAATGTGTCTATAAACTCTAATTTGCTCTAATAATATTTATTTCATAACCAAAAGACCTACATTTCAATATATGGGATTTGAGAATGTTTATACTTTCCGTATGAAACATTTACAATGTAACTGAAAATAAAATATTTCCTTCCAACTGGTTCCATTAAGGAAACGAAACCGTGACACCAAATTCTGATATCATTTCAAAATAAAATAAACAAAACATACGATAAACGATATAACGAAACCGTGACACCAAATTCTGATATCATTTCAAAATAAAATAAACAAAACATACGATAAACGATATAAAAAAATACATTTTACAGCACCTGTTGTTAGGTAAAATCCAGTAATATTCCCATTGATCAATAAAGTAATTTGAATGGAGAGATTTCTGTGACGAGAGAATAAATGAAGTTTGTTTAGTATCTGTCGGTTGAGGTGAATGACAGGAGAGAAGAAAGAGTGGAATAGAAAGAAAATGTAGATGGGTAGGTATGTGTTTGTGAGCGTGTGTGTATGTATATTTCAGAGTAGAAATGTATGTATGCGTCAGCGTGTGTGTTTGTAATGAGTGTGCGGATGTATGTCCCAGTGAGTGTCTATGCCAATGCGTCTGTATGTGGGAATGTAAAGCGAGTGAGGAGTGACACAGTAGAATGTTAACAGTTAGAAAAATGTGGTGGTGGCTAAATTAACGAACGGTCAAGTTAAAGAGAACCGGTTGTTATATCGATAGACGATACGGTTGAACTTGTAGTTTCTCTCATACAAACTATCGCAAAATCAAACTACAACTAAAATCAGTTCAAACTATTCGTAAATCTAAAAACAGACGCAAATTGCGAATTGACTTTTTATATAACTAGTCGTTATGGCTTACTAGCTCTATACGGACGTTTAAATTAAATAAATAAATATATAAAGTTTCACAACCAGCTGCAAATGTGACTTCCTATCGTCACTATATATATATATATATATATATATATATATATATATATATATATAATGTGTGCGTGTATTATGGATAAAGCGACATGGCTAGCATACATTATGTTCACTTTGTGATGTAAATATATATGTACGCACTTACACACACACCTATTTATGTCCATACATGCTCACACACTCACCTAGATTTATAACTATACACACACACATCTAGATTTATAACTATCTGAATAAAATACACGTTGGGGTAGGTCAGTCGTCAGGGAAACATGTTATTAATAATTGTTTCTACTTTAGGCACAAGGCCAGCAATTACCCAGTGCATTACTCGTATATTAATAATAATCGTTATTTATTACAAAACTTTTTCTTGTTTGCTCTTTTATGAACTGTAGGTGAAACTTTTGCTAACATGATACTTCACCGCACACTAAACTACTACTCACTTCGCTTAGAAAGTAACACTAGCTACATATGCACCAACTGAATCTATCCGTCCGTCCTTTAAGAAGTTCAAAATACTACATGAGGAAAGAGAAAAACGTGTCAAGACAACAAAGGAGATGAACAATTATAACCAAAAGCTTTAATAAATGAAATTCATGCGCAAGCGTGTCCGGAGATAAATGTATCAGATTGAAAGGTGTGGTCGGCTGTAGACGTACAAAGACATTCTTTATCTCAGGTCGGTATATATAAGAGGTCAGGCAGGAAGAACACGCACTTTTATACATGTGAACAATTCAGAATAGATTTATGGGTGATTACTCTGTAATCTATGATTAATTGTGAGAAAATCTTCTCTGGTTCTCATTGTTTCATGACACGGCAACAAATACAGACTGCATTAGAAATAAATAATGTTGTTATAATTTATATGTTCTTCTGTTTCTTAGATACGATATGATATCTATTTATACATGTGTACGTTATGAAAAAGAAATACGGAGGAAATCAACGTTCCGGATATTAGTCTTTCGTCAAAAAGAGTAAAAAACAGCAAAAGTGTTACAGCAGAGTGAATGAAAAATAAATTTCTGCCAACCTCTAAAAAAACCAAACAGGGAGTACCATGAAAGAAAGTGTCCCAAAGAGGGGAGAAATGAAGCAAAATAGGGAGATATTACATAATGAAAGCTACACCCATTTTCACAAAGTGGGTGGGAGATCTCCCCGTCCGACGGGGAGAGTTGACAAGTCTGTAATATGCTGAAGCCAGACGTAAAATTTAGGTCCTATTTGAACCACACTTCTCAATATATATCTTAATTAACTACCACCACAAGCACTAATAAGAAGCAAATTAGTATGTTCATTTTAGAAAACTATTAAGAGTGAATGGGTATATAAACCCATCAAATACATGTCTCCTTGTGGTTGTATAGATGATATACACACCTTGTGATGAGGACCCAACTATGTCTGAAATTCGATTAAAGGGGTTTATTATATTTTTTCATCAATTTACAGGGAAATTTGTATTTTTTGGCATGTTTACATGACTCGAGAGAGAGTGAAGAAGAGGCAGACAAAGAAAATCCTGGGGCGACAACATCAAAGACTGGACTGGTCTCAACCCCAAGACCCTTCTACACATGACAGAGAATAGAGACCAATGGTGACAACTGACTGCAAAAACATCTAGAGTGGTACCCCAATGACTGGCTGCACCAGTTGTGGGAACATGACATTAAAAAATGTATATTTATATAATGGAGGCACATGGCTCAGTGGTTAGAGCATTGGCCTTGCAAGTTGTGAGTTCAATTCTCAGACCGGGTGATGTGTTGTTTCCTTGAGCAAGGCACTTTATTTCACATTGCTCCAGTTTACTCAGCTGTAGAAATGAGATGATAGGACTGGGGTCCCTATCATTCCACTGCAATGCCCTTCCTAACACCAACCACATTTACAGTGTGGATTGGGAGCTTTTTACCGTGTTACCTACACGACCACAGTTCATCCAAATTTTAAGCACATAATTAATTATTACTTAATTAAATAGATGAACAAAATATTGTAATCATTGGAATTAATCAAAGGAAAATATAATTAATTATTACCTCATAACACATAATGAAGTCAGATTTTAGCCTAGCAGCTAATGTTTAACATAAACAAGACATTGAATTTGAATTGGGCATATATATATTTATATACACACAGTGTATATGGTGTACTTACAAGTAACAAAGCAAAATATAGAGAATTAGAACTGTGAGAAAGCATCCCCCTCCCAATCCCTCAGCCCACCTCAAAATCCTAGCTCCATGCCAACAGGCTTACCTGCCTCCCTATCGTTGGTTTGAGCCCCTGAGTTCTAGCCTAAAACAAGTACTGGGCTCCACTAAAACCTTACAATGAGTGGAAGCAGTGAAGCAGAACAAAAGAATATATTTGCATAGTAGCCAACTTCTACAACATTCTATATAGTCTGTGTAGCTTGTATGTTATACTAATTGTGGTTCAGTCTGTATCTATGTCATGTTAATTGTGGTTTATGAGAAAGAAGATAAGAGTTGATTTTAATTACAAAGACAAAAGTATTTTGCTTAAATCTAGGTAAAGGTAATTGTCACCAAAACTAACATTTTCTATATTTTAAATTGGCCACTCTGATAGGTTTGTGGTTGAGCCTGTGACAGTGGAGACTTCCAGCATTCTTGGCCCCTGAACTACATTGCTACTCACTGATATCGGAGCGGAGTTGGCTATCTGTAAGTGCGAGCCTGTGGTAGTGGAGACTTCCAGCATTTTTGGCCCTTAAAACACATCTCTACTCACTGTACTTACATCCCCACCCAGAGCAGAGTTGGCTATCTGCAAGTGCAAGCTTTACGAGGTGGAGTGGCTGTTCCAGCGTGTTTTCCTTGCCGTCCTCCAAGGCAATGTCTTCTCCATCCTGTTGGCAGGAACCATGAGACCATCTGACCCTAAACCTGCATTGACAGCTATAGTTACACCAATGTTGTTGTTTTTCACCGAATTTTGGTCAGTATCTTGCTGTTAGGAAGTTGTCTCTCTTATGTGGCATATCGGCATTTGATCAGCAATGGATGAAGATGAAATTAAACATACAAACATAAATATCTTCTTTGCCCACTTATTCCTGAGAGGGTTGTGGGGGAAGAGTCCTCAAACACTCCTTCTAGGTAGTCCTGTTAGAAGCAGCCCTCTCCAACTGATCCAGCTGGATCCCAAGCATGACCAGCCAAGTTCATGGATTGTAACCATCTTGCTCAGGATTTACCTCTGGGTCTCCTGTCGGCTGGTTTTGCCCGTAAAATCTGTCCAGCAATTCTTGTCCTGAGACATTCAAACCACATACCCATAGTATCAGAGCTGTGATCTCCCAATTCAGAGAAGTAGTGGCTGTCTGATCTCAATGCTACATGCTCTATTGAGTAACGTTACTTGGCCACTTGTATTCATGATTGTATTCTTTTGGTCATTACCAAAGATTCCTGACCATAGGTAAGGATTGATTGGCATGAATATCAAATTGAAACGTAAATATACACAAAGAATTGTCAAAAGCGCAGGAATTGCCAAAAGAACCTTGTCGCTTCAGCCACAAACTCAGGCTCCACTGCCCGCAATGAGGAGGAGAGGAAGATAGTTAAATACCAGGGCTTGACTGACCGCTTCCTTTTTGCACCAGTCTCTATCAAGACCTCTGATGTACTTGGAATGGAGGAAGTCCAGGGAGTTACTACTGCTGCTAACTACAAAAGGATTTCCCCTCAAAATGAAGAGCAGATTGTGTGACACATGTATTTGAACAGCAATGTGGCATGGTAGTGAAACCTGGGCACTAGTGCAGAGCCCTGCGAAGATTGGAAAGAAATGAAGCTTACATGCTCCAATTGATGTGTAATGCATGAACAGCAAAGCGTGGGTGGACTGAGAGAGAATCTGGGCATAAGAGGGATCAGATGCAGTGTGTAGTAGAGAAGATCGTGGTGGTATGGACATGTGATGCATATGAAGGATGACAGCTGTATAAAATGGTGCAGGGCGCTCAAAGTTGATGGTAGCTATGGGAGAGGAACACCTAGTAAAGCTTAGAATGAGGTGATAAAAACTGACCTCACACATTTATGCCTCTCAAAGGCAATGACACAGGATTGTGATCTCTGGTATTATACAGTACTGCAGAAGACCCACCTTTCCATGTTCACGGGGTGAATCAACACCTAGTGATCTCTAGTATGCACCACTTCTCCCCCTCCCCTTCCATATGACTCCCACATCTTAATCACTCCACCCCTCACCAGCTAAGTATCCTAACCCCACATCTGTTGCACCTCTCTTGACCAACCCATATATGCAAGTATGGAAAGCTGAACTCACTCTCCCACAATGCTGCTGGGGTGGTTGAAAGCTCTCAGTCCACCCTGTCTGGTGGCAATGCAGGTGACACAAAAAATGTGTAAGGTGCTTATGTTGGTGTCATGACAAAAGAGCACCTAACCCTCCCTGCAGGGTGGTTGTTCTGGTGACATGACAGGAGGCACTCAACCCACCCTGTAAGGTAGTCATATTGGTGGCATGACAGAAGGTGCCTGGTCTACCCTGTGGAGTTGTTGGTTTGGTGGTACCACAGTGAACACCCAGTATTCCCTGTAAGGTGGTCATGGTCAGGATGCTATCACGACAAAAGCACCCAGTCAACCCTGTAGGGTGGTTGTGTTTGTGACACAACATTACAATAAACACCCAGCCCACCCTGTAGAGTGGACATGATGGCGATACAAAAAAAGCGCCCAGCCCAACCTGAAAGTGATCATGTCAGAGACATGACAAAAAGTGCCCAATCCACACTGTAAAGTGGTTGTGTTGGTGCCATGAAAGATGTACCCAGTCAACACTATAAAGTCGTTGTGTTGGTGCCATGACAAAAAGCGCCTGGTCCAAACTGTAAAGTAGTTATTTTGGTGCAACGATAAAAGGCATCCAGTCTCTGCCCCCACAAACCTCTCAGGAATAAGTGGGCAAAGAAGAAGAGAAGAAGGTCATATAGATTCACCTCGGTGTTCTTGTGGAGACTATCCAGAAACTCTATGACACTATTTGTTCCAATGTAAAAACTACCAGCCTAAGAGAGAACACCTTGAAGCCAGTCTTTAAAAAATCGACCAAGATTGGGGCAACACATCTACTAACCATAAATAAGGTCTTCCAATTCATGGGGACTGCAAAAATATTCAACCACGGAATCAATATCTGTCTGAAAGGGAGGTTATTTTAAAGCTGGCCTTTAAAAAATTTCAAGATTGAAGGTGTGATATATTATCAAGGAATCAACCAACAAGTTATTCCAAACCAAGGAGGCTACAAAAGACTCAACAACAGAACATTTAACTGCTCTATAGCTATACTTGTTTTTCACTTTTTTCTAATCTATATATATAAAACTGTGGTTGTCTGTCTGTCTATCGATTTTTGGCACACATCTCCTCTTAGAATCTCTGACGGAATTGCACCGAAATTGCTATGCTTGTACATTGAGCCCTAGCGAAGACATCGGAAAAAAAATATTTCAAATTGACCCGCCCTATGTGACGAAATCGAATATAATGTATCGATTTTTGAGCGTAAGTGATCAGTTATTTCCCTTTGTTCTGTTTACATTGAGCGTCTTACGTAAAAAATTACGCTGGCTTTCTCAGCGTTTAAAATGACATTAACACAATACACGAACAGTTGTCGAGCCAGCAAAATATTGACCTGCAAAATTCATCAGTTCGAACACTAAGCTTCCGTTTTGCTTCATTTCCATTTAAAAGCATTTTAAAACAATATTTTTACTTGAAAACAAGTCTATTTAAAGACTACGTAAAACAAGCAAATATTTCGTCGTTAGGCGTGCAGACAGACAGTCGTGCAGACAGACAGTCGTGCAGACAGACAGTCGTGCAGACAGACAGTCGTGCAGAGAGGTGATATACGCGTGCAGACAGACAGTCGTGCAGAGAGGTGATATACGCGTGCAGACAGACAGTCGTGCAGAGAGGTGATATAGGCGTGCAGACAGACAGTCGTGCAGAGAGGTGATATAGGCGTGCAGACAGACAGTCGTGCAGAGAGGTGATATAGGCGTGCAGACAGACATAACTGATAATTTGGTTACGCTAATGTTTTTCTCTGCGTTGCAGTGTTTACATTTTCGATCTTTGTTAATAAATAACCAGTGCAGTTTCTATCCCCAGCATCCTCTTTTGTTATAACATTCGGGTTATCGTTATGTTTTCTTAACTTAATAAGGCATATTGTTGGTTGAGGGAATATTAATCAAAAACACCACATGCAAGTCTGCACAGTAGACACTACAGTTTTTAAGCCAAGAAAGAAACTTAACATTGTAACTTTAACACAGCTACTGAGCGACCCCGAGCAACGCCGGGCTTTACTGCTAGTTTATTATATATTTGTTATATGATGATAAAACATATACAAATTCTTGTGTTAGTATGTTTGTTTTTCATTCTTTTGCCTCCCTTTTTTCTCCCTGTCTCACTCTTGTTTTCGTTTCTTAATTGTAAGAAGTATTAGATACCCTTTTCAGTCTGTCATGGCTTACCAGCTCTACATGGGTGTTTAAATAGATTAAATAAATATATAAATATGTATGTATGTATGTATGTATGTATGTATGTATGTATGTATGTATGTATGTATGTATGTATCAAAGGGCAAAGGAGCTCTTAAGAGTCAATGGCCATCCAAAATCACCGGGAGAGATGACTCCTTAGCCTTTGTCAAGGCAGAATTCTAGGAGAAGGAAAACTCTCATATAACACCTGCAACCCTGATGATATCCAATGATGTTGACTTGTTCTTCTTTTTGGTAAATATCATCTTGGTCAAGAGAGTGGGACTGGCTTTGTGCAGTGTCTTTGCTCACTATAAAAGCTTCACGGCACAGGCATTGCTTTATATCTGGAGATCTCTCTGCACTTGTCGTCACATGGTACCATGGGCCCAGCACTATGTCAATGATTGTCACAAGTGTAGTGTTTGTACCAGAGTTTTCAAGTCGCTGGCTGGACTAAAGTCACATTCGTTCAGCGCATCGGTAGGAGTTCTCCTACATGGATATAAAGTAGTGGCCGTACTCGAAAACGAGTTGGCAGCCACCATGTATGTATGTATGTATGTATGTATGTAAAGAGATAATTGGCAATTTAGGTTCTGGAACAAAAAAGATAATTGGCAATAAGGGCAGGGTCCCAGGTTATCACAGCCTGGGCCCGCTCGTCATTGTAATAGAGCCAAACAAGGCATTTAGTCTTGGCTGCTGGAACGTACGGACGCTGCTTGACAGGGATTCCTTGGAGCGTCCTGAACGAAGGACCGCTCTTGTTGCAAAGGAGCTTCGACGTTACGATCTTGACATTGTGGCTTTATCTGAGACGAGTTTAGCTGGAGATGGTCATCTTACAGAATTTTGTGGAGAATATATATTCTTCTGGAAAGGAAGAGATGAAGGAACCAGAAGAGAGGCTGGGGTACGATTTGCTGTTAAGACTGTACTTGTGAATAAATTAGAAGAATTCCCAGTAGGGATTAGTGAGCGTCTTATGTCCATGAGAATTCCGCTGGACAAAGGAAGATATGCGACCCTGGTGAGTGTGTATGCTCCAACTATGAATTCTGTCGATGAAGAAAAAGTGTCCTTTTACCATGCCTTGAAAGGTGTTTTAAGAAATATCCCTCAGGCAGACAAAGTCATCGTGCTTGGTGACTTTAATGTTAGAGTGGGTAGAGATTTTAACACATGGAATGTAATCGGAAGGCATGGGGTGGGAAAGTGTAACAACAATGGTATGCTCCTGCTGCAGATGTGTGAGGAGCTGGATCTGTGTATTACCAACACCATGTTCCAACAAAAGAACAAATTCAAGACCACATGGATGCATCCTGCATCTAAGGAATGGCATCTTTTGGACTACGTCTTAGTCAGGATGCGTGACAGACAGGATGTGAAGTGTGTTCGTGCTCTTCGTGGAGCTGAGTGCTGAACGGACCACCGCCTGGTACGCGCAAAAGTGAAACTAATCACTAAACGTAAAATCCGGGCTCCTGGTGTTGCCCTGCCCAAAAGATTGAATGCTGCTCGTCTTAAGGATAAAAATGTGAAGAGGACATTGGAAGAAGAGATGCAGGCTGCAGATCTTGGTGAGGATTGGCCGACCCTTAAAAAGTCGGTTTATGATGTAGGCATGCGTGTTCTGGGATTGGTGCAGAGAAAATATCAGGACTGGTTTAATGAGAATGATGTACATATAGAAGACTTGTTGGCTGATAAGAGGCGTGCTCCGTCACGATACTTTACGGCAAAATCACAGGAGAGGAATACGTTGCATGAGGAACTCAAGGATGTAAAATCACGTGTTAGGCGGAGTCTTTCTCAGATGAAGGATAAGTGGTGGAGTGAGAAGGCTGGTGAGATACAAACTGCGTCAGATTCCAATAACACAAAGCTGTTGTACAGTCTCTTGCGTAAAGTTTATGGACCGTCTTCTTCTCTGGTGACACCGCTTCGCAGCAAGGATGGCAAAGAACTTCTTCGTGACTCACAAGGAATTCTACGAAGGTGGCGAGAGCACTTTGATGATCTTTTGAATCAGCCGTCTGTCGTCAGTGAAGATTTCCTCAATCTCATTCCAGAAAGTCCTGTGAAAGTAGCTCTCGCAGAACCTCCGACGCTTGTGGAGGTTGCAGTGGCTATTTCGAAGCTGAACAGTGGAAGATCTCCAGGTATGGATGGCATACATGCTGAGCTCCTACAATATGGTGGTGAGAGACTCCTGCAACATCTTCACTCTTTGTTTGGCAGGATATGGGTTAATGAATCCGTACCTGAGGACTGGAGAGATGCAGTAATGGTGGTCTTGTACAAGGGAAAGGGTAACAGGAATGATTGTGGGAACTACAGAGGTATATCATTGCTTTCTGTCGTAGGAAAAGTTTTATGTAGGGTGCTTCTGGACCGTCTGCTGACACACATTGCAGATTGTGTTCTTCCTGAAAGTCAATCTGGTTTTCGTGCTGGACGTGGCACTACTGATATGATCTTCTCAGCTAGACAGCTCCAGGAGAAGTGCATGGAACAAGGCTTGGATCTGTATCAGGTTTTTGTCGATCTGACAAAAGCTTTCGATACTGTTAACAGAGATGCATTATGGAAGGTTCTCCAGAAACTTGGTTGCCCTGATAAGTTCCTTGCTTTAGTTAGGTCTTTCCATGACGACATGAAGGCTTGGGTTAATGTCGGAGGTAACATGTCGGAGCCTATCTCAGTAAAAAATGGAGTGAAACAGGAGGACATTCCAGCACCGACCCTGTTTGCCATATACTTTGCAATGGTTTTCTGTATTGCATTCAGGAATTGCGAGCATGGTGTTTACATCCGATATCGAACCTCAGGCAGCATATTTAACATCCGGCGCTTTGCTGCGAAGACAAAAGTATTTACATCAATCATAAGAGACCTCTTGTATGCAGATGATTGCGATCTTGTAGCGCACACAGAGAGTGATATGCAGCACATTTTGAATGCATTTTCTGACGCTTGCACTGCCCTGGGTTTGACTGTCAGTCTCAAGAAAACCGTCGTCATGTACCAACCTGCCCCTAGTAAGCAGTACACTGAACCAAACATCTATGTGTATGGCAAACGACTTGGAGTGGTTGATCAGTTTGTCTACCTGGGAAGCACTGTCAATCGATACGGCAACCTTGACAGTGAAATCTCACTTAGGATTAGGAAAGCAAGTGATGCTTTCGGAAAGCTAGAAAGGCGACTCTGGGGTCGGCGAGACATATGCAGGAGGACAAAGGTAAAGGTGTACAGGGCATGTGTACTCTCTTGTCTTCTTTATGCCTGCGAGACCTGGGTCACATATCGACACCACCTTAAGCAATTGGAGCGTTTCCATCAGATGTGTCTCAGACGGATCCATGGCGTTCACTGGAGGGACCACATCAGTGATGTCGAGATTTTGGAAAGCTCTATGTGTGACAGTATAGAAGCTCTTGTGCTTAAGCAACGACTCCGTTGGAGTGGTCACCTTGCCAGGATGAAGGATTCTAGAATACCAAAACAACTCTTTTATGGAGAGTTGGTTAAAGGAAAACGACCGCCACATAAACCAAAAAAGAGGTATAAGGATTCCTTGAAAGCCTCTCTGAAAGACGCTAACATCTCTGCTGATACATGGGAAAATATTGCTGCTGATCGTAATAAATGGAGAACGACTGTATATGAGGGAAAAGTTGCCTTTGAGGCATCTCGAATCGCATACGAGAAAGTAAAGCGGGATGTGAGGAAGGGCATTGCTGTTGCACTTCCAGACGGCGAGGGTCCTCCTATGGTGCTGGCATGCAGCGTCTGTGCGAGACTCTGCCTAAACAAAGCTGGACTCGAAAGTCATCTTCGCAGTCATAAAGTAAGACCAGTGGTTGACTACCAGGCTGCTGTTGGAGATGCTACTCATCATGCTTGCCAAACATGTGGTAGAGAATGTAAATCAGCAGGAGGGCTCAAGCGACATGCAAAAGTACACAAACTCCAACCACAGCCGACTATTCCCAGTGAATGTTTTGGTTGCCGACTCTGTGCAAGACATTTTAGATCATTGGCTGGACTAAAAAACCACATTCGATCGCAGCGCTGTTAGTTGCTATCGTGTGTGTGTGTGTGTGTATAGATATGTTTATGTATGTGCGTGTATGTGTATATATATATGTATATGTATATTATTATTGTTGTTGTTATTATTATTGTTGTTATTATTATTATTGTTATTAATGTATATGTGTGTGTGTATATATGTGTGTGTGTATGTATGTATATGTATGTGTATGTATATATATATATATATATATATATATGTATATATATCTATATATATATATATATATATATATATATTTCTTTTTTAATTTTAATTTTATTTTTTATTTATAATTTTTTTTTTTTAATTTATTTTTTTTTTTTTTCCTCCTCGTGCAATGGCCATACTCGATAACGAGGGGGCAGCCATCATCATGTATGTATGTATGTATGTATGTATGTATGTATGTATGTATGTATGTATGTATGTATGTATGTATGTGTGTATGTATATATGCATGTACCTATATATGTATATGTGTATGCATGTATGTATGTATACAATGAGCAATAGTAAAAAGGATTTGTGCTCAGATTAGAAATCAATATGTTATCCTTTACTCTCAGGTCCCAAATAATAGAGAGGTGAGGGTTGGAATAAGCAGAGGGGTTGAAAAATCGGTAATTTTTCTAGGATGTCTCCACTGACTTTTTTTGAAAATCAGAATTAGTCATTTAGTTTCCATATTGAGACCTCAACCCATCCTATTTCATAACGTATGGGATTTCTAGTAATGTAGTTTTTTTTGTCATGTATGTTTATTAATGTATAAAGAAAATTAATTGTTGCAGGAATAATGCTATCACTTAAAATAACACTTCACCTGAGATAGATTAGTAAAATTTAATAAGTAGAAGGTGGGGGGAATCTGAAAAATTAATAAGTGGGTGGGTAGAGAGGAGGGGGGAGGTGACATTATTTGAGACCCAAGAGTAGTCCTCTTAGTTGTTTTAATTAGACAATTGCACCAATGCTGGGTGGGGTTTTGAGTCACTGTTGAATTATCAGCAGTGGAGACTTCTGGTGTTCTTACTTCCTGAACCACCTCACTCCTCTGAGCCCCTCAAGATAGAATGGCTATTTCAATGCATCTCCCTTGCTTTCTCTATTCTGCTCACTGGGACCATGCAGTGATATGTGCCTGGGATTCTCACATTATCCAAGTATATATATCATTGTGGTAACCATAGTGCTGGTCATTACTGAGTTGTTATTACTACTTACCAAATAATTTGTATGTATATGTGTGTGTTTGATTGTGCGTGTATGTGTGTACATGTGTAAATATGTATATATATATATATATATATATATATATATATATATGTGTGTGTGTGTGTGTGTGTGTGTGTGTGTGTGTGTGTGTGTGTGTGTGTGTGTGTGTGTGTGTGTGTGTGTGTGTGTGTATGTGTGTGTGTGTGTGTGTGTGGTTATTACTACTCACCTGAGGAATCCAGAACCGACAATTAGAAGTCATCCGACTTTAACAAAATTCATTCATTCCATTTTTATTTATTTATTTATACAACTATTTATATATCTATTTAGATCGTGTAGGTGTCACGACAAAAAAACACACACACACACACAGTCCACGCTGTAATGTGGCCGTGTAGGTAACACGGTAAAAAGTTACCAGTTCCACACTGTAAACGTGGTTGGTGTTAGGAAGGGCATCCTGCTGTAGAAAACCTGCCAGATAGTCCTATACGAACGAGACACGGTCACCCGACTAACCTTGCCTCAAGTGGGACAACTCCCGTCTAACCCATGCTAGCGTGGAAAATGGACGTTAAACGAAGATGATGATGATGATGATGATGATGATTTATTAATCCGTGTAAGGTGGCTAATTGGTAGAGCCGTTAAAACGTCAGATAGAATGCTTTGTAGTATTCATTTCAGCTCTCTGAGTTCAACTTTACCTTTCATCCTTTTGAGGTCAATAAAAAAACTATCAGTCTAGTACTGATTCTTCCTCTATATCTCTTTTTCACTTCCTCTCCCTTACTTTCTGTGATTCTCCGAAATAAATTTGCTATGTTCTGGTCCAGACAGGGATGGGCTCTGCCAGGCTTAAAATGCCCAAGAAACGCCATATGTCAGCACCTCTACAATTCCATCAGGAGTTACAGGACAATACCATATCATTAATCCATGTGCATGTATGTGTATATATTTACATAGGCATGTGTATGTTTGTGTACAAGCATATAGTTCATGTAATTGTATTAACATGTGCTTATACTAGTGCTTGTACTCATGTGAATGTATATGTACTTTCTTGTACTTGTGGTGGTGTTCGCCTGGAGGTGGATTGAGCCAGCTCCATCGAAGAAATTTATGGTGTAAGTTCATCTCAATGGTGTTTCTTTGGCCGATTGGTCTCACAAGCGGTGCCCAGCCACAACTATATACACTTTAGGATAGGGCAATCCAAGCATTGCATTGATTATAACACCGAGCTCTCGCTTTCACACCAGACCCTATTTGAGGGAGTCAGTGCCATGATGGGGATGAATGGGAGGGAGTTTGGTTGGCAGAGGTGATAAACACAACTTATTTGAGCCATTTTGTAGGCCAGCAGAAGGTCACCTTACTGCCCAGCTCAGGCATACTGACTCTTGGCACTGGACATACAGTAGGCAATGAAAAAAAAAAGAAAAGAACACCAACTGTGGTTTTATCTCTTGTACTTTTTATACGTGGTCAAGCTTGTGACAGTGGAAACTTCTGGTATTTTTGTTCCCCTAGATGACATCCCTACTCACTGCTATTGGGGCTAAGTTGGATACTGTGAGCTCTATGAGGTGGAATAGCTGTTTCACCTCATCACCCTCGCCATTCTCTGGAGCAGTGTCTTCTACATCCTATCCACTGGGACCACAAGGCAGTAATTTATATTAATATATAATCAGAGGTTTTAATATTTTCTATTAGATATTTTAAAGATAAGATATTTTTGTGCATTTTGAAAGTGATCAGTTTGGAAGAAGAAAGAAATCTTTTAAATACTAGATCTTTATAAGGGCAGTGAATTGACAGTATCGGTAGAATGTCAGACACTATGCTTCGCAGCATAGAGATACGTCCCTTTACGTTCTAAGTTCAAATCACGTTGAAGTTAGATTTGCTTTTCAGCCTTACAAGGTGGATTAAATATAGTACCAGTAATGCACTGGGTTTGATTTAATTGCCCCCCCCTCCCCCTCAAAATGGTTGGTCTTGTATCTAAATCAGAAACCATATACTGTGTCTTTATTTTCTACCCTTTTTATATACTGGGGTCTGATCTGCAACAGCCCCCCACCCCTCTTCATTGGCGTTCCTTCCTGAGGCTGCTGTCTTTCTGGTTTCATGAAAATCAGCAGTGAGGGGACTGAAGACAGATGAAGTCTCGCCGATGACCGATATGAAAAGGAAGCAATTGGTCATCATCATCACTGTTTAACATCCATTTTTCCACACTGTACGGGAGCCTCCAAAAAGTCAGCTCAAAAGTGACACAGAGGAGACTGAGGTTAGCTGGACATGCTCACCGACATCCAGAGTTGACATTGCACTCAGTGCTCCTGTGGGATCCCCTATATGGACACACTGGAAGAGGAAGACGAAGGTTAACGTATGTTGATGCCCTAAGGACGGACACTGGTCTGTTGGAGACGCAGGACATGGCAGCGATAATGAGGGACAGAGACTGCTGGAGAGAACTCATCCATGGATCTCGGGAATTTTAGCCGCCATAGATAGATAGATAGATTTCCACACTAGCATGGGTTAGATGAGGTATCCTGTTGTGAACAATGCCAGGTCAGATGACCATGACCTGCTCATACAGAACTAATATGGGCTTGGTTTCTACAAATGGATGCTTCCTAAAACCAACCTTCTTTACAGTGAGTTCTGGGTACTTTTTGTTGTGACTCCTACACAAACACTTTACAGTGTGGACTGGGTGCTTTTTGTTGTGACTCCTACACAACCACTTTTCAGTGTGGGCTGGGTATTTTTTGATGTGACTCCTACATGACCACTTTACAGTGTGGGCTGGTTGCTTTTTGTTGTGACTCCTACACAACCACTTTTCAGTGTGGGCTGGGTATTTTTTGATGTGACTCCTACATGACCACTTTACAGTGTGGGCTGGGTGCTTTTTGTTGTGACTCATACATGACCACTTTACAGTGTGGGCTGGGTGCTTTTTGTTGTGACTCCTACACAACCACTTTACAGTGTGGGCTGGGTGCTTTTTGTTGTGACTCCTACACAACCACTTTTCAGTGTGGGCTGGGTATTTTTTGATGTGACTCCTACATGACCACTTTACAGTGTGGGCTGGTTGCTTTTTGTTGTGACTCCTACACAACCACTTTACAGTGTGGGCTGGGTGCTTTTTGTTGTGACTCATACATGACCACTTTACAGTGTGGGCTGGGTGCTTTTTGTTGTGACTCCTACACAACCACTTTACAGTGTGGGCTGGGTGCTTTTTGTTGTGACTCCTATACAACCACTTTACAGTGTGGGCTGGGTGCTTTTTGTTGTGACTCCTACACAACCACTTTACAGTGTGGGCTGGGTGCTTTTTGTTGTGACTCCTACACAACCACTTTACAGTGTGGGCTGGGTGCTTTTTGTTGTGACTCATACATGACCACTTTACAGTGTGGGCTGGGTGCTTTTTGTTGTGACTCCTACACAACCACTTTACAATGTGGGCTTGGTGCTTTTTGTTGTGACTCCTATACAACCACTTTACAGTGTGGGCTGGGTGCTTTTTGTTGTGACTCATACATGATCACTTTACAGTGTGGGCTGGGTGCTTTTTGTTGTGACTCCTATACAACCACTTTACAGTGTGGGCTGGGTGCTTTTTGTTGTGACTCATACATGATCACTTTACAGTGTGGGCTGGGTGCTTTTTGTTATGACTCCTACACAACCACTTTACAGTGTGGGCTGGGTGCTTTTTGTTGTGACTCATACATGATCACTTTACAGTGTGGGCTGGGTGCTTTTTGTTGTGACTCCTACACAACCACTTTACAGTGTGGGCTGGGTGCTTTTTGTTATGACTCCTACACAACCACTTTACAGTGTGGGCTGGGTGCTTTTTGTTGTGACTCATACATGACCACTTTACAGTGTGGGCTGGGTGCTTTTTGTTGTGACTCCTACACAACCACTTTACAGTGTGGGCTGGGTGCTTTTTGTTATGACTCCTACACAACCACTTTACAGTGTGGGCTGGGTGCTTTTTGTTGTGACTCATAAACAACCACTTTACAGTGTGGGCTGGGTGCTTTTTGTTGTGACTCCTCCACAACCACTATACAGTGTGGCCTGGGTGCTTTTTGTTGTGACACCTACACAACCACTTTACGGTGTGGGCTGGGTGCTTTTTGTTGTGACTCCTACATGACCACTTTACAGTGTGGACTGGTTGCTTTTTGTTGTGACTCCTACACAACCACTTTACAGTGTAGGCTGGGTGCTTTTTGTTGTGACTCATACATGACCACTTTACAGTGTGGACTGAGTGTTTTTTGTTGTGACTCCTACACAACCACTTTACAGTGTGGGCTGCGTGCTTTTTGTTGTGACTCATAAACAACCACTTTACAGTGTGGGCTGGGTGCTTTTTGTTGTGACTCCTCCACAACCACTATACAGTGTGGCCTGGGTGCTTTTTGTTGTGACACCTACACAACCACTTTACGGTGTGGGCTGGGTGCTTTTTGTTGTGACTCCTACATGACCACTTTACAGTGTGGATTGGTTGCTTTTTGTTGTGACTCCTACACAACCACTTTACAGTGTAGGCTGGGTGCTTTTTGTTGTGACTCATACATGACCACTTTACAGTGTGGACTGAGTGTTTTTTGTTGTGACTCCTACACAACCACTTTACAGTGTGGGCTGCGTGCTTTTTGTTGTGACTCCTACACAACCACTTTACAGTGTGGGCTGGGTGCTTTTTGTTGTGACTCCTACACAACCATTTTACAGTGTGGACTGGTTGCTTTTTGTTGTGACTCCTACACAACCACTTTACATTGTAGGCTGGGTGCTTTTTGTTGTGACTCATACATGACCACTTTACAGTGTGGACTGAGTGTTTTTTGTTGTGACTCCTACACAACCACTTTACAGTGTGGGCTGGGTGCTTTTTGTTGTGACTCCTATATGACCACTTTACAGTCTGGGCTGGGTGCTTTTTGTTGTGACTCCTACATGACCACTTTACATTGTGGGCTGGGTGCTTTTTGTTGTGACTCCTACACAACCACTTTACAGTGTGGGCTGGGTGCTTTTTGTTGTGACTCATACATGATCACTTTACAGTGTGGACTGGGTGCTTTTTGTTGTGACTCCTACACAACCACTTTACAGTGTGGGCTGGGTGCTTTTTGTTGTGACTCCTCCACAACCACTATACAGTGTGGCCTGGGTGCTTTTTGTTGTGACACCTACACAACCACTTTACAGTGTGGAATGGGTGCTTTTTGTTGTGACTCCTACACGACCACTTTACAGTGTGGGCTGGGTGCTTTTTGTTGTGACTCCTACATGACCACTTTACATTGTGGGCTGGGTGCTTTTTGTTGTGACTCCTACATGACCACTTTACAGTGTGGACTGGTTGCTTTTTGTTGTGACTCCTACACAACCACTTTACAGTGTGGGCTGGGTGCTTTTTGTTGTGACTCCTACACAACCACTTTACAGTGTGGGCTGGGTGCTTTTTGTTGTGACTCCTACATGACCACTTTACATTGTGGGCTGGGTGCTTTTTGTTGTGACTCCTACACAACCACTTTACAGTGTGGGCTGGGTGCTTTTTGTTGTGGCTCATACATGATCACTTTACAGTGTGGACTGGGTGCTTTTTGTTGTGACTCCTACACAACCACTTTACAGTGTGGGCTGGGTGCTTTTTGTTGTGACTCATACATAAATCACTTTACAGTGTGGACTGGGTGCTTTTTGTTGTGACTCCTACACAACCACTTTACAGTGTGGGCTGGGTGCTTTTTGTTGTGACTCCTACATGACCACTTTACATTGTGGGCTGAGTGCTTTTTATTGTGACTCCTACATGACCACTTTACAGAGTGGACTGGTTGCTTTTTGTTGTGACTCCTACACAACCACTTTACAGTGTGGGCTGGGTGCTTTTTGTTGTGACTCCTACACAACCACTTTACAGTGTGGGCTGGGTGCTTCTTGTTGTGACTCCTATATGACCACTTTATATTGTGGGCTGGGTGCTTTTTGTTGTGACTCCTACACAACCACTTTACAGTGTAGGCTGGGTGCTTTTTGTTGTGACTCATACATGACCACTTTACAGTGTGGACTGAGTGTTTTTTGTTGTGACTCCTACACAACCACTTTACAGTGTGGGCTGGGTGCTTTTTGTTGTGACTCCTATATGACCAATTTACAGTCTGGGCTGGGTGCTTTTTGTTGTGACTCCTACATGACCACTTTACATTGTGGGCTGGGTGCTTTTTGTTGTGACTCCTACACAACCACTTTACAGTGTGGGCTGGGTGCTTTTTGTTGTGACTCATACATGATCACTTTACAGTGTGGACTGGGTGCTTTTTGTTGTGACTCCTACACAACCACTTTACAGTGTGGGCTGGGTGCTTTTTGTTGTGACTCCTCCACAACCACTATACAGTGTGGCCTGGGTGCTTTTTGTTGTGACACCTACACAACCACTTTACAGTGTGGGCTGGGTGCTTTTTGTTGTGACTCCTACACGACCACTTTACAGTGTGGGCTGGGTGTTTTTTGTTGTGACTCCTACATGACCACTTTACATTGTGGGCTGGGTGCTTTTTGTTGTGACTCCTACATGACCACTTTACAGTGTGGACTGGTTGCTTTTTGTTGTGACTCCTACACAACCACTTTACAGTGTGGGCTGGGTGCTTTTTGTTGTGACTCCTACACAACCACTTTACAGTGTGGGCTGGGTGCTTTTTGTTGTGACTCCTACATGACCACTTTACATTGTGGGCTGGGTGCTTTTTGTTGTGACTCCTACACAACCACTTTACAGTTTGGGCTGGGTGCTTTTTGTTGTGGCTCATACATGATCACTTTACAGTGTGGACTGGGTGCTTTTTGTTGTGACTCCTACACAACCACTTTACAGTGTGGGCTGGGTGCTTTTTGTTATGACTCCTACACAACCACTTTACAGTGTGGGCTGGGTGCTTTTTGTTGTGACTCATACATGATCACTTTACAGTGTGGACTGGGTGCTTTTTGTTGTGACTCATAAACAACCACTTTACAGTGTGGGCTGGGTGCTTTTTGTTGTGACTCCTCCACAACCACTATACAGTGTGGCCTGGGTGCTTTTTGTTGTGACACCTACACAACCACTTTACGGTGTGGGCTGGGTGCTTTTTGTTGTGACTCCTACATGACCACTTTACAGTGTGGACTGGTTGCTTTTTGTTGTGACTCCTACACAACCACTTTACAGTGTAGGCTGGGTGCTTTTTGTTGTGACTCATACACGACCACTTTACAGTGTGGACTGAGTGTTTTTTGTTGTGACTCCTACACAACCACTTTACAGTGTGGGCTGCGTGCTTTTTGTTGTGACTCCTACACAACCACTTTACAGTGTGGGCTGGGTGCTTTTTGTTGTGACTCCTACACAACCATTTTACAGTGTGGACTGGTTGCTTTTTGTTGTGACTCCTACACAACCACTTTACATTGTAGGCTGGGTGCTTTTTGTTGTGACTCATACATGACCACTTTACAGTGTGGACTGAGTGTTTTTTGTTGTGACTCCTACACAACCACTTTACAGTGTGGGCTGGGTGCTTTTTGTTGTGACTCCTATATGACCACTTTACAGTCTGGGCTGGGTGCTTTTTGTTGTGACTCCTACATGACCACTTTACATTGTGGGCTGGGTGCTTTTTGTTGTGACTCCTACACAACCACTTTACAGTGTGGGCTGGGTGCTTTTTGTTGTGACTCATACATGATCACTTTACAGTGTGGACTGGGTGCTTTTTGTTGTGACTCCTACACAACCACTTTACAGTGTGGGCTGGGTGCTTTTTGTTGTGACTCCTCCACAACCACTATACAGTGTGGCCTGGGTGCTTTTTGTTGTGACACCTACACAACCACTTTACAGTGTGGACTGGGTGCTTTTTGTTGTGACTCCTACACGACCACTTTACAGTGTGGGCTGGGTGCTTTTTGTTGTGACTCCTACATGACCACTTTACATTGTGGGCTGGGTGCTTTTTGTTGTGACTCCTACATGACCACTTTACAGTGTGGACTGGTTGCTTTTTGTTGTGACTCCTACACAACCACTTTACAGTGTGGGCTGGGTGCTTTTTGTTGTGACTCCTACACAACCACTTTACAGTGTGGGCTGGGTGCTTTTTGTTGTGGCTCATACATGATCACTTTACAGTGTGGACTGGGTGCTTTTTGTTGTGACTCCTACACAACCACTTTACAGTGTGGGCTGGGTGCTTTTTGTTGTGACTCATACATAAATCACTTTACAGTGTGGACTGGGTGCTTTTTGTTGTGACTCCTACACAACCACTTTACAGTGTGGGCTGGGTGCTTTTTGTTGTGACTCCTACATGACCACTTTACATTGTGGGCTGAGTGCTTTTTATTGTGACTCCTACATGACCACTTTACAGAGTGGACTGGTTGCTTTTTGTTGTGACTCCTACACAACCACTTTACAGTGTGGGCTGGGTGCTTTTTGTTGTGACTCCTACACAACCACTTTACAGTGTGGGCTGGGTGCTTTTTGTTGTGACTCCTACATGACCACTTTATATTGTGGGCTGGGTGCTTTTTGTTCTGACTCCTACACAACCACTTTACAGTGTAGGCTGGGTGCTTTTTGTTGTGACTCATACATGACCACTTTACAGTGTGGACTGAGTGTTTTTTGTTGTGACTCCTACACAACCACTTTACAGTGTGGGCTGGGTGCTTTTTGTTGTGACTCCTATATGACCACTTTACAGTCTGGGCTGGGTGCTTTTTGTTGTGACTCCTACATGACCACTTTACATTGTGGGCTGGGTGCTTTTTGTTGTGACTCCTACACAACCACTTTACAGTGTGGGCTGGGTGCTTTTTGTTGTGACTCATACATGATCACTTTACAGTGTGGACTGGGTGCTTTTTGTTGTGACTCCTACACAACCACTTTACAGTGTGGGCTGGGTGCTTTTTGTTGTGACTCCTCCACAACCACTATACAGTGTGGCCTGGGTGCTTTTTGTTGTGACACCTACACAACCACTTTACAGTGTGGGCTGGGTGCTTTTTGTTGTGACTCCTACACGACCACTTTACAGTGTGGGCTGGGTGCTTTTTGTTGTGACTCCTACATGACCACTTTACATTGTGGGCTCGGTGCTTTTTGTTGTGACTCCTACATGACCACTTTACAGTGTGGACTGGTTGCTTTTTGTTGTGACTCCTACACAACCACTTTACAGTGTGGGCTGGGTGCTTTTTGTTGTGACTCCTACACAACCACTTTACAGTGTGGGCTGGGTGCTTTTTGTTGTGACTCCTACATGACCACTTTACATTGTGGACTGGGTGCTTTTTGTTGTGACTCCTACACAACCACTTTACAGTGTGGGCTGGGTGCTTTTTGTTGTGGCTCATACATGATCACTTTACAGTGTGGACTGGGTGCTTTTTGTTGTGACTCCTACACAACCACTTTACAGTGTGGGCTGGGTGCTTTTTGTTGTGACTCATACATAAATCACTTTACAGTGTGGACTGGGGGCTTTTTGTTGTGACTCCTACACAACCACTTTACAGTGTGGGCTGGGTGCTTTTTGTTGTGACTCCTACATGACCACTTTACATTGTGGGCTGAGTGCTTTTTATTGTGACTCCTACATGACCACTTTACAGAGTGGACTGGTTGCTTTTTGTTGTGACTCCTACACAACCACTTTACAGTGTGGGCTGGGTGCTTTTTGTTGTGACTCCTACACAACCACTTTACAGTGTGGGCTGGGTGCTTTTTGTTGTGACTCCTACATGACCACTTTATATTGTGGGCTGGGTGCTTTTTGTTGTGACTCCTACACAACCACTTTACAGTGTAGGCTGGGTGCTTTTTGTTGTGACTCATACATGACCACTTTACAGTGTGGACTGAGTGTTTTTTGTTGTGACTCCTACACAACCACTTTACAGTGTGGGCTGGGTGCTTTTTGTTGTGACTCCTATATGACCACTTTACAGTCTGGGCTGGGTGCTTTTTGTTGTGACTCCTACATGACCACTTTACATTGTGGGCTGGGTGCTTTTTGTTGTGACTCCTACACAACCACTTTACAGTGTGGGCTGGGTGCTTTTTGTTGTGACTCATACATGATCACTTTACAGTGTGGACTGGGTGCTTTTTGTTGTGACTCCTACACAACCACTTTACAGTGTGGGCTGGGTGCTTTTTGTTGTGACTCCTCCACAACCACTATACAGTGTGGCCTGGGTGCTTTTTGTTGTGACACCTACACAACCACTTTACAGTGTGGGCTGGGTGCTTTTTGTTGTGACTCCTACACGACCACTTTACAGTGTGGGCTGGGTGCTTTTTGTTGTGACTCCTATATGACCACTTTACAGTCTGGGCTGGGTGCTTTTTGTTGTGACTCCTACATGACCACTTTACATTGTGGGCTGGGTGCTTTTTGTTGTGACTCCTACACAACCACTTTACAGTGTGGGCTGGGTGCTTTTTGTTGTGACTCATACATGATCACTTTACAGTGTGGACTGGGTGCTTTTTGTTGTGACTCCTACACAACCACTTTACAGTGTGGGCTGGGTGCTTTTTGTTGTGACTCCTACACAACCACTTTACAGTGTGGGCTGGGTGCTTTTTGTTGTGACTCCTACATGACCACTTTATATTGTGGGCTGGGTGCTTTTTGTTGTGACTCCTACACAACCACTTTACAGTGTGGGCTGGGTGCTTTTTGTTGTGGCTCATACATGATCACTTTACAGTGTGGACTGGGTGCTTTTTGTTGTGACTCCTACACAACCACTTTACAGTGTGGGCTGGGTGCTTTTTGTTGTGACTCATACATAAATCACTTTACAGTGTGGACTGGGTGCTTTTTGTTGTGACTCCTACACAACCACTTTACAGTGTGGGCTGGGTGCTTTTTGTTGTGACTCCTACACAAACACTTTACAGTGTGGACTGGGTGCTTTTTGTTGTGACTCCTACACAACCACTTTTCAGTGTGGGCTGGGTATTTTGATGTGACTCCTACATGACCACTTTACAGTGTGGGCTGGTTGCTTTTTGTTGTGACTCCTACACAACCACTTTACAGTGTGGGCTGGGTGCTTCTGTTGTGACTCCTACATGACCACTTTACATTGTGGACTGGTTGCTTTTTGTTGTGACTCCTACACAACCACTTTACAGTGTGGGCTGGGTGCTTTTTGTTGTGACTCCTACACAACCACTTTACAGTGTGGGCTGGGTGCTTTTTGTTGTGACTCCTACATGACCACTTTATATTGTGGGCTGGGTGCTTTTTGTTGTGACTCCTACACAACCACTTTACAGTGTAGGCTGGGTGCTTTTTGTTGTGACTCATACATGACCACTTTACAGTGTGGACTGAGTGTTTTTTGTTGTGACTCCTACACAACCACTTTACAGTGTGGGCTGGGTGCTTTTTGTTGTGACTCCTATATGACCACTTTACAGTCTGGGCTGGGTGCTTTTTGTTGTGACTCCTACATGACCACTTTACATTGTGGGCTGGGTGCTTTTTGTTGTGACTCCTACACAACCACTTTACAGTGTGGGCTGGGTGCTTTTTGTTGTGACTCATACATGATCACTTTACAGTGTGGACTGGGTGCTTTTTGTTGTGACTCCTACACAACCACTTTACAGTGTGGGCTGGGTGCTTTTTGTTGTGACTCCTCCACAACCACTATACAGTGTGGCCTGGGTGCTTTTTGTTGTGACACCTACACAACCACTTTACAGTGTGGGCTGGGTGCTTTTTGTTGTGACTCCTACACGACCACTTTACAGTGTGGGCTGGGTGCTTTTTGTTGTGACTCCTATATGACCACTTTACAGTCTGGGCTGGGTGCTTTTTGTTGTGACTCCTACATGACCACTTTACATTGTGGGCTGGGTGCTTTTTGTTGTGACTCCTACACAACCACTTTACAGTGTGGGCTGGGTGCTTTTTGTTGTGACTCATACATGATCACTTTACAGTGTGGACTGGGTGCTTTTTGTTGTGACTCCTACACAACCACTTTACAGTGTGGGCTGGGTGCTTTTTGTTGTGACTCCTACACAACCACTTTACAGTGTGGGCTGGGTGCTTTTTGTTGTGACTCCTACATGACCACTTTATATTGTGGGCTGGGTGCTTTTTGTTGTGACTCCTACACAACCACTTTACAGTGTGGGCTGGGTGCTTTTTGTTGTGGCTCATACATGATCACTTTACAGTGTGGACTGGGTGCTTTTTGTTGTGACTCCTACACAACCACTTTACAGTGTGGGCTGGGTGCTTTTTGTTGTGACTCATACATAAATCACTTTACAGTGTGGACTGGGTGCTTTTTGTTGTGACTCCTACACAACCACTTTACAGTGTGGGCTGGGTGCTTTTTGTTGTGACTCCTACACAAACACTTTACAGTGTGGACTGGGTGCTTTTTGTTGTGACTCCTACACAACCACTTTTCAGTGTGGGCTGGGTATTTTGATGTGACTCCTACATGACCACTTTACAGTGTGGGCTGGTTGCTTTTTGTTGTGACTCCTACACAACCACTTTACAGTGTGGGCTGGGTGCTTCTGTTGTGACTCCTACATGACCACTTTACATTGTGGGCTGGGTGCTTTTTGTTGTGACTCCTACACAACCACTTTACAGTGTGGGCTTGGTGCTTTTTGTTGTGACTCCTACACAACCACTTTACAGTGTGGGCTGGGTGCTTTTTGTTGTGACTCCTACACAACCACTTTACAGTGTGGGCTGTGTGCTTTTTGTTGTGACTCCTACACAACCACTTTACAGTGTGGACTGGTTGCTTTTTGTTGTGACTCCTACACAACCACTTTTCAGTGTGGGCTGGGTATTTTGATGTGACTCCTACATGACCACTTTACAGTGTGGGTGGGTGCTTTTTGTTGTGACTCCTACAAAACCACTTTACAGTGTGGGCTGGGTGCTTTTTGTTGTGACTCATACATGACCACTTTACAGTGTGGGTTGGGTGCTTTTTGTTGTGACTCCTACACAACCACTATACAGTGTGGGCTGGGTGCTTTTTGTTGTGACTCCTACACAACCACTATACAGTGTGGCCTGGGTGCTTTTTGTTGTGACTCCTACACAACCACTTTACAGTAGTGGGCTGGGTGCTTTTTGTTGTGACTCCTACATGACCACTTTACAGTGAGGACTGGTTGCTTTTTGTTGTGACTCCTACACAACCACTTTACAGTGTGGGCTGGGTGCTTTTTGTTGTGACTCCTACACAACCACTTTACAGTGTGGGCTGGGTGCTTTTCGTTGTGACTCATACATGATCACTTTTCAGTGTGGGCTGGGTGCTTTTTGTTGTGACTCCTAAACAACCACTTTACAGTGTGGGCTGGGTGCTTTTTGTTGTGACTCCTCCACAACCACTATACAGTGTGGCCTGGGTGCTTTTTGTTGTGACACCTACACAACCACTTTACGGTGTGGGCTGGGTGCTTTTTGTTGTGACTCCTACATGACCACTTTACAGTGTGGACTGGTTGCTTTTTGTTGTGACTCCTACACAACCACTTTACAGTGTAGGCTGGGTGCTTTTTGTTGTGACTCATACATGACCACTTTACAGTGTGGGCTGGGTGCTTTTTGTTGTGACTCCTACACAACCATTTTACAGTGTGGACTGGTTGCTTTTTGTTGTGACTCCTACACAACCACTTTACAGTGTAGGCTGGGTGCTTTTTGTTGTGACTCATACATGACCACTTTACAGTGTGGACTGAGTGTTTTTTGTTGTGACTCCTACACAACCACTTTACAGTGTGGGCTCGGTGCTTTTTGTTGTGACTCCTATATGACCACTTTACAGTCTGGGCTGGGTGCTTTTTGTTGTGATTCCTACATGACCACTTTACAGTGTGGACTGAGTGTTTTTTGTTGTGACTCCTACACAACCACTTTACAGTGTGGGCTGGGTGCTTTTTGTTGTGACTCCTATATGACCACTTTACAGTCTGGGCTGGGTGCTTTTTGTTGTGACTCCTACATGACCACTTTACATTGTGGGCTGGGTGCTTTTTGTTGTGACTCTTACACAACCACTATACAGTGTGGCCTGGGTGCTTTTTGTTGTGACACCTACACAACCACTTTACAGTAGTGGGCTGGGTGCTTTTTGTTGTGACTCCTACATGACCACTTTACAGTGTGGACTGGTTGCTTTTTGTTGTGACTCCTACACAACCACTTTACAGTGTGGGCTGGGTGCTTTTTGTTGTGACTCATACATGATCACTTTTCAGTGTGGACTGGGTGCTTTTTGTTGTGACTCCTAAACAACCACTTTACAGTGTGGGCTGGGTGCTTTTTGTTGTGACTCCTCCACAACCACTATACAGTGTGGCCTGGGTGCTTTTTGTTGTGACTCCTACACAACCACTTTACGGTGTGGGCTGGGTGCTTTTTGTTGTGACTCCTACATGACCACTTTACAGTGTGGACTGGTTGCTTTTTGTTGTGACTCCTACACAACCACTTTACAGTGTAGGCTGGGTGCTTTTTGTTGTGACTCATACATGACCACTTTACAGTGTGGACTGTGTGTTTTTTGTTGTGACTCCTACACAACCACTTTACAGTGTGGGCTGGGTGCTTTTTGTTGTGACTCCTACACAACCACTTTACAGTGTGGGCTGGGTGCTTTTTGTTGTGACTCCTACACAACCATTTTACAGTGTGGACTGGTTGCTTTTTGTTGTGACTCCTACACAACCACTTTACAGTGTAGGCTGGGTGCTTTTTGTTGTGACTCATACATGACCACTTTACAGTGTGGACTGAGTGTTTTTTGTTGTGACTCCTACACAACCACTTTACAGTGTGGGCTGGGTGCTTTTTGTTGTGACTCATACATGATCACTTTACAGTGTGGACTGGGTGCTTTTTGTTGTGACTCCTACACAACCACTTTACAGTGTGGGCTGGGTGCTTTTTGTTGTGACTCCTCCACAACCACTATACAGTGTGGCCTGGGTGCTTTTTGTTGTGACCCCTACACAACCACTTTACAGTGTGGGCTGGGTGCTTTTTGTTGTGACTCCTACACAAACACTTTACAGTGTGGGCTGGGTGCTTTTTGTTGTGACTCCTACATGACCACTTTACATTGTGGGCTGGGTGATTTTTGTTGTGACTCCTACATGACCACTTTACAGTGTGGACTGGTTGCTTTTTGTTGTGACTCCTACACAACCACTTTACAGTGTGGGCTGGGTGCTTTTTGTTGTGACTCCTACACAACCACTTTACAGTGTGGGCTGGGTGCTTTTTGTTGTGACTCCTACATGACCACTTTACATTGTGGGCTGAGTGCTTTTTGTTGTGACTCATACATGACCACTTTACATTGTGGGCTGGGTGCTTTTTGTTGTGACTCCTACATGACCACTTTACAGTGTGGACTGGTTGCTTTTTGTTGTGACTCCTACACAACCACTTTACAGTGTGGGCTGGGTGCTTTTTGTTGTGACTCCTACATGACCACTTTACATTGTGGGCTGAGTGCTTTTTGTTGTGACTCCTACATGACCACTTTACAGTGTGGACTGGTTGCTTTTTGTTGTGACTCCTACACAACCACTTTACAGTGTGGGCTGGGTGTTTTTGTTGTGACTCATACATGTCTCACTTTACAGTGTGGACTGGGTGCTTTTTGTTGTGACTCCTACACAACCACTTTACAGTGTGGGCTGGGTGCTTTTTGTTGTGACTCCTACATGACCACTTTACATTGTGGGCTGAGTGCTTTTTGTTGTGACTCCTACATGACCACTTTACAGTGTGGACTGGTTGCTTTTTGTTGTGACTCCTACACAACCACTTTACAGTGTGGGCTGGGTGTTTTTGTTGTGACTCATACATGTCTCACTTTACAGTGTGGACTGGGTGCTTTTTGTTGTGACTCCTACACAACCACTTTACAGTGTGGGCTGGGTGCTTTTTGTTGTGACTCCTCCACAACCACTATACAGTGTGGCCTGGGTGCTTTTTGTTGTGACACCTACACAACCACTTTACAGTGTGGACTGGTTGCTTTATGTTGTGACTCCTACACAACCACTTTACAGTGTGGGCTGGGTGCTTTTTGTTGTGACTCATACATGATCACTTTACAGTGTGGACTGGGTGCTTTTGTTGTGACTCCTACACAACCACTTTACAGTGTGGGCTGGGTGCTTTTTGTTGTGACTCCTCCACAACCACTATACAGTGTGGCCTGGGTGCTTTTTGTTGTGACACCTACACAACCACTTTACAGTGAGGGCTGGGTGCTTTTTGTTGTGACTCATACATGATCACTTTACAGTGTGGACTGGGTGCTTTTTGTTGTGACTCCTACACAACCACTTTACAGTGTGGGCTGGGTGCTTTTTGTTGTGACTCCTACACAACCACTATACAGTGTGGGCTGGGTGCTTTTTGTTGTGACACCTACACAACCACTTTACAGTGTGGGCTGGGTGCTTTTTGTTGTGACTCCTACACAACCACTTTACAGTGTGGGCTGGGTGCTTTTTGTTGTGACTCCTACACAACCACTTTACAGTGTGGGCTGGGTGCTTTTTGTTGTGACTCATACATGATCACTTTACAGTGTGGACTGGGTGCTTTTTGTTGTGACTCCTACACAACCACTTTACAGTGTGGGCTGGGTGCTTTTTGTTGTGACTCCTACACAACCACTATACAGTGTGGCCTGGGTGCTTTTTGTTGTGACACCTACACAACCACTTTACAGTGAGGGCTGGGTGCTTTTTGTTGTGACTCATACATGATCACTTTACAGTGTGGTCTGGGTGCTTTTTGTTGTGACTCCTACACAACCACTTTACAGTGTGGGCTGGGTGCTTTTTGTTGTAACTCCTCCACAACCACTTTTCAGTGTGGGCTGGGTATTTTTTGATGTGACTCCTACATGACCACTTTACAGTGTGGGCTGGGTGCTTTTTGTTGTGACTCATACATGACCACTTTACAGTGTGGGCTGGGTGCTTTTTGTTGTGACTCATACATGATCACTTTACGGTGTGGACTGGGTGCTTTTTGTTGTGACTCCTACACAACCACTATACAGTGTGGTCTGGGTGCTTTTTGTTGTGACACCTACACAACCACTTTACAGTGTGGGCTGGGTGCTTTTTGTTGTGACTCCTACATGACCACTTTACAGTGTGGACTGGTTGCTTTTTGTTGTGACTCCTACACAACCACTTTACATTGTGGGCTGGGTGCTTTTTGTTGTGACTCCTACACAACCACTTTACAGTGTGGGCTGGGTGCTTTTTGTTGTGACTCATACATGATCACTTTACAGTGTGGACTGGGTGCTTTTTGTTGTGACTCCTACACAACCACTTTACAGTGTGGGCTGGGTGCTTTTTGTTGTGACTCCTCCACAACCACTATACAGTGTGGCCTGGGTGCTTTTTGTTGTGACACCTACACAACCACTTTACAGTGTGGGCTGGGTGCTTTTTGTTGTGACTCCTACATGACCACTTTACAGTGTGGACTGGTTGCTTTTGTTGTGACACCTACATGACCACTTTACAGTGTGCGTGGGTGCTTTTTGTTGTGACTCCTACACAACCACTTTACAGTGTGGGCTGGGTACTTTTTGTTGTGACTCCTACACAAACACTTTACAGTGTGGGCTGGGTGCTTTTTGTTGTGACTCCTACATGACCACTTTACATTGTGGGCTGGGTGCTTTGTGTTGTGACTCCTACACAACCACTTTACAGTGTGGGCTGGGTGCTTTTTGTTGTGACTCATACATGATCACTTTACAGTGTGGACTGGGTGCTTTTTGTTGTGACTCCTACACAACCACTTTACAGTGTGGGCTGGGTGCTTTTTGTTGTGACTCATACATGATCACTTTACAGTGTGGGCTGGGTGCTTTTTGTTGTGACTCCTACACAACCACTTTACAGTGTGGGCTGGGTGCTTTTTGTTGTGACTCCTACATGACCACTTTACATTGTGGGCTGGGTGCTTTGTGTTGTGACTCCTACACAACCACTTTACAGTGTGGGCTGGGTGCTTTTTGTTGTGACTCATACATGATCACTTTACAGTGTGGACTGGGTGCTTTTTGTTGTGACTCCTACACAACCACTTTACAGTGTGGGCTGGGTGCTTTTTGTTGTGACTCATACACAAGCACTTTACAGTGTGGGCTGGGTGCTTTTTGTTGTGACTCCTACATGACCACTTTACATTGTGGGCTGGGTGCTTTTTGTTGTGACTCCTACACAACCACTTTACAGTGTGGGCTTGGTGCTTTTTGTTGTGACTCCTACACAACCACTTTACAGTGTGGGCTGGGTGCTTTTTGTTGTGACTCATACATGATCACTTTACAGTGTGGGCTGGGTGCTTTTTGTTGTGACTCCTACACAACCACTTTACAGTGTGGGCTGGGTCCTTTTTGTTGTGACTCCTCCACAACCACTATACAGTGTGGCCTGGGTGCTTTTTGTTGTGACACCTACACAACCACTTTACAGTGTGGGCTGGGTGCTTTTTGTTGTGACTCCTACACAACCACTTTACAGTGTGGGCTGGGTGATTTTTGTTGTGACTCATACATGATCACTTTACAGTGTGGACTGGGTGCTTTTTGTTGTGACTCCTACACAACCACTTTACAGTGTGGGCTGGGTGCTTTTTGTTGTGACTCCTCCACAACCACTATACAGTGTGGCCTGGGTGCTTTTTGTTGTGACACCTACACAACCACTTTACAGTGAGGGCTTTGTGCTTTTTGTTGTGACTCCTACATGATCACTTTACAGTGTGGACTGGTTGCTTTTGTTGTGACACCTACATGACCACTTTACAGTGTGGGTGGGTGCTTTTTGTTGTGACTCCTACACAACCACTTTACAGTGTGGGCTGGGTGCTTTTTGTTGTGACTCCTACACAAACACTTTACAGTGTGGGCTGGGTGCTTTTTGTTGTGACTCATACACAAACACTTTACAGTGTGGGCTGGGTGCTTTTTATTGTGACTCCTACATGACCACTTTACATTGTGGGCTGGGTGCTTTTTGTTGTGACTCCTACACAACCACTTTACAGTGTGGGCTGGGTGCTTTTTGTTGTGACTCATACATGATCACTTTACAG
Organism: Eledone cirrhosa; assembly: GCA_964016885.1. Taxonomy (NCBI): domain Eukaryota; kingdom Metazoa; phylum Mollusca; class Cephalopoda; order Octopoda; family Eledonidae; genus Eledone; species Eledone cirrhosa. The sequence goes on from OZ024743.1 coordinate 91,479,783, forward strand.
TGTGGACTGGGTGCTTTTTGTTGTGACTCCTACACAACCACTTTACAGTGTGGGCTGGGTGCTTTTTGTTGTGACTCATACATGATCACTTTACAGTGTGGGCTGGGTGCTTTTTGTTGTGACTCCTACACAACCACTTTACAGTGTGGGCTGGGTGCTTTTTGTTGTGACTCCTACATGACCACTTTACATTGTGGGCTGGGTGCTTTTTGTTGTGACTCCTACAAAACCACTTTACAGTGTGGGCTTGGTGCTTTTTGTTGTGACTCCTACATGACCACTTTACAGTGTGGGCTGGGTGCTTTTTGTTGTGACTCCTACACAACCACTTTACAGTGTGGGCTGGGTGCTTTTTGTTGTGACTCATACATGATCACTTTACAGTGTGGGCTGGGTGCTTTTTGTTGTGACTCCTACACAAGCACTTTACAATGTGGGCTGGGTGCTTTTTGTTGTGACTCCTACATGACCACTTTACATTGTGGGCTGGGTGCTTTTTGTTGTGACTCCTACACAACCACTTTACAGTGTGGGCTGGGTGCTTTTTGTTGTGACTCCTACATGACCACTTTACAGTGTGGGCTGGGTGCTTTTTGTTGTGACTCATACACAACCACTTTACAATGTGGGCTTGGTGCTTTTTGTTGTGACTCCTACACAACCACTTTACAGTGTGGGCTGGGTGCTTTTTGTTGTGACTCATACATGATCACTTTACAGTGTGGGCTGGGTGCTTTTTGTTGTGACTCCTACACAACCACTTTACAATGTGGGCTTGGTGCTTTTTGTTGTGACTCCTACACAACCACTTTACAATGTGGGCTTGGTGCTTTTTGTTGTGACTCCTACACAACCACTTTACAGTGTGGGCTGGGTGCTTTTTGTTGTGACTCATACATGATCACTTTACAGTGTGGACTGGGTGCTTTTTGTTGTGACTCCTACACAACCACTTTACAGTGTGGGCTGGGTGCTTTTTGTTGTGACTCATACATGATCACTTTACAGTGTGGGCTGGGTGCTTTTTGTTGTGACTCCTACACAAGCACTTTACAATGTGGGCTGGGTGCTTTTTGTTGTGACTCCTACATGACCACTTTACATTGTGGGCTGGGTGCTTTTTGTTGTGACTCCTACACAACCACTTTACAGTGTGGGCTTGGTGCTTTTTGTTGTGACTCCTATATGACCACTTTACAGTCTGGGCTGGGTGCTTTTTGTTGTGACTCCTACATGACCACTTTACATTGTGGGCTGGGTGCTTTTTGTTGTGACTCCTACACAACCACTTTACAGTGTGGGCTGGGTGCTTTTTGTTGTGACTCATACATGATCACTTTACAGTGTGGACTGGGTGCTTTTTGTTGTGACTCCTACACAACCACTTTACAGTGTGGGCTGGGTGCTTTTTGTTGTGACTCCTCCACAACCACTATACAGTGTGGCCTGGGTGCTTTTTGTTGTGACACCTACACAACCACTTTACAGTGTGGGCTGGGTGCTTTTTGTTGTGACTCCTACACGACCACTTTACAGTGTGGGCTGGGTGCTTTTTGTTGTGACTCCTACATGACCACTTTACATTGTGGGCTCGGTGCTTTTTGTTGTGACTCCTACATGACCACTTTACAGTGTGGACTGGTTGCTTTTTGTTGTGACTCCTACACAACCACTTTACAGTGTGGGCTGGGTGCTTTTTGTTGTGACTCCTACACAACCACTTTACAGTGTGGGCTGGGTGCTTTTTGTTGTGACTCCTACATGACCACTTTACATTGTGGACTGGGTGCTTTTTGTTGTGACTCCTACACAACCACTTTACAGTGTGGGCTGGGTGCTTTTTGTTGTGGCTCATACATGATCACTTTACAGTGTGGACTGGGTGCTTTTTGTTGTGACTCCTACACAACCACTTTACAGTGTGGGCTGGGTGCTTTTTGTTGTGACTCATACATAAATCACTTTACAGTGTGGACTGGGGGCTTTTTGTTGTGACTCCTACACAACCACTTTACAGTGTGGGCTGGGTGCTTTTTGTTGTGACTCCTACATGACCACTTTACATTGTGGGCTGAGTGCTTTTTATTGTGACTCCTACATGACCACTTTACAGAGTGGACTGGTTGCTTTTTGTTGTGACTCCTACACAACCACTTTACAGTGTGGGCTGGGTGCTTTTTGTTGTGACTCCTACACAACCACTTTACAGTGTGGGCTGGGTGCTTTTTGTTGTGACTCCTACATGACCACTTTATATTGTGGGCTGGGTGCTTTTTGTTGTGACTCCTACACAACCACTTTACAGTGTAGGCTGGGTGCTTTTTGTTGTGACTCATACATGACCACTTTACAGTGTGGACTGAGTGTTTTTTGTTGTGACTCCTACACAACCACTTTACAGTGTGGGCTGGGTGCTTTTTGTTGTGACTCCTATATGACCACTTTACAGTCTGGGCTGGGTGCTTTTTGTTGTGACTCCTACATGACCACTTTACATTGTGGGCTGGGTGCTTTTTGTTGTGACTCCTACACAACCACTTTACAGTGTGGGCTGGGTGCTTTTTGTTGTGACTCATACATGATCACTTTACAGTGTGGACTGGGTGCTTTTTGTTGTGACTCCTACACAACCACTTTACAGTGTGGGCTGGGTGCTTTTTGTTGTGACTCCTCCACAACCACTATACAGTGTGGCCTGGGTGCTTTTTGTTGTGACACCTACACAACCACTTTACAGTGTGGGCTGGGTGCTTTTTGTTGTGACTCCTACACGACCACTTTACAGTGTGGGCTGGGTGCTTTTTGTTGTGACTCCTATATGACCACTTTACAGTCTGGGCTGGGTGCTTTTTGTTGTGACTCCTACATGACCACTTTACATTGTGGGCTGGGTGCTTTTTGTTGTGACTCCTACACAACCACTTTACAGTGTGGGCTGGGTGCTTTTTGTTGTGACTCATACATGATCACTTTACAGTGTGGACTGGGTGCTTTTTGTTGTGACTCCTACACAACCACTTTACAGTGTGGGCTGGGTGCTTTTTGTTGTGACTCCTACACAACCACTTTACAGTGTGGGCTGGGTGCTTTTTGTTGTGACTCCTACATGACCACTTTATATTGTGGGCTGGGTGCTTTTTGTTGTGACTCCTACACAACCACTTTACAGTGTGGGCTGGGTGCTTTTTGTTGTGGCTCATACATGATCACTTTACAGTGTGGACTGGGTGCTTTTTGTTGTGACTCCTACACAACCACTTTACAGTGTGGGCTGGGTGCTTTTTGTTGTGACTCATACATAAATCACTTTACAGTGTGGACTGGGTGCTTTTTGTTGTGACTCCTACACAACCACTTTACAGTGTGGGCTGGGTGCTTTTTGTTGTGACTCCTACACAAACACTTTACAGTGTGGACTGGGTGCTTTTTGTTGTGACTCCTACACAACCACTTTTCAGTGTGGGCTGGGTATTTTGATGTGACTCCTACATGACCACTTTACAGTGTGGGCTGGTTGCTTTTTGTTGTGACTCCTACACAACCACTTTACAGTGTGGGCTGGGTGCTTCTGTTGTGACTCCTACATGACCACTTTACATTGTGGGCTGGGTGCTTTTTGTTGTGACTCCTACACAACCACTTTACAGTGTGGGCTTGGTGCTTTTTGTTGTGACTCCTACACAACCACTTTACAGTGTGGGCTGGGTGCTTTTTGTTGTGACTCCTACACAACCACTTTACAGTGTGGGCTGTGTGCTTTTTGTTGTGACTCCTACACAACCACTTTACAGTGTGGACTGGTTGCTTTTTGTTGTGACTCCTACACAACCACTTTTCAGTGTGGGCTGGGTATTTTGATGTGACTCCTACATGACCACTTTACAGTGTGGGTGGGTGCTTTTTGTTGTGACTCCTACAAAACCACTTTACAGTGTGGGCTGGGTGCTTTTTGTTGTGACTCATACATGACCACTTTACAGTGTGGGTTGGGTGCTTTTTGTTGTGACTCCTACACAACCACTATACAGTGTGGGCTGGGTGCTTTTTGTTGTGACTCCTACACAACCACTATACAGTGTGGCCTGGGTGCTTTTTGTTGTGACTCCTACACAACCACTTTACAGTAGTGGGCTGGGTGCTTTTTGTTGTGACTCCTACATGACCACTTTACAGTGAGGACTGGTTGCTTTTTGTTGTGACTCCTACACAACCACTTTACAGTGTGGGCTGGGTGCTTTTTGTTGTGACTCCTACACAACCACTTTACAGTGTGGGCTGGGTGCTTTTCGTTGTGACTCATACATGATCACTTTTCAGTGTGGGCTGGGTGCTTTTTGTTGTGACTCCTAAACAACCACTTTACAGTGTGGGCTGGGTGCTTTTTGTTGTGACTCCTCCACAACCACTATACAGTGTGGCCTGGGTGCTTTTTGTTGTGACACCTACACAACCACTTTACGGTGTGGGCTGGGTGCTTTTTGTTGTGACTCCTACATGACCACTTTACAGTGTGGACTGGTTGCTTTTTGTTGTGACTCCTACACAACCACTTTACAGTGTAGGCTGGGTGCTTTTTGTTGTGACTCATACATGACCACTTTACAGTGTGGGCTGGGTGCTTTTTGTTGTGACTCCTACACAACCATTTTACAGTGTGGACTGGTTGCTTTTTGTTGTGACTCCTACACAACCACTTTACAGTGTAGGCTGGGTGCTTTTTGTTGTGACTCATACATGACCACTTTACAGTGTGGACTGAGTGTTTTTTGTTGTGACTCCTACACAACCACTTTACAGTGTGGGCTCGGTGCTTTTTGTTGTGACTCCTATATGACCACTTTACAGTCTGGGCTGGGTGCTTTTTGTTGTGATTCCTACATGACCACTTTACAGTGTGGACTGAGTGTTTTTTGTTGTGACTCCTACACAACCACTTTACAGTGTGGGCTGGGTGCTTTTTGTTGTGACTCCTATATGACCACTTTACAGTCTGGGCTGGGTGCTTTTTGTTGTGACTCCTACATGACCACTTTACATTGTGGGCTGGGTGCTTTTTGTTGTGACTCCTACACAACCACTATACAGTGTGGCCTGGGTGCTTTTTGTTGTGACACCTACACAACCACTTTACAGTAGTGGGCTGGGTGCTTTTTGTTGTGACTCCTACATGACCACTTTACAGTGTGGGCTGGGTGCTTTTTGTTGTGACTCCTACACAACCACTTTACAGTGTGGGCTGGGTGCTTTTTGTTGTGACTCATACATGATCACTTTTCAGTGTGGACTGGGTGCTTTTTGTTGTGACTCCTAAACAACCACTTTACAGTGTGGGCTGGGTGCTTTTTGTTGTGACTCCTCCACAACCACTATACAGTGTGGCCTGGGTGCTTTTTGTTGTGACTCCTACACAACCACTTTACGGTGTGGGCTGGGTGCTTTTTGTTGTGACTCCTACATGACCACTTTACAGTGTGGACTGGTTGCTTTTTGTTGTGACTCCTACACAACCACTTTACAGTGTAGGCTGGGTGCTTTTTGTTGTGACTCATACATGACCACTTTACAGTGTGGACTGTGTGTTTTTTGTTGTGACTCCTACACAACCACTTTACAGTGTGGGCTGGGTGCTTTTTGTTGTGACTCCTACACAACCACTTTACAGTGTGGGCTGGGTGCTTTTTGTTGTGACTCCTACACAACCATTTTACAGTGTGGACTGGTTGCTTTTTGTTGTGACTCCTACACAACCACTTTACAGTGTAGGCTGGGTGCTTTTTGTTGTGACTCATACATGACCACTTTACAGTGTGGACTGAGTGTTTTTTGTTGTGACTCCTACACAACCACTTTACAGTGTGGGCTGGGTGCTTTTTGTTGTGACTCATACATGATCACTTTACAGTGTGGACTGGGTGCTTTTTGTTGTGACTCCTACACAACCACTTTACAGTGTGGGCTGGGTGCTTTTTGTTGTGACTCCTCCACAACCACTATACAGTGTGGCCTGGGTGCTTTTTGTTGTGACCCCTACACAACCACTTTACAGTGTGGGCTGGGTGCTTTTTGTTGTGACTCCTACACAAACACTTTACAGTGTGGGCTGGGTGCTTTTTGTTGTGACTCCTACATGACCACTTTACATTGTGGGCTGGGTGATTTTTGTTGTGACTCCTACATGACCACTTTACAGTGTGGACTGGTTGCTTTTTGTTGTGACTCCTACACAACCACTTTACAGTGTGGGCTGGGTGCTTTTTGTTGTGACTCCTACACAACCACTTTACAGTGTGGGCTGGGTGCTTTTTGTTGTGACTCCTACATGACCACTTTACATTGTGGGCTGAGTGCTTTTTGTTGTGACTCATACATGACCACTTTACATTGTGGGCTGGGTGCTTTTTGTTGTGACTCCTACATGACCACTTTACAGTGTGGACTGGTTGCTTTTTGTTGTGACTCCTACACAACCACTTTACAGTGTGGGCTGGGTGCTTTTTGTTGTGACTCCTACATGACCACTTTACATTGTGGGCTGAGTGCTTTTTGTTGTGACTCCTACATGACCACTTTACAGTGTGGACTGGTTGCTTTTTGTTGTGACTCCTACACAACCACTTTACAGTGTGGGCTGGGTGTTTTTGTTGTGACTCATACATGTCTCACTTTACAGTGTGGACTGGGTGCTTTTTGTTGTGACTCCTACACAACCACTTTACAGTGTGGGCTGGGTGCTTTTTGTTGTGACTCCTACATGACCACTTTACATTGTGGGCTGAGTGCTTTTTGTTGTGACTCCTACATGACCACTTTACAGTGTGGACTGGTTGCTTTTTGTTGTGACTCCTACACAACCACTTTACAGTGTGGGCTGGGTGTTTTTGTTGTGACTCATACATGTCTCACTTTACAGTGTGGACTGGGTGCTTTTTGTTGTGACTCCTACACAACCACTTTACAGTGTGGGCTGGGTGCTTTTTGTTGTGACTCCTCCACAACCACTATACAGTGTGGCCTGGGTGCTTTTTGTTGTGACACCTACACAACCACTTTACAGTGTGGACTGGTTGCTTTATGTTGTGACTCCTACACAACCACTTTACAGTGTGGGCTGGGTGCTTTTTGTTGTGACTCATACATGATCACTTTACAGTGTGGACTGGGTGCTTTTGTTGTGACTCCTACACAACCACTTTACAGTGTGGGCTGGGTGCTTTTTGTTGTGACTCCTCCACAACCACTATACAGTGTGGCCTGGGTGCTTTTTGTTGTGACACCTACACAACCACTTTACAGTGAGGGCTGGGTGCTTTTTGTTGTGACTCATACATGATCACTTTACAGTGTGGACTGGGTGCTTTTTGTTGTGACTCCTACACAACCACTTTACAGTGTGGGCTGGGTGCTTTTTGTTGTGACTCCTACACAACCACTATACAGTGTGGGCTGGGTGCTTTTTGTTGTGACACCTACACAACCACTTTACAGTGTGGGCTGGGTGCTTTTTGTTGTGACTCCTACACAACCACTTTACAGTGTGGGCTGGGTGCTTTTTGTTGTGACTCCTACACAACCACTTTACAGTGTGGGCTGGGTGCTTTTTGTTGTGACTCATACATGATCACTTTACAGTGTGGACTGGGTGCTTTTTGTTGTGACTCCTACACAACCACTTTACAGTGTGGGCTGGGTGCTTTTTGTTGTGACTCCTACACAACCACTATACAGTGTGGCCTGGGTGCTTTTTGTTGTGACACCTACACAACCACTTTACAGTGAGGGCTGGGTGCTTTTTGTTGTGACTCATACATGATCACTTTACAGTGTGGTCTGGGTGCTTTTTGTTGTGACTCCTACACAACCACTTTACAGTGTGGGCTGGGTGCTTTTTGTTGTAACTCCTCCACAACCACTTTTCAGTGTGGGCTGGGTATTTTTTGATGTGACTCCTACATGACCACTTTACAGTGTGGGCTGGGTGCTTTTTGTTGTGACTCATACATGACCACTTTACAGTGTGGGCTGGGTGCTTTTTGTTGTGACTCATACATGATCACTTTACGGTGTGGACTGGGTGCTTTTTGTTGTGACTCCTACACAACCACTATACAGTGTGGTCTGGGTGCTTTTTGTTGTGACACCTACACAACCACTTTACAGTGTGGGCTGGGTGCTTTTTGTTGTGACTCCTACATGACCACTTTACAGTGTGGACTGGTTGCTTTTTGTTGTGACTCCTACACAACCACTTTACATTGTGGGCTGGGTGCTTTTTGTTGTGACTCCTACACAACCACTTTACAGTGTGGGCTGGGTGCTTTTTGTTGTGACTCATACATGATCACTTTACAGTGTGGACTGGGTGCTTTTTGTTGTGACTCCTACACAACCACTTTACAGTGTGGGCTGGGTGCTTTTTGTTGTGACTCCTCCACAACCACTATACAGTGTGGCCTGGGTGCTTTTTGTTGTGACACCTACACAACCACTTTACAGTGTGGGCTGGGTGCTTTTTGTTGTGACTCCTACATGACCACTTTACAGTGTGGACTGGTTGCTTTTGTTGTGACACCTACATGACCACTTTACAGTGTGCGTGGGTGCTTTTTGTTGTGACTCCTACACAACCACTTTACAGTGTGGGCTGGGTACTTTTTGTTGTGACTCCTACACAAACACTTTACAGTGTGGGCTGGGTGCTTTTTGTTGTGACTCCTACATGACCACTTTACATTGTGGGCTGGGTGCTTTGTGTTGTGACTCCTACACAACCACTTTACAGTGTGGGCTGGGTGCTTTTTGTTGTGACTCATACATGATCACTTTACAGTGTGGACTGGGTGCTTTTTGTTGTGACTCCTACACAACCACTTTACAGTGTGGGCTGGGTGCTTTTTGTTGTGACTCATACATGATCACTTTACAGTGTGGGCTGGGTGCTTTTTGTTGTGACTCCTACACAACCACTTTACAGTGTGGGCTGGGTGCTTTTTGTTGTGACTCCTACATGACCACTTTACATTGTGGGCTGGGTGCTTTGTGTTGTGACTCCTACACAACCACTTTACAGTGTGGGCTGGGTGCTTTTTGTTGTGACTCATACATGATCACTTTACAGTGTGGACTGGGTGCTTTTTGTTGTGACTCCTACACAACCACTTTACAGTGTGGGCTGGGTGCTTTTTGTTGTGACTCATACACAAGCACTTTACAGTGTGGGCTGGGTGCGTTTTGTTGTGACTCCTACATGACCACTTTACATTGTGGGCTGGGTGCTTTTTGTTGTGACTCCTACACAACCACTTTACAGTGTGGGCTTGGTGCTTTTTGTTGTGACTCCTACACAACCACTTTACAGTGTGGGCTGGGTGCTTTTTGTTGTGACTCATACATGATCACTTTACAGTGTGGGCTGGGTGCTTTTTGTTGTGACTCCTACACAACCACTTTACAGTGTGGGCTGGGTCCTTTTTGTTGTGACTCCTCCACAACCACTATACAGTGTGGCCTGGGTGCTTTTTGTTGTGACACCTACACAACCACTTTACAGTGTGGGCTGGGTGCTTTTTGTTGTGACTCCTACACAACCACTTTACAGTGTGGGCTGGGTGCTTTTTGTTGTGACTCATACATGATCACTTTACAGTGTGGACTGGGTGCTTTTTGTTGTGACTCCTACACAACCACTTTACAGTGTGGGCTGGGTGCTTTTTGTTGTGACTCCTCCACAACCACTATACAGTGTGGCCTGGGTGCTTTTTGTTGTGACACCTACACAACCACTTTACAGTGAGGGCTTTGTGCTTTTTGTTGTGACTCCTACATGATCACTTTACAGTGTGGACTGGTTGCTTTTGTTGTGACACCTACATGACCACTTTACAGTGTGGGTGGGTGCTTTTTGTTGTGACTCCTACACAACCACTTTACAGTGTGGGCTGGGTGCTTTTTGTTGTGACTCCTACACAAACACTTTACAGTGTGGGCTGGGTGCTTTTTGTTGTGACTCCTACACAAACACTTTACAGTGTGGGCTGGGTGCTTTTTATTGTGACTCCTACATGACCACTTTACATTGTGGGCTGGGTGCTTTTTGTTGTGACTCCTACACAACCACTTTACAGTGTGGGCTGGGTGCTTTTTGTTGTGACTCATACATGATCACTTTACAGTGTGGACTGGGTGCTTTTTGTTGTGACTCCTACACAACCACTTTACAGTGTGGGCTGGGTGCTTTTTGTTGTGACTCATACATGATCACTTTACAGTGTGGGCTGGGTGCTTTTTGTTGTGACTCCTACACAACCACTTTACAGTGTGGGCTGGGTGCTTTTTGTTGTGACTCCTACATGACCACTTTACATTGTGGGCTGGGTGCTTTTTGTTGTGACTCCTACACAACCACTTTACAGTGTGGGCTTGGTGCTTTTTGTTGTGACTCCTACATGACCACTTTACAGTGTGGGCTGGGTGCTTTTTGTTGTGACTCCTACACAACCACTTTACAGTGTGGGCTGGGTGCTTTTTGTTGTGACTCATACATGATCACTTTACAGTGTGGGCTGGGTGCTTTTTGTTGTGACTCCTACACAAGCACTTTACAATGTGGGCTGGGTGCTTTTTGTTGTGACTCCTACATGACCACTTTACATTGTGGGCTGGGTGCTTTTTGTTGTGACTCCTACACAACCACTTTACAGTGTGGGCTGGGTGCTTTTTGTTGTGACTCCTACATGACCACTTTACAGTGTGGGCTGGGTGCTTTTTGTTGTGACTCATACACAACCACTTTACAATGTGGGCTTGGTGCTTTTTGTTGTGACTCCTACACAACCACTTTACAGTGTGGGCTGGGTGCTTTTTGTTGTGACTCATACATGATCACTTTACAGTGTGGGCTGGGTGCTTTTTGTTGTGACTCCTACACAACCACTTTACAATGTGGGCTTGGTGCTTTTTGTTGTGACTCCTACACAACCACTTTACAATGTGGGCTTGGTGCTTTTTGTTTGTGACTCCTACACAACCACTTTACAGTGTGGGCTGGGTGCTTTTTGTTGTGACTCATACATGATCACTTTACAGTGTGGACTGGGTGCTTTTTGTTGTGACTCCTACACAACCACTTTACAGTGTGGGCTGGGTGCTTTTTGTTGTGACTCATACATGATCACTTTACAGTGTGGGCTGGGTGCTTTTTGTTGTGACTCCTACACAAGCACTTTACAATGTGGGCTGGGTGCTTTTTGTTGTGACTCCTACATGACCACTTTACATTGTGGGCTGGGTGCTTTTTGTTGTGACTCCTACACAACCACTTTACAGTGTGGGCTTGGTGCTTTTTGTTGTGACTCCTACACGACCACTTTACAGTGTGGGCTGGGTGCTTTTTGTTGTGACTCATACATGATCACTTTACAGTGTGGGCTGGGTGCTTTTTGTTGTGACTCCTACACAACCACTTTACAGTGTGGGCTGGGTGCTTTTTGTTGTGACTCCTCCACAACCACTATACAGTGTGGCCTGGGTGCTTTTTGTTGTGACACCTACACAACCACTTTACAGTGTGGGCTGGGTGCTTTTTGTTGTGACTCCTACACAACCACTTTACAGTGTGGGCTGGGTGCTTTTTGTTGTGACTCATACATGATCACTTTACAGTGTGGGCTGGGTGCTTTTTGTTGTGACTCCTACACAACCACTTTACAGTGTGGGCTGGGTGCTTTTTGTTGTGACTCCTCCACAACCACTATACAGTGTGGCCTGGGTGCTTTTTGTTGTGACACCTACACAACCACTTTACAGTGAGGGCTTTGTGCTTTTTGTTGTGACTCCTACATGATCACTTTACAGTGTGGACTGGTTGCTTTTGTTGTGACACCTACATGACCACTTTACAGTGTGGGTGGGTGCTTTTTGTTGTGACTCCTACACAACCACTTTACAGTGTGGGCTGGGTGCTTTTTGTTGTGACTCCTACACAAACACTTTACAGTGTGGGCTGGGTGCTTTTTGTTGTGACTCATACATGATCACTTTACAGTGTGGACTGGGTGCTTTTTGTTGTGACTCCTACACAACCACTTTACAGTGTGGGCTGGGTGCTTTTTGTTGTGACTCATACATGATCACTTTACAGTGTGGGCTGGGTGCTTTTTGTTGTGACTCCTACACAACCACTTTACAGTGTGGGCTGGGTGCTTTTTGTTGTGACTCCTCCACAACCACTATACAGTGTGGCCTGGGTGCTTTTTGTTGTGACACCTACACAGCCACTTTACAGTGTGGACTGGGTGCTTTTTGTTGTGACTCCTACACAACCACTATACAGTGTGGCCTGGGTGCTTTTTGTTGTGACTCCTACACAACCAATTTACAGTAGTGGGCTGGGTGCTTTTTGTTGTGACTCCTACATGACCACTTTACAGTGAGGACTGGTTGCTTTTTGTTGTGACTCCTACACAACCACTTTACAGTGTGGGCTGGGTGCTTTTTGTTGTGACTCCTACACAACCACTTTACAGTGTGGGCTGGGTGCTTTTCGTTGTGACTCATACATGATCACTTTTCAGTGTGGGCTGGGTGCTTTTTGTTGTGACTCCTAAACAACCACTTTACAGTGTGGGCTGGGTGCTTTTTGTTGTGACTCCTCCACAACCACAATACAGTGTGGCCTGGGTGCTTTTTGTTGTGACACCTACACAACCACTTTACGGTGTGGGCTGGGTGCTTTTTGTTGTGACTCCTACATGACCACTTTACAGTGTGGACTGGTTGCTTTTTGTTGTGACTCCTACACAACCACTTTACAGTGTAGGCTGGGTGCTTTTTGTTGTGACTCATACATGACCACTTTACAGTGTGGGCTGGGTGCTTTTTGTTGTGACTCCTACACAACCACTTTACAGTGTGGGCTGGGTGCTTTTTGTTGTGACTTCTACACAACCACTTTACAGTGTGGGCTGGGTGCTTTTTGTTGTGACTCCTACACAACCATTTTACAGTGTGGACTGGTTGCTTTTTGTTGTGACTCCTACACAACCACTTTACAGTGTAGGCTGGGTGCTTTTTGTTGTGACTCATACATGACCACTTTACAGTGTGGACTGAGTGTTTTTTGTTGTGACTCCTACACAACCACTTTACAGTGTGGGCTGGGTGCTTTTTGTTGTGACTCCTATATGACCACTTTACAGTCTGGGCTGGGTGCTTTTTGTTGTGACTCCTACATGACCACTTTACAGTGTGGACTGAGTGTTTTTTGTTGTGACTCCTACACAACCACTTTACAGTGTGGGCTGGGTGCTTTTTGTTGTGACTCCTATATGACCACTTTACAGTCTGGGCTGGGTGCTTTTTGTTGTGACTCCTACATGACCACTTTACATTGTGGGCTGGGTGCTTTTTGTTGTGACTCCTACACAACCACTATACAGTGTGGCCTGGGTGCTTTTTGTTGTGACACCTACACAACCACTTTACAGTAGTGGGCTGGGTGCTTTTTGTTGTGACTCCTACATGACCACTTTACAGTGTGGACTGGTTGCTTTTTGTTGTGACTCCTACACAACCACTTTACAGTGTGGGCTGGGTGCTTTTTGTTGTGACTCCTACACAACCACTTTACAGTGTGGGCTGGGTGCTTTTTGTTGTGACTCATACATGATCACTTTTCAGTGTGGACTGGGTGCTTTTTGTTGTGACTCCTAAACAAACACTTTACAGTGTGGGCTGGGTGCTTTTTGTTGTGACTCCTCCACAACCACTATACAGTGTGGCCTGGGTGCTTTTTGTTGTGACACCTACACAACCACTTTACGGTGTGGGCTGGGTGCTTTTTGTTGTGACTCCTACATGACCACTTTACAGTGTGGACTGGTTGCTTTTTGTTGTGACTCCTACACAACCACTTTACAGTGTAGGCTGGGTGCTTTTTGTTGTGACTCATACATGACCACTTTACAGTGTGGACTGAGTGTTTTTTGTTGTGACTCCTACACAACCACTTTACAGTGTGGGCTGGGTGCTTTTTGTTGTGACTCATACATGATCACTTTACAGTGTGGACTGGGTGCTTTTTGTTGTGACTCCTACACAACCACTTTACAGTGTGGGCTGGGTGATTTTGTTGTGACTCCTCCACAACCACTATACAGTGTGGACTGGGTGCTTTTTGTTGTGACACCTACACAACCACTTTACAGTGTGGGCTGGGTGCTTTTTGTTGTGACTCCTACACAACCACTTTACAGTGTGGGCTGGGTGCTTTTTGTTGTGACTCCTACATGACCACTTTACATTGTGGGCTGGGTGATTTTTGTTGTGACTCCTACATGACCACTTTACAGTGTGGACTGGTTGCTTTTTGTTGTGACTCCTACACAACCACTTTACAGTGTGGGCTGGGTGCTTTTTGTTGTGACTCCTACACAACCACTTTACAGTGTGGGCTGGGTGCTTTTTGTTGTGACTCCTACATGACCACTTTACATTGTGGGCTGAGTGCTTTTTGTTGTGACTCATACATGACCACTTTACATTGTGGGCTGGGTGCTTTTTGTTGTGACTCCTACATGACCACTTTACAGTGTGGACTGGTTGCTTTTTGTTGTGACTCCTACACAACCACTTTACGGTGTGGGCTGGGTGCTTTTTGTTGTGACTCCTACATGACCACTTCACATTGTGGGCTGAGTGCTTTTTGTTGTGACTCCTACATGACCACTTTACAGTGTGGACTGGTTGCTTTTTGTTGTGACTCCTACACAACCACTATACAGTGTGGGCTGGGTGATTTGTTGTGACTCATACATGTCTCACTTTACAGTGTGGACTGGGTGCTTTTTGTTGTGACTCCTACACAACCACTTTACAGTGTGGGCTGGGTGCTTTTTGTTGTGACTCCTACATGACCACTTTACATTGTGGGCTGAGTGCTTTTTGTTGTGACTCCTACATAACCACTTTACAGTGTGGACTGGTTGCTTTTTGTTGTGACTCCTACACAACCACTTTACAGTGTGGGCTGGGTGTTTTTGTTGTGACTCATACATGTCTCACTTTACAGTGTGGACTGGGTGCTTTTTGTTGTGACTCCTACACAACCACTATACAATATGGCCTGGGTGCTTTTTGTTGTGACACCTACACAACCACTTTACAGTGTGGACTGGTTGCTTTATGTTGTGACTCCTACACAACCACTTTACAGTGTGGGCTGGGTGCTTTTTGCTGTGACTCATACATGATCACTTTACAGTGTGGACTGGGTGCTTTTTGTTGTGACTCCTACACAACCACTTTACAGTGTGGGCTGGGTGCTTTTTGTTGTGACTCCTCCACAACCACTATACAGTGTGGCCTGGGTGCTTTTTGTTGTGACACCTACACAACCACTTTACAGTGAGGGCTGGGTGCTTTTTGTTGTGACTCATACATGATCACTTTACAGTGTGGACTGGGTGCTTTTTGTTGTGACTCCTACACAACCACTTTACAGTGTGGGCTGGGTGCTTTTTGTTGTGACTCCTACACAACCACTTTACAGTGTGGGCTGGGTGCTTTTTGTTGTGACTCATACATGACCACTTTACAGTGTGGGCTGGGTGCTTTTTGTTGTGACTCCTACACAACCACTATACAGTGTGGGCTGGGTGCTTTTTGTTGTGACACCTACACAACCACTTTACAGTGTGGGCTGGGTGCTTTTTGTTGTGACTCCTACACAACCACTTTACAGTGTGGGCTGGGTGCTTTTTGTTGTGACTCCTACACAACCACTTTACAGTGTGGGCTGGGTGCTTTTTGTTGTGACTCATACATGATCACTTTACAGTGTGGACTGGGTGCTTTTTGTTGTGACTCCTACACAACCACTTTACAGTGTGGGCTGGGTGCTTTTTGTTGTGACTCCTCCACAACCACTATACAGTGTGGCCTGGGTGCTTTTTGTTGTGACACCTACACAACCACTTTACAGTGAGGGCTGGGTGCTTTTTGTTGTGACTCATACATGATCACTTTACAGTGTGGGCTGGGTGCTTTTTGTTGTGACTCCTACACAACCGCTTTACAGTGTGGGCTGGGTGCTTTTTGTTGTGACTCCTCCACAACCACTTTTCAGTGTGGGCTGGGTATTTTTTGATGTGACTCCTACATGACCACTTTACAGTGTGGGCTGGTTGCTTTTTGTTGTGACTCCTACACAACCACTTTACAGTGTGGGCTGGGTGCTTTTTGTTGTGACTCATACATGACCACTTTACAGTGTGGGCTGGGTGCTTTTTGTTGTGACTCATACATGATCACTTTACAGTGTGGGCTGGGTGCTTTTTGTTGTGACACCTACACAACCACTTTACAGTGAGGGCTTTGTGCTTTTTGTTGTGACTCCTACATGATCACTTTACAGTGTGGACTGGTTGCTTTTGTTGTGACACCTACATGACCACTTTACAGTGTGTGTGGGTGCTTTTTGTTGTGACTCCTACACAACCACTTTACAGTGTGGGCTGGGTGCTTTTTGTTGTGACTCCTACACAAACACTTTACAGTGTGGGCTGGGTGCTTTTTGTTGTGACTCCTACACAAACACTTTACAGTGTGGGCTGGGTGCTTTTTGTTGTGACTCCTACATGACCACTTTACATTGTGGGCTGGGTGCTTTTTGTTGTGACTCCTACACAACCACTTTACAGTGTGGGCTGGGTGCTTTTTGTTGTGACTCATACATTATCACTTTACAGTGTGGACTGGGTGCTTTTTGTTGTGACTCCTACACAACCACTTTACAGTGTGGGCTGGGTGCTTTTTGTTGTGACTCATACATGATCACTTTACAGTGTGGGCTGGGTGCTTTTTGTTGTGACTCCTACACAACCACTTTACAGTGTGGGCTGGGTGCTTTTTGTTGTGACTCCTACATGACCACTTTACATTGTGGGCTGGGTGCTTTTTGTTGTGACTCCTACACAACCACTTTACAGTGTGGGCTTGGTGCTTTTTGTTGTGACTCCTACACAACCACTTTACAATGTGGGCTGGGTGCTTTTTGTTGTGACTCATACATGATCACTTTACAGTGTGGGTTGGGTGCTTTTTGTTGTGACTCCTACACAACCACTTTACAGTGTGGGCTGGGTGCTTTTTGTTGTGACTCCTCCACAACCACTATACAGTGTGGCCTGGGTGCTTTTTGTTGTGACACCTACACAACCACTTTACAGTGTGGGCTGGGTGCTTTTTGTTGTGACTCCTACACAACCACTTTACAGTGTGGGCTGGGTGCTTTTTGTTGTGACTCATACATGATCACTTTACAGTGTGGACTGGGTGCTTTTTGTTGTGACTCCTACACAACCACTTTACAGTGTGGGCTGGGTGCTTTTTGTTCTGACTCCTCCACAACCACTATACAGTGTGGCCTGGGTGCTTTTTGTTGTGACACCTACACAACCACTTTACAGTGAGGGCTGGGTGCTTTTTGTTGTGACTCCTACATGATCACTTTACAGTGTGGACTGGTTGCTTTTATTGTGACACCTACATGACCACTTTACAGTGTGGGTGGGTGCTTTTTGTTGTGACTCCTACACAACCACTTTACAGTGTGGGCTGGGTGCTTTTTGTTGTGACTCCTACACAAACACTTTACAGTGTGGGCTGGGTGCTTTTTGTTGTGACTCCTACACAACCACTTTACAGTGTGGGCTGGGTGCTTTTTGTTGTGACTCCTACACAACCACTTTACAGTGTGGGCTGGGTGCTTTTTGTTGTGACTCATACATGACCACTTTACATTGTGGGCTGGGTGCTTTTTGTTGTGACTCCTACATGACCACTTTACAGTGTGGAGTGGATGCTTTTTGTTGTGACTCCTACATAACCACTTTACAGTGTGGGCTGGGTGTTTTTTGTTGTGACTCATATATGATCACTTTACAGTGTGGACTGGGTGCTTTTTGTTGTGACTCCTACATGACCACTTTACAGTGTGGAGTGGGTGCTTTTTGTTGTGACTCCTACATAACCACTTTACAGTGTGGGCTGGGTGTTTTTTGTTGTGACTCATATATGATCACTTTACAGTGTGGACTGGGTGCTTTTTGTTGTGACTCCTACACAACCACTTTACAGTGTGGACTGGTTGCTTTTTGTTGTGACTCCTACACAACCACTTTACAGTGTGGGCTGGGTGCTTTTTGTTGTGACTCATACATGACCACTTTACAGTGTGGACTGGTTGCTTTTTGTTGTGACTCCTACACAACCACTTTACAGTGTGGGCTGGGTGATTTGTTGTGACTCATACATGTCTCACTTTACAGTGTGGACTTGGTGCTTTTTGTTGTGACTCCTACACAACCACTTTACAGTGTGGGCTGGGTGCTTTTTGTTGTGACTCCTACATGACCACTTTACATTGTGGGCTGAGTGCTTTTTGTTGTGACTCCTACATAACCACTTTACAGTGTGGACTGGTTGCTTTTTGTTGTGACTCCTACACAACCACTTTACAGTGTGGGCTGGGTGTTTTTGTTGTGACTCATACATGTCTCACTTTACAGTGTGGACTGGGTGCTTTTTGTTGTGACTCCTACACAACCACTTTACAGTGTGGGCTGGGTGCTTTTTGTTGTGACTCCTCCACAACCACTATACAATATGGCCTGGGTGCTTTTTGTTGTGACACCTACACAACCACTTTACAGTGTGGACTGGTTGCTTTATGTTGTGACTCCTACACAACCACTTTACAGTGTGGGCTGGTGCTTTTTGTTGTGACTCATACATGATCACTTTACAGTGTGGACTGGGTGCTTTTTGTTGTGACTCCTACACAACCACTTTACAGTGTGGGCTGGGTGCTTTTTGTTGTGACTCCTCCACAACCACTATACAGTGTGGCCTGGGTGCTTTTTGTTGTGACACCTACACCTCCACTTTACAGTGAGGGCTGGGTGCTTTTTGTTGTGACTCATACATGATCACTTTACAGTGTGGACTGGGTGCTTTTTGTTGTGACTCCTACACAACCACTTTACAGTGTGGGCTGGGTGCTTTTTGTTGTGACTCCTACACAACCACTTTACAGTGTGGGCTGGGTGCTTTTTGTTGTGACTCATACATGACCACTTTACAGTGTGGGCTGGGTGCTTTTTGTTGTGACTCCTACACAACCACTATACAGTGTGGGCTGGGTGCTTTTTGTTGTGACACCTACACAACCACTTTACAGTGTGGGCTGGGTGCTTTTTGTTGTGACTCCTACACAACCACTTTACAGTGTGGGCTGGGTGCTTTTTGTTGTGACTCATACATGATCACTTTACAGTGTGGACTGGGTGCTTTTTGTTGTGACTCCTACACAACCACTTTACAGTGTGGGCTGGGTGCTTTTTGTTGTGACTCCTCCACAACCACTATACAGTGTGGCCTGGGTGCTTTTTGTTGTGACACCTACACAACCACTTTACAGTGAGGGCTGGGTGCTTTTTGTTGTGACTCATACATGATCACTTTACAGTGTGGGCTGGGTGCTTTTTGTTGTGACTCCTACACAACCACTTTACAGTGTGGGCTGGGTTTTTTTTGTTGTGACTCCTCCACAACCACTTTTCAGTGTGGGCTGGGTATTTTTTGATGTGACTCCTACATGACCACTTTACAGTGTGGGCTGGTTGCTTTTTGTTGTGACTCCTACACAACCACTTTACAGTGTGGGCTGGGTGCTTTTTGTTGTGACTCATACATGACCACTTTACAGTGTGGGCTGGGTGCTTTTTGTTGTGACTCATACATGATCACTTTACAGTGTGGGCTGGGTGCTTTTTGTTGTGACACCTACACAACCACTTTACAGTGAGGGCTTTGTGCTTTTTGTTGTGACTCCTACATGATCA
The DNA here is from genome assembly GCA_964016885.1 of Eledone cirrhosa. Classification (NCBI taxonomy): domain Eukaryota; kingdom Metazoa; phylum Mollusca; class Cephalopoda; order Octopoda; family Eledonidae; genus Eledone; species Eledone cirrhosa. The sequence continues at coordinate 91,499,681 of OZ024743.1, forward strand.
CTTTACAGTGTGGACTGGTTGCTTTTGTTGTGACACCTACATGACCACTTTACAGTGTGGGTGGGTGCTTTTTGTTGTGACTCCTACACAACCACTTTACAGTGTGGGCTGGGTGCTTTTTGTTGTGACTCCTACACAAACACTTTACAGTGTGGGCTGGGTGCTTTTTGTTGTGACTCCTACACAAACACTTTACAGTGTGGGCTGGGTGCTTTTTGTTGTGACTCCTACATGACCACTTTACATTGTGGGCTGGGTGCTTTTTGTTGTGACTCCTACACAACCACTTTACAGTGTGGGCTGGGTGCTTTTTGTTGTGACTCATACATGATCACTTTACAGTGTGGACTGGGTGCTTTTTGTTGTGACTCCTACACAACCACTTCACAGTGTGGGCTGGGTGCTTTTTGTTGTGACTCATACATGATCACTTTACAGTGTGGGCTGGGTGCTTTTTGTTGTGACTCCTACACAACCACTTTACAGTGTGGGCTGGGTGCTTTTTGTTGTGACTCCTACATGACCACTTTACATTGTGGGCTGGGTGCTTTTTGTTGTGACTCCTACACAACCACTTTACAGTGTGGGCTTGGTGCTTTTTGTTGTGACTCCTACACAACCACTTTACAATGTGGGCTGGGTGCTTTTTGTTGTGACTCATACATGATCACTTTACAGTGTGGGATGGGTGCTTTTTGTTGTGACTCCTACACAACCACTTTACAGTGTGGGCTGGGTGCTTTTTGTTGTGACTCCTCCACAACCACTATACAGTGTGGCCTGGGTGCTTTTTGTTGTGACACCTACACAACCACTTTACAGTGTGGGCTGGGTGCTTTTTGTTGTGACTCCTACACAACCACTTTACAGTGTGGGCTGGGTGCTTTTTGTTGTGACTCATACATGATCACTTTACAGTGTGGACTGGGTGCTTTTTGTTGTGACTCCTACACAACCACTTTACAGTGTGGGCTGGGTGCTTTTTGTTCTGACTCCTCCACAACCACTATACAGTGTGGCCTGGGTGCTTTTTGTTGTGACACCTACACAACCACTTTACAGTGAGGGCTGGGTGCTTTTTGTTGTGACTCCTACATGATCACTTTACAGTGTGGACTGGTTGCTTTTATTGTGACACCTACATGACCACTTTACAGTGTGGGTGGGTGCTTTTTGTTGTGACTCCTACACAACCACTTTACAGTGTGGGCTGGGTGCTTTTTGTTGTGACTCCTACACAACCACTTTACAGTGTGGGCTGGGTGCTTTTTGTTGTGACTCATACATGACCACTTTACATTGTGGGCTGGGTGCTTTTTGTTGTGACTCCTACATGACCACTTTACAGTGTGGGTGGGTGCTTTTTGTTGTGACTCCTACACAACCACTTTACAGTGTGGGCTGGGTGCTTTTTGTTGTGACTCCTACACAAACACTTTACAGTGTGGGCTGGGTGATTTTTGTTGTGACTCCTACATGACCACTTTACATTGTGGGCTGGGTGCTTTTTGTTGTGACTCCTACATGACCACTTTACAGTGTGGACTGGTTGCTTTTGTTGTGACACCTACATGACCACTTTACAGTGTGGGTGGGTGCTTTTTGTTGTGACTCCTACACAACGACTTTACAGTGTGGGCTGGGTGCTTTTTGTTGTGACTCCTACACAACCACTTTTCAGTATGGGCTGGGTGTTTTTTGTTGTGACTCCTACATGACCACTTTACAGTGTGGCCTGGGTGCTTTTTGTTGTGACTCCTACATGACCACTTTACAGTGTGGACTGGTTGCTTTTTGTTGTGACTCCTACACAACCACTTTACAGTGTGGGCTGGGTGCTTTTTGTTGTGACTCCTACACAACCATTTTACAGTGTGGACTGGTTGCTTTTTGTTGTGACTCCTACACAACCACTTTACAGTGTAGGCTGGGTGCTTTTTGTTGTGACTCATACATGACCACTTTACAGTGTGGACTGAGTGTTTTTTGTTGTGACTCCTACACAACCACTTTACAGTGTGGGCTGGGTGCTTTTTGTTGTGACTCCTACACAACCACTTTACAGTGTGGGCTGGGTGCGTTTTGTTGTGACTCCTACATGACCACTTTACAGTGTGGGATGGGTGCTTTTGTTGTGACTCCTACATGACCACTTTACAGTGTGGGCTGAGTGCTTTTTGTTGTGATTCCTACACAACCACTTTACAGTGTGGGCGGGTGCTTTTTGTTGTGACTCCTACACAACCACTTTACAGTGTGGGTTGGGGGCTTTTTGTTGTGACTCCTACACAACCACTTTACAGTGTGGGTTGGGGGCTTTTTGCTGTGTTGCTATCACAACCATTTCACAGTCAAGCCCCAGTATCTAATTATCTCTCTCTTCTCAGTATTGTGGGCAGCAGTGCCAGGGTTTGTAGCTGAATTGACAAGGCTGGAGGCAGAGAACGTGTTTCAACATATTGTGTCTCAGATGAGCTACTAGTTTTTACCATCTCCCTTCCTCATTTGTACCATCCCTAATTCTAGCTATCTGCAGTTTGATTTGATCCCTCCCCCTCCACCTTTGATCCCTCCACTTTCCCCTCCTCTTTTTTCATTTATTTTTTCTTCTCCACCCCCACCCACCGCAATGTTTGTTTTTCATAATACCTTTATTATTGCATGTTTTTGTTGGGCGGTGGATTGGCAGTATCGGTAGAGGGTCGGACGCCATGCTTTGTTGCAAAGAGTTACGGCCCTTTATGGTCTGAGTTCAAATCTCGCCAGGGTCAACTTTGCCTTTCATCCTTACGGGTTCGATAAAATAAAGTACCAGTAATGCACTGGGATAATTGCTGGCCTTGTGCCAAAAGTAGAAATAATTATTGTATATTTTTGTTAAAATAAAGACATATTCTCACTTCATTTCAAACCTATGACCTCCTTACAATGAAAAGCAAATTTGTCACACTGATTGGCCCTGATTGGTCTAAAGTACATACTCAGCCAACCAAATACTGTGGTGGTGACGGTGGTGACAGTTGTGGTGGCGGTGACGGTGGTGATTGTGGTGGTGGTGGAAGTGGTAGTGACAGTTGTGGTCATGGGGGTAAAGGCAGAGGTAGTGGTGGTGTTGAGCTGAAAAATAGAATTTGAAAGAAACAAATTTATTTGAATAGTTAAAGTTGAATGGTTGTATATGAAAGGGAGAGAAGGGGTGGTGGAGAGAGAGAGTGAGAGATACAGACAGACAAAGAGAGAAAGACGTGGAGAAAGAGAGTGAGAGAAAGACAAATAGACAGAGACATGGAGATTGAAACATACAGACAGTCAGAGAGAGAGAGAGATGAAGAAAGAGGGAGGGAGAGAAGTACGTAATAACACCTTTATACAATACTAGACCACCCGTAACCCCTTGGGTCTTTTTCAATTAAAATATTTTTTTAAATACCGTATTTCCCGGCGTCGAAGATGCGACCTTTTTCCTAAAATAAGTCTCAAAAATCTACCGTGTGTATTGGAGGCCGAAGGTTCTTTATTATTTTTTTCCAAATTGCGGTGGATTGGCAGTATCGGTAGAGGGTCGGACACCATGCTTTGACGCATAGAGTTACGGCCCTTTCCATTCTGAGTTCAAATCCCGCCGAGGTTAACTTTGCCTTTCATCCTTACGGGGACGATAAAATAAAGAACCAGTCATGTACTGGCTAATTGCTGGCCTTGTGCCTAAAGTAGAAACAATTATTTTTTTCAAAATTTTTGGTTGTCAAAATTAGGGTGGGTCTTCGAGGATGAAGCGTCTTTGGTGCCGGCAAATGTGGTACTTAAAATATACACAGACATGTATATAATGTAAAATGAAATTGGAAGGCTCATATATTTGTGTGTGTGTGTGTGTATATATATATATATATATATATATATATATATATATGGGTGTCTGTGACATATATACACTAGTCACAGACACACACACATATACACACATATACATCATGTCCTAACACAAGTTAGGACATGATGTATATGATTTAATATTCAGTCACCAAATTCGAGGTAGATACTGTAATACTGTATTCGATTTTTTGAAGTCACCTGTTATAATTTCATTGAACAACACCACCATCTCTCTCTCTCTCTCTCTCTCTCTCTCTCTCTCTCTCTCTCTCTCTCTCTCTCTCTCTCTCTCTCTCTCTCTCTCTCTCTCTCCTCCACTTTCCTTCTCTGTCTCCTTCTCTCTCTCTATGTCTCTCTTTCAATCTACTCTCTCACAACCACTATCTCTTTCTCTCTCTCTATTTATGAAGGTACCCGGAAAACCCCCGTATCTCGGGAACCCGGGCTCCGATTAACGCGAAACTTCTTTTATTCCATTGTATTCCCATTTCAGGAGCAACTTCCTTTCAAAGTATTTTTCCATTACACACACACACACACATATATATATATATATGTGACCAACCCAACCACGGATTACACATATTGGAATCGCTCCCACGAATCAACTCCATCACTAGGAAAATATCCGGCATCCCACCACATCCTATACGGAACTACCTTAGGAACTTACCTACGGACATACACTCACAAAAAAATGTTTTTCCCACACGCCACCTACATCCACAATACGTATAACACCACACACACGTGCGTACCCCGACATATTTACACACTCAGCCTCCGGAATCCCCCCCCCCCTTTCCCCACCCCTTTGACCCCTCCCTATCCAGACACGCACACACACACCGACCTACACCCCACCCACGCACACCTTTTCCTGAACATGGAACCCCGTTCTTCCCCCAACTCTCACATTCACATACACACACACACACGTACACCTACACACACACACCACCTTCAGGCCTCCCCGCTCGGACACCCCACCTCCCTCTCCCCACTCCACCCGCCACCACCTCTACACGCCCCACACCCTTTCACCACTTGTTTATCTTCATGTTTATTTTTATTTTTATGTTTTTCTATTTATTTTCATTTGTACCCCTTCCACCGTTTCCTGTCACCCCCTTTTTCTAAATGTCTCTCCCCCACTCCCCTACACACCCTTGTAACTCTCTTCCCACACACTTTTCGCCTGAAGAAGGGCTTATGCCCGAAACGTCGTTCCCCACCCACACCCCTACTCTCAAGAGCGTGAAACTAATAAACTTTTGTTCGTACTGCCTCTCTGTTTTGTTCCCGTTCCATTTTTCACTATATGAAATCCACCCAGCTTATGCTGACCGGACAACCATGTTGCTTGTTCATTTTCCTATCTTCGGTTTGCTTTTATCCTTCTATGTTGTTCACTTGTCCCCCTCGCTTTACGCGAATTACTGGTCCCAATAACTTTTTTTAGTTATTGCTCGCACCAACCTGAGGTATCTGATTTTTAATGATGGTTGGAAAATCACTGACGAAGGACTATTTTTATCATATGTAACCCATGTGCAACCACGCAGTATTCTTCTTTCTTCTCATGTTTTATATATATATATATATATATATTATTATTATTATTATTATGCTTTGGGAGGGTCATGTTATTGGCAACATGATCCTCCCAAAGCATAACAATATCGGTTTCAACAGACGTTTTCAGATAAAGAATCTTGCTAAACAAATTCAGAAACGAAATATATATACATATATATATAAAGAAAAGGTGAAGTTGGAAATAGCATGGAAAATATATTTTAGGGTCTGTTTTACTTTTTTTTTCAATTCTTTCTTTGATTCGATAAAGTGACTCTATTGAAAAGATGACATTATTGAAAAAAGGGCGGTGAATTGGCAGTATCGGTAGATAGTCGGATGCCATGCTTTGACTCATAGAGTTACGGCCCTTGCCATTCTGAGTTCAAATCCAGCCGAGGTTAAGTTAGCCTTTCATCATTACGGGGTCCATAAAATAAGGTACCAGTAATATACTGGGATAATTGCTGGCCTTGTGCCAATAGTAGAAACAACTATTGAAAAAATGAGGGACAATTCTTTTAAAAAAAAGTTTTATAATGTATAAAGTATAGAAAGTATTACCAGTTTCGTTGTATTATTAAAATTCACCTTATCAAATGTTGAGTATTGAAATAAAAAATAGGATGTTGTTCTGAGAGCAATCTGATGTCTCTAAAGTTGCAAAAAACTTGGTGAATCTGGCCCTGGATAGATTTTTAAGTAGAAGAAAGAACACATGAAATAACACTTTACTCCTAATTCCCCCTTTTTCTCTACCACTCCCTTAAGCTATAGAATCCCTCGGGACTCGGAGTTGGTGGGGGACGCCCACTTTGAGAACCTCTGATCAACAGAAACAAATTTGATTTATCTTATATATATATATAATAAATGTAATCTGAGTTTTTCAAATATTAATAATTTTTTCTACTTTTGGCACAAGCCAGCAATTACCAGTACATTACTGGTACTTTATTTTATCGACCCCGTAAGGATGAAAGGCAAAGTTAACCTCGGCGGGATTTGAACTCAGATCATAAAGGGACGTAACTATGCTGGCAAGCATGTCCGATCTTCTACCGATACTGCCAATTCACCTATTCGATTTGTTTGCAATTTTGCAAACAAGCCTCAATTTTTTTTTTTCTGTTTTTCTTTTTTTCTTTTTTTCTTATTTTCTTATTTTCTTTTTTTCTTTTTTTCTTTTTTTCTTTTTTCTTTTTTTCTTTTTTTCTTTTTTTCTTTTTTTCTTTTTTTTCTTTTTTTCTTTTTTTCTTTTTTTCTTTTTGTATTCAGCCATGTAGCCATTTCTTAGGGAAAACTTGAACCGTTAAGGTATATTTTCCTTCGTTATGTCAAAATTTATAAAACACACTTCGTATTTTATCTGATGATAGCGTACCAAAATGTTGGTACCCTTGAAATATATATAATAGAATAAATATGGTTTTATAAATATAGTTTCCATTTATTTAATATCATTGAATATTATACTCCAGAAAACCCGTCTGCTATTTCCAACTTCACCATTTCTCTGTATCCAGTTTTGTATAAAACCTTACTTCCCTTTTCTAACACACACACACACACACACACACACACACACACACACACACACACACACACACACACACACACACATATATATATATATATGTATATATATGTATATATGTATATATATATATATATATATATATATATATATATATATATGTATATATATGTATATATGTATATATATATATATATATATATATATATACATATATGTGTGTGTGTGTGTGTGAATTAGAAAAGGGAAGTAAGGTTTTATACAAAACAGTGGATACAGAGAAAACGTGAAGTTGGAAATAGCATGGAAAATATATTTTAGGGTCTGTTTTTCCTTTTTTTATCCTTTCTTTGATTCGTTAAAGTGACATTATTGAAAGAATGAGTGGGACAATTCTTTTCAAAAGTTTTATAAAGTATATAAAGTATATAAAGTATTAATGGTTTCGATGTATTATTAAAATTCATCTTATCAATATTGAGTATTGAAATAAAAAAATTTAAAGAATTAATAGGAGTTAAATAATAGGATGTTGTATAATACAGGATGTGATATTGTTCTGATAGGAATCTGATGTCTCTAAAAATGTTTTTTAATTTCCCACCACAAAGGGATCTGTGACAGACAGGCTGAAAAACACACACACACACATGTGTATTGTGCGTGAACGACCCAGCATGAATGTGTTGAGAGAGAAACTGTGTCTGAGAGGGATAGAATGTAGTGTGCGAGAGAGCAAACTGAAGTGGTATGGACATGTGATGCGCATGGAGGGTGACTGATCGATGAAGAAATGCCAGGAAATGCCAGTTGAAGGAAGACGTGGTAGAGGTAGACCACGAAAAACATGGGCGGAGGTGGTGAGAACAGACCTCAGACCGCTGAAGCTCACGGTGGAGATGAAGGACCGTGACAAGTAGGGAGATGCTGTGCTGAATAGGACCTGTCCCAGCCTTGCAAGCAGGGAAAAGCGGACGTAAAATGATGATGATGATGATGATGATGATGATGATGATGATGATGACACCACCCCTGATACTCTGCTCTGGTTGTTTTTTTGTTTTTTTTAAGTCTTTAAATTTGGAATTTTGAAGGAATTTTTATATTTTAGAAATTTTTTGAATTTAAAAAAAATTTTTTTTTTAATTTCTTGCCACAAAGGGACCTGTGACAGATAGACTGAACCCCCCCCACACACACACACATGTGTGTATTGTTATATATACACCCTCACACTATATATATACACACACTCCCTAAAACCATATTCCAATAATAGAATTTCTCTTATAATCCTACTGCTGCCATAGAATTTGCCTCTAGCTTACAATTCCTCATCCTCATTTGAACTCTTGACCAGTCAATTAACACAATCAGATATACACACACATATTTACAGGATGTTTCCTTTGTCTCCCCAAAAACAACTTTGTTCTGTGAAGAAACACAACCACCAACACCGCTGCTACTATCTTCACTACCACCTCTCTCTATTAACAACAACTATACATACATTAACCTATAATTAATGTTTAATTATAGGTTAATTATAGTTAATTATAGGTTTAGTTTACACATTTTGCTTATGTCACACTGAGCCCATCGCTATTTCAGAGCACCAATCCTAATTCCTAATTTTTGCTGGATCAGCAATCGCTCTGTATAATCAGCTCCTGATTATTACTAGAATTCTATAAGCATTCAGCTTCTGTCAGCCTCTCTCCCTTCTTTCGCCAAAAATAAGTAAGTGACATAGTCACTACTTTAAAACTGATAGCGTATGGTCTTCTAAATGTTTTTAATTAAACATATGGTATATTGCCAAATATACTATACATACATTCAAATATATATATATTTTGTATGTATATATATATATAGAGAGAGAGAGGCACATGGCTTAGTGGTTAGAGCATTGGCCTTGCAATCAAAAGGTTGTGAGTTCAATTCTCAGACCGGGTGATAAGTTGTGTCCTTGAGCAAGACACTTTATTTCACATTGCTCCAGTTTACTCAGCTGTAGAAATGAGATGATAGGACTGGGGTCCATATCATTCCACTGCAAAGTAGTCGTGGAGGTGCCACGGCAAAAA
>OZ024743.1:91511264-91536264 GCA_964016885.1 Eledone cirrhosa
AACTGGCGAAAATTTCTGTCTTTGTGTTTAGGCAGGTCTTTGGTGATTTAAGGTTTTGCAAAATCCAATATTTTTCATTTATGCAGAGCGTGCACTTTCTTGTTCCTCTTGCATATTCTTTAGATTGGTTCAAAATTGACCAATCCAATTTATATTGGATACCTTGGTCTTTCAAATCCCACATTCTGCTAGCCAGAGCTGTTGTAAATCTTTTTTCTGGATGTCGGAAAGATGCGACATGTGAGTAATAACGCGTTTTGAATTTGTCTTGCGTCATACCCACTTGTACATACTTACATATGTATATCTGTGAGTGTATATACATACATATACACACACCTAACTATATTTCTTAAAAAAATTTTTTATATATTTTATATTTTATTTTTTTATTTTATATGTCTATTGTATTACCTTTATCTATATATATATACATTTTTTTTTTTGCATTTCTTGATGAGACTTTCCAAATATTTCTCTATGTTTTATATTGCCTCGCCCGACGAACGAATGAAGACGTTTCTTTCGTATTCGTCTTATTCGGGAAACCTCTGGTAATGAGGTAATTATCTTGTATTGTTTTTTATACATTAAATCTTGCTCTGGTACTTACATAGAGCACTCTTCACTCCTATGACTTTTTCTATTTTCAACGGAAACTTCAATACATATATATATATATACACACACACACGCTCTCATGCATACACACGCATACACACATTCATACGCACACATATACATACATATATACACATGTACACACACACACACACACACACACACACACACACACACACACACACACACACACACACACACACACACACACACACACACGCACACACACAAACACACACACACACACACACACATATATATATATATATGCACATATATCTGTCCCAGGATGATTTTGTATTCGAAATACGTATAATAAAATATATGGAACTCTTAAAACCATCTTTTATTTCATCTTTATTATATATACTCCAGTTCTACCAACTGTTGAGTGCTACTTATTTGATATATGCATAGTTTTATTGTTCTACACTATTACTCACCTTCTATATTAACTTGCTCCTTGATTGTTTGAGCGCTAACTCTTATATCGGATACTATTGATGGTCTCTACCTCTATTAAAACATGGATTACTACAGCATCACAACTTCACTTAAAGACATACCTATACCGGGAAAAACTGAATACACAAAACTTTTGATAGAAAAAAAGGACTCTTTCGTGTGGAGGCTTAGATGGATCGCTCATTTCCATGACCAGCGCTTAAAAGGAAATTTTTATAGAAAGGATCCTAATAACCTCGATTCATTATTTAACTCCAGAAGAAATCCTCCCTTTAATAAAAACTTAGCACATTTTGAAAACAAATTAACTAAAATTATACGAGGACTTAAATTCAAAAGAAAACCTTATCGAGGCCAGGGACACCTTATCAACCTTAAGAATTAAATTAATGACCTTAATTCTTCTAAAAACGTATTAGTTCATTCTGACAAAACAAATAATTTATATGGCATAAGTAAGGATAAATATAATAACCTTATCCTTAAAGAACTAAGAAAAAATTATCGTAAAACTACGCACAATAATCTGGATTCTATCAACAGAGAAGCATATGAGAAAATAACCAACCTCGGAATTGAGAAAAAATGGAACCCTTCTTCCCAAGAACTCCGAGGATTAGTCTGAAGGATCATAAAAGAAATTTTCGAACGGACTTGCTTGTAAGGCTAATTGCCCCTTCTAAATCTGACGTAGGGGTTGTTAGTAAATCCATCTTGGATAGAATTATCCCACAGGTTAGGTATAAATCTCAACTAAATTTATGGTTGGGTTCATCTGAAGTAATAGATAAAATAAAAACAAACTGAAATTTATTCAATTAGACATTGCTAACTATTACTCTTGTATTTCTCCTTCACTCCTAAACAAGGCTCTCTCATATGCTTTAAAATATACGGACATTACTAGTGAAGAAATAAACATCATTCGCACCGCTAGGAAAACCATCTTGGAATTTAAAAAGGAATATTGGACAAGAGCGGTCCTTCCAACAATTTCGACATCACCATGGGTTCTTCGGATTCAGCTCAACTGACCGACTTAGTTGGAATTTTCATCTTGAATTCTTTAAACCGGAAAATACCCCAACTTTGCGGTGGGATTTATCGTGATGATGCTCTCTTTACTGTCTCTAATTGTAACATTGTAAACTTTAATATACTTAAGAAAAAAATACTTGATCTATTTAAGCATCTTAACTTAAAAATTGAATTCGAGAATAATGATAAACTAGCAAATTTCCTTGATATATCCCTTAATCTAGATACCGACCTATATTACCCATATCATAAGGATAATGAGAACTTAAATTACGTTAACTTTAAATCTAACCACCCTAATAACGTTAAAATTGCTATAGTCAAAAGCGTAGAAAAAAGAATTTTTATTTATTCTCTAATAAAGATATCTTCGAAGCTAATGCCAACTATTATAATAATGCGCTATCTAGGGCTGGATATCTAGACAAAATTAGGTATACTAAGGAACTTAATCTTGACAGAGGTTATAATAACTCTAGTAATGTAGCTCGTAATAATCATACTGCTAACAAAAGGAGGAGACCTAGATATAAAAATATCCTTTGGTACAACGCTCCCTTCTCTCTTTCCGTTATTAATAATATCCCTAAATTATTTTTAAGGCATTACATAACAGCTTCCCTCCTTCACATATATATAGCAAGATTTTCAATAGGCATACTATAAAATTCTCGTATTCTACTACTTCGAACATTTCAAAAATTATCTCAAGATATAATTCTAAAATATTAAATAATAACTCATATTCATCCAACCATGAGAGTCATAATAATAACAGTATAAGGCCCGACGTTAATGTAAACTCTAGGCAAAATAACACAAGTATAAATACGACGTCAAACGTAACTTTGAGGATTGTATCAAATAGTACTGTAAATCCAGAAACTCTAACACCTCCTTTAGTTAATTCCACCACTCCTGATCCTAATATAATTAATCCTGGGCCACTTGCCAATAACTCTGTAAATAATCTTAATCGTAAATGCAACTGCCCTATTAGAACTAATTGTCCTCTTAGTAATTTCTGTCTCGATAAAAATCTAGTATACGAATGTAAAGTGGTAACTAGTACCAATTCCTATACCAACATTGGCTCTACTTCTACCTCCTTTAAAGCAAGATTCTATAATCATTCTTCTACATTTAAATCTCCACTTAAAAGAACCAGCACCGCACTCTCAGAACTTATTTGGTCTTAAAAGACAAAAACATAAATTACGAAATTTCTTGGCGTAAAATCTACAACGCATCTCCATACTCCAATAATTCCATATCTAGTGTTTGTAATTTATGTCTAGTTGAAAAATTTACCATTATTTTGAATTTCAACACAATAATAAATCGAAGAACCGATTTATTTGAACTTTGTAATCATAAATCCTACAAGACATTTCACAAAGTATATAGCTGATGTCCTATAACATATTCCTTGAGTCACTGTTATCTTTACACATCTTTCATTATATTCTACAATGTATTATTTTGCTTTTTCCATTATATATTAAGCCTTTGATCTTCTTTTCTTTAGCCTTAGATTTTCGCTCAAACCTTCGTAGATTTTGTAAACAAATGATGACGTCACTTTATAATTAGATTTTCTCTACGTTTTTCCTACATTTATAAATCATTCTAGCAATTTCCTTTATTTACTTGTTGATATAAAACACTTTTTACTAGAAATTATTAATTTTGACATAGATTATTTTAATTTTATTTTATAAAAATCTTTTTATATTTATTTTATTAATACATTTTTACACTTCTTAATCCAATTTTTAGAATTTAAACCCAATATAAAATAATATACCCAGTTTCTATATTTAGACCTCTAATATTTGAATACCTTCTATAATATTCGCACATACACCTCATCAATTTATTTTTTAACCGTTATTTACAGGTGTTTTCATTTTGACAGCGTTCCTGATCAAGAGTCTCTCTCTCTCTCTCTCTCTCTCTCTCTCTCTCTCTCTCTCTCTCTCTCTCTCTCTCTCTCTCTTCCCTCTCTCTCTCTCTATCTCTCTTCTTCTTCTTCCTTCTTTTTTTCTTTCTTCTCTTTCTTTCTCTTTTTTTCTTCTTTCCTTTTCTTCTATTTTCCTATCTATTTCTTACTATAGTATTAACACATATTTCTGTCATATGTAGACTTAGCACTTTCCTATAAACAAGTGCTATTATGCCTCATATCATTGTACCTTATTTTATCTGAAGAGAACACAATATCTGTCCCAGGATGATTTTGTATTCGAAATACGTATAATAAAATATATAGAACTCTTATAACCATCTTTTATTTCATCATATATATATATATATATATATATATATATATATATATAGAAAGATTTGAATGGATACTGTTTAGTTGAAAGGAATTTATTGACACGTGTTTCTATAACAGTTACATAACCTGAAAACAGCTGCTATCTACAAAGTATTAGTTATGCAGACATTCAATATTTCAATGTTATTATTTACTGTCATTTCATCAGAATAATATTACTGAGGACCTGTTTGGTTTTTATAGAGAATATTAGGAGGGAGGGGTGAAGTTGTTAGAAGAATAGTTGAGGGAATAGTTGAGGGAGTGTACGTCAATACTCATCTTTTTCCATTTCAAACCCACTCGCTGTTTCGAAAATATTCTTACTTGATATATATATATATATATATATATATATATATATATATATATATATATATATATATATATATATATATATAACGAAGGAATTGTGGTAAGGAACCAGATGGACCATGACGCACCAGAGTACTCAATACTTAGGGTAGTAGAGTGGGTAATAGAAAATGTTCAAGACCCCGACCGATTGCGTAGGACCTACCTCGCCCTTAAACCCCCTCATGACCCGGGTGGGTAGACAATGGCTGCAACATCCTTCTTTTCCCCACTTGCCGAACAAGATAGGGGAAACCCCAGCATACATAGGTAGATGTACTTATTTTCTTTTTTCCCTTTCTCCTTCCACTCCCTCTCCTCTTCCTTTTTCCTTTTCCCTCTTTCGCCTACCCCGAGGCAGCCCGTGTCGGGCTTTTGTAGCCTCAGTACCCCCACCCCAGTAAATTCTATATAGTATTGGCCGAAAACGCAACACCAGCTAAAAATATACCAGCTGTTTAGACTCTAGTTTTTTTTAAATTATTCTTTATTATTTATTTTTTTTAAATATTATTATTATCTTTATTTATTATTTTTTAATTTTTCAATCTGAATTTATTAACCTTTTAAATTTATAACTTCCCACTCTCAGATTCCTCCATGATTCTTTTTTCACAGCTTTCTAGCTAGCCTAGAATTTGTTGTATAGAATTCATTTTCAATGTTTGACCGGCTCCACTCACTCCCTCATTGTTCTACAGGTAAGTTCAGCCACCCCCATCTCCCACACACTGTCATGAAAGATTTAATTGTGTTTACAAGAAATTTTGACCAATCCTTTTGACAACTACAATCTTCCCATATAAGGAATTACCCCTTGAAAAGTTCGGCTATTTATTACCACGCTAAAAATTCTAATTTAGTCCAGAAATAGCCGGCGAAACGGCTTGAGCTCTGCCGTCGGGGTCTTGAACATTTTCCTATATATATATATATATATATATATATATATATATATATATATATAAATTAATAAAAACAATGAAATAAAAACAAAGAACAAGTTCCTTATATTAAAAAATTCATCATTTTACGATCGTTTCTGGGATGTATATGTGTGTTGGTATGTATATCATATAGATCTATGTAAAAATATTACAAACTATCAGATGAAATATACATACCTTCACATATACATGCTGTCTTCAGAAATAATCTTTTATTAATTTATCTTGACTCTGTTTTCTTGTGATTTTCATCGAAAATATTTGAATGCATCTTCTCTTTTCATGATATTTGGATTACATTGAGTTCGTCATACGGATTGGACACTACCGTATATTTGGGTAGATTTATCTACATATATATATATATATATATATATATATATATATATATATATATATGTAGATAAATCTACTGATGAACGATTCCAACCGTGACCATCCCCACTGAAAGTTTCGTGAAATAGTCTTTTTAAGACTATATAGAGCATTTGAAGTTTTTCCAAATTGAAGGATGAGTATTTAAACTTTATTTTATTCAGAGTTAAGGCTCTATTGATTTTTCCCTGGATTTCACAAAATTCTATGGATAAATCTGTCTTGATTTGTTTTAATTGAGTTTGAATTATTTTCCCACATCTTACGTTAATTATTTTCCATTTTGATGTAATAGTCACTTATATATTATGAAATACAGTGGGCTTCACGCTCACAATAATTTCTATACTTTCATTAATATATATATATGTATATATATATATATATGTAAAATGTAAACAGAAATAACAACACAATCGGTACAGTATATGGAAGGAATATATTAGGTTAACGCTTGATATAGCAGGAAGAGGGTCTTAACATTTCATATATATATATATATATATATATATATATATATATATATATATATATATATATATATATATATATATAATATAAAAGACGTAAAATAAGAAAATATTTTTTAAAAAATTTTTAAAAAATTTTTTACTTACTTACTTAAATTTTCACTCCAACTAATTAGTTTCTGCAATGGGATAAAGACAGTTACATAATCCAACTGTCGAGAATTCATTGCGTCATCAGGGAGTCTATTCTC
Organism: Eledone cirrhosa; assembly: GCA_964016885.1. NCBI lineage: Eukaryota > Metazoa > Mollusca > Cephalopoda > Octopoda > Eledonidae > Eledone > Eledone cirrhosa. Next base: position 91,518,109 of record OZ024743.1, read on the forward strand.
AGCTGAGCCTCCAGGCAATGCGCGGACACTGGCGGCTCATATAAAAATAATAATTCGGTAGAAAGAACAGCTAGGCGAGGACTGGATTCTATGTACTGAAATTCTCACTGCTTCCAGTCAAATGGCCGATTCTAAAGAATCAATCACGTGACATAGAGGCTAGTTAGAAGGAATGGGATGGTAAGATGACTGACGCCTACTAACACCCCAAAAAAAATTTTGAAGTGGTTTTGGCAGGTTTGCTCGACAAATCAGTGATTTGGAGATAAATATAGATAATTTAATATATCAACTAACATAGGCGCACAGATGTACGTCCATGCCAGCAAATACACAGGTTATGTCATAGTACCTAGGTGGTTCAATGCAGGAAAGTGCAGAACAATAATATAAAAGACGTAAAATAAGAAAATATTTTTAAAAAAATTTTAAAAAATTTTTTTACTTACTTACTTAAATTTTCACTCCAACTAATTAGTTTCTGCAATGGGATAAAGACAGTTACATAATCCAACTGTCTAGAATTCATTGCGTCATCAGGGAGTCTATTCTCAGCTGAGCCTCCAGGCAATGCGCGGACACTGGCGGCTCATATAAAAATAATAATTCGGTAGAAAGAACAGCTAGGCGAGGACTGGATTCTATGTACTGAAATTCTCACTGCTTCCAGTCAAATGGCCGATTCTAAAGAATCAATCACGTGACATAGAGGCTAGTTAGAAGGAATGGGATGGTAAGATGACTGACGCCTACTAACACCCCAAATATATTGTTGTTCTGCACTTTCCTGCATTGAACCACCTAGGTACTATGACATAACCTGTGTATTTGCTGGCATGGACGTACATCTGTGCGCCTATGTTAGTTGATATATTAAATTATCTATATATATATATATATATATATATATATATATATATATGCAGAGGTTATATTTAATTTAAAAATTAAAAAAATTTTATAACTGATATAAAGCACTCAACAGTTTAGTGGAGTAAATATACAATATATTAATAAATAATAAATGGAAACTATATTTATAAAACCATATTTATTTTATTATACATATTTCAATGGCAACCAATATATATATATATATATATATATATATATATATATATATATATATATATATATATATATATATATATATATGAAATACGTCCCGTCACGCACAAGGCGCCAAGGTACGCATGTATTGTCCAACCAAGTGCCAATGTGGTTCAATGGCGGGTTAATAAATTAACGAGCCAGAACAAATATAAACAAGGTTTAGTAAATAATGAAAAAGTTTCAAAATAAATTTTAAAAAATTGACTTTACCTACTATTGTTACCTTTACCGATCGGTTTCGAATCCCAAAAATAAAACGGAGACCATACGGCCTTCGTTGCAAAGAAAGATACTCGTCAGAAGGTTCTTTTCATTCAAAGAATATAAAATTCCTGAATTTAAATCACAAACTAGCGCTATCAAAAACTGTTCCTGGGATGAGAGTGGATGATGTAGAACAGGTTTATCAAGGGCCGTAGCAAAGATAGAGGCAAAAGGAGGTAGGTCAAACTAGCCACCGCTATTGCTAGCAGCAGTCGGAATGACCCGGTTTGTTCTCAACGTTAGTGGAGGTAGTAGTAATATGAAATACGTCCCGTCACGCACAATAGCGGTGGCTAGTTTGACCTACCTCCTTTTGCCTCTATCTTTGCTACGGCCCTTGATAAACCTGTTCTACATCATCCACTCTCATCCCAGGAACAGTTTTTGATAGCGCTAGTTTGTGATTTAAATTCAGGAATTTTATATTCTTTGAATGAAAAGAACCTTCTGACGAGAATCTTTCTTTGCAACGAAGGCCGTATGGTTTCCGTTTTATTTTTGGGATTCGAAACCGATCGGTAAAGGTAACAATAGTAGGTAAAGTCAATTTTTTAAAATTTATTTTGAAACTTTTTCATTATTTACTAAACCTTGTTTATATATATATATATATATATATATATATATATATATATATATATATATATATATATATATATATATATATATATATATATATATATATATATATATATATATATATATATGAGAAGATAAATCAAATTTGTTTCTGTTGATCAGAGGTTCTCAAAGTGGGCGTCCCCCACCACCTCCGAGCCCCGAGGGGTTCTATAGCTTAAGGTAGTGGTAGAGAAAAAGGGGGCATTAGGAGTAATGGAGAGGCTGTGTCATTTTATGTGTTCTTTTTTCTACTTAAGAATCTATCCAGGGCCAGATTCACCAAATTTTTGCAACTTGAGAGACATCAAAAATGTCACAACAATGATGGCATTTCTGTGTTTCTCTTTCTTTCTCTCTTTTTCTGCCACTGTTAAATTTCTCTCTATATATATATCATCATAATCGTCATCATCGAATTAAAGTCTATCTTCCACGCTAGTATGGGTTAGACGGGTTTGTCCCATTTAGAGGATAGTTGGGTTGGGTGAGCGTGTCTCGCTCATATAGGGGTGTTTCTGGTTGGTTTTCTATGGTTGGATGCCCTTCCTAACGCCAACCACATTGACAGTGTGGGCTGGATTCTTTTTGTCATGACACCTACATGATCACTTTACAGTGTGGGCTGGATGTTATTTGCATATATACACACATGGTCTATATATATTTGTGTATATGGTCTATATATACATATTTGTATATATTGTGTATATACGCACATATCATCATCACCTCTGTCTTTACAATGATATATATATGTATGATCATAAACATATTCTCTTACAACAAATACAGACCGATAAAATATGCACACTCCACTTTTCCCTTCACAGTTCTGTATACGCACATACACACCCTTGTAATAACATACTTTTGCTCATAGCTTCGTACTTACAAGCACACATACTCTTCTACTTACATATACACACACATGCATACGCACGTACACAAGTATAGCTCTTTTTAAAAAACGTTTTTTTTTCCATTTCAGGTTGACGTGCTCCATCCACTTTTCTAAAAAAATAAATCATACACAAAACGCCAGTACCAACAGTTTTCCAAGAGATGTCAACATGAATGGATTTGTTATTTTTATCTAAAGACATATTTTCCAATTCCAACCTGCCCGTCCCCTCAATCTAACTTATTTCTCATTCTTTCTTCTGATGAAGGACTAGCGTCCAAAACGTTAAGACCCTGTTATTTCAAGCGTTAACCTAATATATTACTTCCATATACTGTACCGACTGTGTTGTTATTTCTGTTTACTTTTTACACACACACACATATATATACTATAAATTATGTCCATAGAATCATTTGATAATATATATACACCATTTCCTCTCCCAATTAACATAATTAACCACATAAAAAAACAATTAAACCAGGCTATAAGATTAAAAGGCACCTATGAAGAAATAATAGATAAATAAACGATAGCCATCTATTCGCGATCAACGGCCATAGAATATATATATATATATATAGAGAGAGAGAGGATGAGAGAGTTACTACTGATTGTAACTGGTCAGTATAACAATTTCACTCTCTATCTCTTGACTAATTTTCTATCTCTTTTACACTTTTACTCTTTTACCTGTTCCAGCCATCTGGCTGAGCCCATGCTGGGGCACCACCATTGTTACTACATGTTTTATATCCAACCTGTGCCCTTCCCGGACCTCAGAGTAATTGATAACTAGATTTCTTTATCAGGAACTGAATTAGTATTCAAATATAAATGCTTGGCTTTTTAGCCAAGTGTTAGATTAGGCAAACTTAACTTAAACACTCTACGCTACCTTCTTTGATTCTTACACGCTGAAATTATATTCTTTCTCTCTTTTTTTTTCTCTTTTGCCCCAGGTGAATCTGCCTTCTTACCCCTTCCCCCTTGTATTTCGACCTGTTTAGCTCCCCCGCCGCTGCCACTATGAAAGTATTTAACTATGTACATGACATCCCATATCACTGACCACTCCCTGTGACAGACAAGAAAAACAACAAACTTTTAGGATTTTTTGCTTAAATTTTTTTTACTTTGACTGCATGTCCATATATGGACTGTACCCCTTGATAAGTTCAGCTAGATTCCTGCTGTTCTAGTACTGGTGGCTTAGTTCGGGTCCTGACTCTTTTCCTACTCTACTACCATAAGTATTGAGTACTCTGGTGCGTTATAGTCCACCTTGTATCTTACCACACCCTCTTTGTTATATATATATATATATCCTCATCATCATCATCCTCATTGTTTAACGTCTATCTTCCATGTTAGCATGGGTTAGACAGGAATTGTCCCACTTGAGGCAAGATAGATCAGGTGACCGTGTCTCGCTCATATATGACTGTACCTGGCAGGTTTTCTACGGCTGGATGCCCTTCCTAACACCAACCACATAGTGTGGACTGGGAGCCTTTTTACTGTGTCTCCTACACAACAACTTTACAGCGTGGCCTGGGTGCTTTTTTTGTTGTGACGCCTACATGACCTCTTTAGATTGGACTGGATGTTGCAGTACCAACATCACTTTACAGAGAAAGGGAGGTGTTGGTGGGAGTGGGAGGGTGCAGTAGGAGTAGTTGGTTGGGGTGTATATTTGGTTAAGAGGTGTCTACTGACTGTAAGTTAACTTTGTATGTAGGGAAGGTGGGGCTTCTGTATTACTGCGTACCGCCAAAGATCTCGATCCAATATATATATATATATATAATGAAATTATTGTGTAAAGTGCTCAGGTGCACTACAACTCGTCAATATAGTACATAGAATAATACACAAATGTCAGGAAAGTACATGTGTGTATGTGTTAGCTGTAGTGTTGGCGGATCTCGGCAAACATGGTGGCCTTAAAGGATGCAGTGTCTCGACAGCTAACAACTGATGCAGGTAGTTTGTTCCATGCTTCAGCAACTCTGAGCGTGAAAAAATGTTTCCAAAAGTCATGGGAACTGTGCTGTTTTCTTACTTTGTGGGCATGTCCACGTGTGTTAGACACATGGAAATCAAAAAGGTACTCAGGGTTGTTGTTGGCAACATGGTTAACAATTTTGTGGGTGTTTACCAAGTCAGTTGCCAGGCGTCGGAGCTTCAATGAATCCATGCCCAGGGAAGCAAGGCGCTCAGAGTATGGTAGATGCCCGATGGAGGGTATTCGCTTGGTTGCACGTCTCTGAACAGTTTCCAGGCGGTCAATGTCCTGAGCAAGATAGGGGTTCCAGACTGGTGATGCAAATTCTAAGTGTGGTCGCACCATAGCTGTATACAGCCTTAAATAGATATCCGGAGAGCGGCTGACAAAGGTCTTGCTGAGTGATGCTAAGACACCCTCGGCCCTCTTGACAATTTTAGAGACGTGCCTCGTCCAACGCAAATCGCTGCTGACCGTAATGCCCAGGTCACGTTCACAGGAAGACTTCTTGATATTAGTGCTGTGGAGGGAGTATGTGGACGCTGGGTTTTTACTCCCAAAATGCATGGTGGTGCACTTGTCCACAGCTAGCTTGAGTTGCCAGTCTGAGATCCATTGTTGCATTGTGTCCAGGTCAGACTGCAAGCAAGATCTATAGTGTTCAGGATCTGTCCTTTTTATCTCAAAGTACAGCTTAATGTCATCTGCGTACTTTAGTACCATGGCATTCTTTAAGTTGGCATCTATGTTATTAATATATGCCACAAACAAAAGGGGGCCAAGAACAGATCCCTGTGGTACACCAGATGACATCTCATATGGTGAGGAATGCTGTCCCAGAACCGTGACTACCTCTCTTCGACTGAGAATGAAGGACTTCAACCAGTTAAAAAGGTCATCCTTCACACCCATTGCAGAGAGTTTTGCCATAAGCCTTTTGTGTGGCACAGAATTGAAGGCCTTCGCAAAGTCAAGGTAAACACCATCCATCCATGAGCCGCCATCAGTGATCCGGGTGATGTCCTCAAGAAACTCTATAAGTTGATCACAGCAGCTGGAGTTGGGGATAAATCCAAATTGCGAGGGCCGGATAAGACTGTGAGAGCTCCAGAAGTTCCAAAGTGTTTCTCTGACACAGGATTCCATCAGTTTGGCGATGCAACTAGTAAGACTGACTGGACGATAGTTCACAGGTGATGTGCGGTCACCCTTTTTGAACAGAGGAATGACACTGGCAGTTTTCCACTGTTCTGGAGTAGCACTATTGTTCAGACAGAATTGGAAGAAGTGTGATAGCTGGTGTAGAAGGAAGTACCCACCACGTTTAAGAAGCAGGTACGTAACACCTTCAAGACCAGGAGAGGCATGGTTGCGTTTAGTTTTTAGGTGACGTCGCAGCATTGCAGGTGTAAATTCCATGGTTGTAATAGAGTCCGGTGTCATAGGTGGTGGAGATTGTACACTCTGATCTTCAATAGTGAAAATGCCTGCATAGCATTCAGCAATGAGCTCTGCGCATTCCTTGGGGTCGTCAGTAACCTGGCTTGTGTGGCGATTGCGAAGAGGACCAAGTGGAGAGTGAGGCCTCTGCTTTGAATGAACATACTTCCAGAACACCTTACTGTCAGGGCTGGTTGCTATGCGCTGCTCAAATTGAAGCACTGCCTTTTTTGTCACCTGTTTGAGGTGGTTGGACGATCTATTTCGCCTCTTCCTATTAATGTCTGATTTGTGAAGTTTGTACTCACGTTCAGCATTGCGCCGTTCTTTTCTGGCAAGACGGACTGCTGCAGTCTCCCAAATTGCGCTTTTGGGATGTTTTTTCCGCTTACGTGGCACCAATGCTGCACATGCTGTCCATATTGAGCTCAGGATGTTCTGGAGTACAGTGTTGACATCTCCAGAGTCGTAGAACTCAAGCCAGTTTGGCCGTTGCAACTCGGTGCAGTAACAGTTCCAGTCTGCTTTATTCCAGTCAAAGTGAGCAGTTTGGAGATGGTTGTGGTTCTTGTTACTGCCCATGAGGGATAGATTGGCAATGATCATAGCATGATCAGAGTCACCTAAAGGTTCCTCAGCAGTAACACTAATAACCGTTTCAGGAGTAGTGGTGAAGAGTAGGTCCAAAGTGTTGTCACCTCTCGTTGGGGAGGTGACCACCTGGGACCAACTCGAGTCCAGCACCAGCTCAAGGAAGTCATTTGCACTTGGCGGCCAACGAAAGGTCTCCCAGTCAATCTCAGGGTGATTGAAGTCACCTACAATGAAAACATAAGTGGCTGTCTTCCTGGCAGCAGCTCTGAGGATATCACAAAGTTGAGTGTCCCGATGGTAATTTGGGGGACGGTAAACTACTCCAAGTAGCAGTGTTGACATGGTCATACGTATATCGCAGAAAAAACTTCCTGCTGTGATTGGTTCAAATCAGCACAAGGAATTGCCGACAGATTTGACCGAACGTAGACCATTACACCACCACCACGGCGATTAATGCGGTCTTTACGAAACAGGTTGTAGCCAGTCATGCTGAAAACCCCATCACAGAGTAAGGGATATGTCCAAGTTTCCGTGACTGTAATGAAGTCCGGGTTGATCCTTTTGACGTAGGAGTCAACGGATACTTTTGACGTAATTGAATATTACATATATACACAAACTTCTTCATACAAGAGAGAAACTTCATTTGTGTGATATCTGTGGTATGTCATTCTCTCAGTCAGGTCACTTAACCGAACACAAATTTAGTGATATAGGAGCAAAACCTCATCACTGTGATATCTGTGGTAAATCATTCTCTTGAAATGTTCACTTAACTCAACACAAATATATTATACATACAAGAGAGAAACCTCATCACTGTGACATCTGTGCTAAGTCATTCTCTCAGTCAAGTAATTTAACTAAACACAAATATATACATACAATATATACCCATGCTAGTGTGGAAGATAGATGTTAAACGATGACGATGATGATGATGTTAACTACACATGTATGTATTCATACAGAAGTGTAACAGTATCAGTGTAAAAAAAAAAATCATTGTATGAAACTATTGTCTTTTAAACCATAAATGTATCTACATAGGAAAGAAGATATTATACTGTAATAACAACCTTCAAGCTACAACTATATCTTTCATTGGTGAGATAATTTTATATTGTATTTTTAATACAAGGTTTTTTACAGAAAACTTATGTATGTTGTATATAACAAATTTCCTGAAGGAAGAAAATATACTAGAGGTATATTATCTCAGTAAATAGATACCAGAAAGTTTAAAGTATTAATAATTTGATTTCTCAATTATTATTTTTTAAATCTTAACTGTAATAAAGAAAGGGGTGCGGGACTGCGTCCACCTTATATGTTTTTATTATCCCATTAGTAAAATAAGTTGGATTACTTTGAATAAATAATTGTTTCTATTTTAGGCACAAGGCCAGCAATTACCCAGTACATTACTGGTACTATATTTTATCGACCCCGTAAGGATGAAAGGCAAAGTTAACCTCGGCGGGATTTGAACTCAGATCATAAAGGGACGTAACTCTATGCTTCAAAGCATGGTGTCCGACTCTCTACCGATACTGCCAATAATGAATGAATATTAAATAATTTATCTACTAAATTTGTTGCTTAGTTAAAGATTCACTTCTTTAAAATTTTTAAATGTCAACACTTACGGTTAGCGATCGCTTAAATAAACATTCATATATTTCCGTCACTAATTTTCTCCTAATGCAGTTTATATATAATATCGTCTTTTTTTAATGTATCATGGATTACGTTACTGATTAAATAAGACAGTCTAACGTAGTCTTCGTTCAATTTCTGTGTATATTTTCAATTACGATTTTATTTGATGTATCATATCTACATGTATATATACTTGCGTATAATATCAATATGCACACTATACATGCTAGCTGAAAACCACCCGAGGGGTGGTTTTTCTGCTAGTTGTCTTTAATTAATAATCATTTAATGGGCTCAGTGTGACATAAGCAAAATGTGTAAACTAAACCTATAATTATACTGTGATGACTGTCTTTCCATTGATGAGTGTATATATCAGAAATACAATTTGCGTATATATATATATATATATATATATATATATATATATATATATATATATATATATATATATATGTGTGTGTGTTTGTGTGTGTGTGTGTGTGTGTGTGTTTATATATATATATATATATAACGAAGGAAGTGTGGTAAGGAACCAGATGGACCATAATGCACCAGAGTACTCAATACTTAGGGTAGTAGAGTGGGTAAAAGAAAATGTTCAAGACCCCGACCGATTGCGTAGGACCTACCTCGCCCTTAAACTCCCTCATGACCCGGGTGGGTAGACAATGGCTGCAACATCCTTCTTTTCCCCACTTGCCGAACAAGATAGGGGAAACCCCAGCATACATAGGTAGATGTACTTCTTTTCCTGTTTTCCCTTTATCTCCTCTTCTCACTTCCTTCCACTCCCACCCCTCTTCATATATATATGTGGCCGGTGCTCAGGTGCAATAAGTAGCAGCAAGTGCCCACAGGATACTAGCTCCTTCTATTGCCCAGATGCTTCTATAGAAATAGTGGACACCTTCTGTTACCTGGGTGACAAAATCAGCAGTGGTGGAGGGTGCTCTGAAAGTACAGTAGCTAGAGTCAGAATGGGATGGAAAATGTTCAGAGAGCTTATACCACTATTGGCCGCTAAAGGGTTCTCTCTGAAAATGAAAGGCAGATTGTATGATGCCTGTATACGAACAGCAATGTTACATGGCAGTGAGACATGGGCATTGTGTGCAGAGGATCTGCGCAGACTGGAGAGGAACGAAGCATCCATGCTCCGTTGGATGTGTAATAGTAATATACGTGAACGGCAAAGCATAAATGAACTAAGTGAGAAATTAGGAATAAGAGGGATCAGATGCTGTTTACTCGAAAGAAGGCTACGTTGGTATGGTCACGTGATGCGCATGAAAGACAACAGTTGTATAAAAAAGTGCAAGGCGATCAAAATTGATGGAAGTTACGGAATAGGTAGACCCAGAAAAACCTGGGACAATTTGATAAATTCCGACCTCACACACTTACACCTCTCTAAGACAATGTCACTGGACCGAGATCTTTAGCACGACGCAGTAATACAGAAGACCCACCTTGCCTAAGTACAAAGCGAAACCTAGTCAGTAGGCACCTCTTAATCAAATATACACCCCATATCACTACCCCTACTCCAGCCCACCCACCCCACTCCCACCAACACCACCCTTTCTCTGTAAAGTTATGTTGGTACCACAACATCCAGTCCAAAATAAATGAGGTCGTGTAGGTGTCACGACAAAAACACACAGTCCACGCTGTAATGTGGCTGTGTAAGTAACACGGTAAAAACCTCCCAGTCCACACTGTAAACGTGGTTGGTGTTAGGAAGGGCATCCAGCCGTAGAAAACCTGCCAGACAGCCCTATACGAGCGAGACATGGTCACCCGACCAATCTTGCCTCAAGTAGGACAATTCCCGTCTAAACCCATGCTAGCGTGGAAGATAGACGTTAAACGTTGTTGATAATGATGATGATGATGATGATATATATATATGAATGTATGTATATATCAGAAATACAATTACCGTATATATAAATAAATATATATATATATATAGTGGTTAGAGCATTGGGCTTGCAATCGAAAGGTTGTGAGTTCAATTCTCAGACCGGGTGATGTGTTGTTTCCTTGAGCAAGACACTTTATTTCACATTGCTCCAGTTTACTTAGCTGTAGAAATGAGATGATAGGACTGGAGTCCCTATCATTCCACTGCAAGGTGGTCGTGGAGGTGCCACGACAAAAAAGCACCCAGCACTCACTGTAAATAAGGTTGGTGTTAGGAAGGGCATCCAGCTGTAGAAATCAAGCCAGAATCAGTTCTCGTCCCACCCTTGCAAGCAGGGAAAAGCGGACGTAAAATGATGATGATGATGATGATGATGATATAGATAAGTAGATATATATTAGGATTGAGATCTTTGGTGTTATACAGTGATACAGAAGTCACGCCTTCCCATGTGCACAGACTCAAACATACACCTAGTAGACACCTCTTAACCACTATACTCACTCCTGTTTACACCACCCTTACACTGTGAACAAAATATATCCAGCCCACACGGTAAAGTGGTCATGTAGGTGTCTTGGCAAAAAGTGCTCAGCCCATATTGTAAAGTGGTTGTGTTGGAGTCACTGCAAAAACCCAGCACACACTGTAAATGTGGTTGGCGTTAGGAAGGGTATCCAGCAGTAGATACCTAACCAGAAACAGTCCTATATGAATAAGACAGGGACACCTGACCCAACTTACTTCAAATGGGGCGACCCATGTAACACGTTTTAGTGTGGAAAATGGACGTTAAATGATGATGATGATGATATAACTTTGATAGGTTTCAGCCATGTATAAATTAATAGCACCACCTGGCGAAGACTTTCAAATCAGGATTTGGACACCATGGTCCACCTAAGAAGGGAGTTATTGTTTACAGAGACATATCCGGGTGTAGGAGGTTTATCTGGGATTTCTTGAAGGTATTTATCCAAAGGCTTTTTGAATTTTATGCGGTCTGTTTCTGTTTTCATGTGTTTTTGCGTAATTTAAAGAGCGGGACCAATTGAGGTGAAATAATTGTGCCGTAATGTTGTTATGAGTTGCAAGTTTGATTTTCGTAGTGGGCAGATAGCACGAGGCCTAAGCCTTAGGTGTACTTTAAAGATGATGCCAACATCATATGGGCAATGCTGATGGAATAGTTTCCACATCATGCAGATAATGTAGCGCTCACAGCGACGTTGGAGAGAATAAATGTTGAGCTTTTCTAATCGATTCCAATAGTCAAGGCCTGTTATGCTATCTATCTTTTTTGTGATTAACCTTCGAGGCACCTCAATTTTAATAATACTTTGTTTTGTGTGGGGAGACCACAGTGGACAACAATATTCAAGGTGGAGTCAAGCAAAGGTAGAAAAAAGAAGTATAATAGTGTGGATATCTCTCGACTGGAAAGTTCTGAGAATCCATGAACACATTCTGCGGGCCATGTCAATTTTGCTGTTGATATGAGTGGCCCAGCTCATGCTGTTATTGACAATTACTCCTAAGTCTCTGGTGTTGTTGGATGCCACAAGAGTTTCACCTGAAGATAGGGAATATGGGAGTTTCAGTGCATCTTCTCCAAAATGAATTAATTCAAGTTTATCCTTGTTCAGCAGCATATTGTTCTTTTCCGCCCATTGGATAACAGCCAGTAGGTCTGACTGAAAGCATGTCTGGTCACCTACTCTGTTGATGATATTGTGAAGGTTGGAATCATATGCAAAGATTCTCATGTTGCTGTGCTTGATGTCAGTAACATCATTTATATAGATAATGAAAAGAAGTGGGCCCGATACAGTGGAATGCCACTACTGACTTTGGCTGGGCTTCATTGTGCTCATCATCATCATCATCATCGTTTAACGTCTATCTTCCACCTTCGACTATAACATGTTGGGTTCTGTTTGAGAGGAAACACTTGATCCCTTGCAGCAACTTTTCAGAGACACCAATGTTGGATAGTTTTTTCAATAGAACGTTGTGATCAACCCTGTCAAAGGCCTTGCTGAAATCAAAGTAGATGACATCAGAGTTGGAGCCCTCTCCAAAAGTTCTCAAAATGTCATGAAAGTGATGCAGTAGCTGCATTAGGTAATCCCTTACATGGAGTTCAGTAGATTGTTGCTTTCAAGAATGTGAGTTATTTGTTATCTCACCACCCTCTCAAAAACCTTAATGATACAAGAGGTGAGTGAGATTGGATGGTAATTCACTGCAAGGGACTTATTTCCCTTTTTGAAAACTGGGACAACAGACTTGGATAGTAAATTTTCAGGTATATATCCAGCATCCAGTGAGTTCCTCCACAGATTAGCAAGAGGAGATGCAAGTTGGTGTCGATGCACCTTCAGGACACAGACAGGGAACCTGTCGGGGCCTACTGCTGAATTGTGTTTCATTTATTGCCGCTAAGACATCAGGGGCACCAAACGTAATGTCTAATATAGAGTATTGGGGATTAGCATCATTGATATAGCCCACATCGGCCATATCAGGATTGCTGAAAACAAAGCAGTATTGTTTCTGTAGTATCTCACCCATGGTTTTAGTATTATCTTGGAATGTGCCATTTTCATCAATTAGAGGGCCGACAGTGGGCACAGTGATTTTGTGTTTTTTTCCAAATGAAAAGAACACTTTGAGATTGAGTTTGATTTTCTTAATGGCCCAAGCCACATCATGCTGTTTTGGTGGTTGTGTTTTTTTACTTTAGTGATGTAATAGCAGTCAAATGGGTGTGTTGCTGCTGGCAATATTCAAGTTTGTTGATTTTTTGTTAATTCTTTTAATTTTTCTGATAAGTGTTCTTCTATTTCTAGGGATTTTGCACTTAGATTTGTTCACAGATCTTAATGGGGTTTGTTTTGCACATATATTTGTTACAGTGTCTACAAATGTCTGCCATGATTTTTTTATGTTAATGGGTGTGTGTGTGAGTGTGCGTGAATGACCAATCGACATGTGCAAGATCATGATTGATCGTTTCCCAGTTTGCATTATGAAGATCCATGGTGTCAAATGGATGAACTGGAGAGATGTCATTGGGTTTGCTTTTTGGACGGTGGAATCTCAGATCACAGAGAATCATGTCATGGTCGGAGAGTAGAATTTTTTCCACTACAAAATTGTGGATAGTGTCAGTGTGGTTACTGAACATCAGGTCCAAGATGTTTTGTGGAACCTTGTTGGTTTGAGCAAAAGTTGGGATGGGAAAAACTCATCCATGAAGTCAAGAAGCGATTCTACTGCCTCGTTGTCGGGGCTGAGGTGGAAAACCTGGTATGAAGCTGTTTGCGCACCAGTCAACACCGGGACGGTTGAAGGCCCCTATCATTAAGATGTTGCCAGGGCGACGTTGTTGGATGAAACACTTTATGTTGCTGAGGCATTCTTTGAAGCGTTTGAGGTGGCCTATAGAGTGCAACTAGTATTAAGTAGTTGGTTTTACTGTACACAGGGACTGCTTCACAGTATCCATTGGTAAATATGTCCTTAGCCTCTGTTGAAAAAGAATCATGTACAAAAATGGCAGTTCTGCTCTTTCTTCTGCAAGCACAATCTGCAGGGATAGCTTTAAAATTCTTCACTCTCACCCCAACTTCTAAGTGGAGGTTATTGAGATAGATCTCGGTGAGGACAAAGAAAGGGATGTGGTTAGGACGGTCAGCAACCCAATCCTCAATAAATTGGATCTTCCATTTTTGAGTATTGGTAGAAGGACTGATGCCTTGTGCATTAAGCAAAAAAGTAGTGGCTGATTTTGATTGTTTTGGAGGTTTGTTTTTTAATGGCAGCAATGGGAGTTTTTGCAGTGGGGTGGTAGTGGAGGGTGATGTTGGGTGATGGGTAGAATGATTTTTGTAGTTCTTTTGCCAGATTCATTATGGTTAAAAAAGAGTTTTCCAGTTTGGGATTCCGTGTTACATGTGTGTGTGTATTCAAGTTTGTTTTAGCATTTGGTGAAGTTATTGGTGGAGGTGGTAGTGGCGTTATTTTGGAATATGTGCTTTAGTGTCAACTGTTGTTGTTTGTAGATATATAGAAATGTGTGTGTGTATATATATATATATATATATATATATATATATATATATATATATATATATATACACACACACACATACACGCATACATATCTCTCTCTCTCTCTCTCTCTCTCTCTCTCTCTCTATATATATATATATATATATATATATATATATATATATACATATAATAATACAAGGACGAATGGTTAAGCCTTCATTATGTTTATTGATCAGCTTAAGGTTCGATCTGTATCGATCTGGCCCGACCCTGGAATCAAAAGCTCGTCGGACCTCCAACGACCTTTTGAACAGAGGTGTAGATCTCCGAAACTTTGCCCCCTTCCCTATCCCTTTTCTTCAAAGCTTGTTGTGTTTGGATGGTTTGGAAGTTATATTCATTGATATGCATGACAATAAAATCGTAGAGAAAATTCTGAGAACTTAGGAGTTATCCGGGGGAGGGGTGAACCACCTCACTCCTCTGTTTCCCTGGGGAAAAAATCGATTTCAAGCATCTTGGAGGTCTGATTAGTTGATAGTACATGAAAAAACCCGAAAAAAATTTTTCTCACTAAAATCAAGTGGGTGTTGTATAATATAACCCACACCAAAACACATTCTACCATGCCAGACAACCCTTTATGTTAATTTTATCCCCTCAGCCCTACACAAAAGTTTGAGTCATCGGCTACATATGATTCATTGGTTTTTTCTTTGAAAGAGAAAAAGAAGGGGGAAAAGAAAACCATGACATGGTATTTTGTAACCTGAGATTCCACCAGCCAAAAGTTTAATCTGATTACCTCTTTCCAGCCCAATCATGTGATAATATAGATCTTCATAATGTAAACTGGTTTTCACACAAACACACACACACACTGCCACCAACATCAAAACATGCATGATGACCTTCATCAATAACCAATGGCCCAGTCCATTGACAAAATTAAACTCAAACCCAAAATATTCTATCCATTTGCCAAATATCACAAGGCCGCTGTTACAACTGTTGGGCTTCTGATTGGTGAGAATGGCACACTCCGAGACAATGCTAAAACCCTGGGTGAGAAACTGCAGAAAAATACTGCCCTGACTTCAATAATCCTAATATGGCTGACGTGGTATGTATCAATGGTATTAACCCCCTACACACCATATCTGACAAAACGTTTGGTGCCCATGTCATCTTAGTGACAATAAACAGAATTAAACACAAGCCAACAGTAGGCTCCGATAGGTTCCTTGCTACTGTCCTGTAGGTGTGTCGAGACCAGCTTGCATCATCTCTACATAATCTCTGGAAGAACCTACTGGATGTAGCCTATTTCCCTGAAGATGTTGTACCCTAGATTATCGTCCCAGTTTTTTAAAAATTAGGAGTTTCTTACCTAAACGACACTATATAGAGGGTAGTTCCTAACGATTGAATGTTGGGCTATTAATTAATCAATTCCTTTTTAATTATGAGTTTTTCATTTATTTCAAGGCTGTCTCTTCTGTATTGAAAACAGTTTACTAAATGTAGAGCTCAAAGTATTTTTTATGATAAAATATAAAGCCACAAAACAAAATAGACACACGTACTCACATCTGTACTCTGTATACATATACACACATATTTATACAAACACACACACACACTGAGACATATAAATGTGTGTATGTCTATTTGCTTATTTCTTCTCTAGCAAATGTCGTCTGTTTTCAATCAATTTTGTTAACTTTGATAGCGGCGTATTTCATTGATCCCTTCAAAAGAAAAGTAAACTCTATGTTACGGGATACAAATATATAAATATATAAACACACACATATTTAAATATAACAGAATACCTATTACAAATACCATCAAATCTCCCTCAAACCTCACAGTTTTGTAAAATTATGGGAACACCAGTGAAATAATTTCTTCTGGTGACTTAGGCCAGGCTTGTAGTAACAACGAAATCTCCCTCAAGCCATAGATACATTTAATGTATTAGAAAATGAGAGGAATAGCATAGAAATATACCGTTAATCACATATACTAGACATTGTCAAAACTACTGTAAATTTACTCTTTAATAAGTATCTCTATACTTTAATAAGTGTCTCTATACATATGCAATAAAATAAATCAATTATTATGAAAGTTATGAACAAAATCAGTGATATTACTGTTTTAGAAAACTGTGATAAATATCAGGGTCAAATGGAGGTAAATATGAAACTTTCGATACTGCTTGTAGACATCTAAATGGTTAACAAAAATGTTAGAAGTGGCAGCCGAAAATTGAAGTTTATACAAAAGAAAATGCTAGACACAACAGCCAAATCTCCTTCAAATCATACATCGTATTATATTTTAGAATGATAGAAAGAGAACCCACATTATTATTAAAAAAATTAATTTTAATGAAAAACCAAGAAACATATATTTCAGTTTACTTAAAAGAAAACGTTATATCTCTCCACCTTCCAATATAAAATAATATAAATTAATATAAAAGCGTCTCTTTGAGCCACACACACACGCGCACACACACACACACACACACACACACACACACACACACACACACACACACACACACACACACACACACACACACACACACACACACACACACACACACACACACACACACACACACACACACACACACACACACACAACATACACACATATATATATATGTTTATCCCGGATTCAATCGGGGGTAACCACAGGAAGTAAGGTACATAGTAAGGTACATAGCAGAGTATAAATATTTAATATAGAAATGGCTTCTATAGGACTAGAACTGTTTCATTGCAAAGAAATCATCAGGAAATCTGTAATATCTAGCACTGTAATCTTTAATAAGTACCCCTACACTTTAACAAGTATGTCTATAAAATTGTAATAAAATATATGAATTATTATGAAAGTTAGGATCAAAATAAATATTACTATTTTAGAAAACTGTGGTCAAAGGGAGGTAAACATGAAACTTTCGACACTGCTAGTTGACAGCTAAATGGTTAACAAAAATGCTAGAAACGGCAGCCGAACATTGAAATTTATGTAAAAGAAAATGCCAGACACAACAGCCAAATCTCCTTCAAATCATATTTCGTATTATATTTTAGAATGATAGCAAGAGAACCCAAATCTTTTTTTTAAATTTATTTTAATGATGAGCCAAGAAAAATATATTTCAGTTTACTTAAAAGGACACGTTACATCGTTCGTCTTTCCAATATGAAACAATATAAATCAATAAAAATGCGTAAAAGTAATGCGACTTTTTGTACCTCTATTTGTTGTCTCCTTGACCTATATATATATATATATATATATATATATATATATATATATATATATATATATATATATATATATATACAGACATTATCACCTTCCCTAAACCTTGGGTTATTGATTAATCAATTCCTTTTTAATTATGAGTTTTTTCATTTATTTCTAAGCTATGTCTTCTGTATTGAAAACAGTTTATTAAATGTAGAGCTCAAAGTATTTATTATGATAAAATATAAAGCCACAAAACAAAATAGACACACGTACAGACATTTG
>OZ024743.1:91538764-91588764 GCA_964016885.1 Eledone cirrhosa
ATGATTTCTAAAGAATGTAACAGTTCTAGTCCTGTAGAATTTCAACTATATTAAAACTTTTATACTCTGCTATGTATTGAGTACCTTACTTACTGTGGTTACCTCCGATTCAACCCGGAATACCTTACCTATATATATATATATATATATATATATATAATTGTTGTATTTGTTGTTGTTTTTTTCTTCTTAATTATTAAATATTCTTTACCTAGGACTTCTGATATTTTCTATGAAAGCAACGTTTTTGCATTGGCTCCTAAAGTACTACTGTGGGCTCCCGAGGGGCCCACTTGCCATCAGGCAAGCTGACGACCTGACAAGTCCGCCACTGTATATATATATATATATATATATATATATATATATATATATATATATATATATATATATATATATATATATATATATATATATATTGAGTATATGTTGGTTGTTTACCGACACCTCAGTATGCAGATTGGAGCACTCGACGAAGTACGCAGGTTGGTTTGTTTATTCCGGAGTAATGTAAAATAAAATAAGTAAGTGAAATATGCAAAATTTGGCTTCGTTTATTATAAATTATAAATATACTGCTATATATATTTCGATGACAGCTATTATTGGCTGTGGCCTCTTCAGGCAGTCCGAATTGGTGTGGAAAAGACAGGTACACATGTTGGTGAAGTGTATTTCACTCTGTCAATACATCGATATGTCCAGCTCCTGGTTGTGTTGTTAGTTCTCCGAGGAACTGGGATCATATGTGCTATAACAAACGAATTTCAGCGTCATAGGACACGCTCTTATCCCATTGGTCAGTTGTGAGACCACTCCTCAGTCAAAAGTCTATAGAAATTCTTCTGGGGCAGGTCAGTCTATTATAGTTGTTTTTGTCAGAATGTTTAAGTACAGCTGACCTCCTTCACTGTGTTGGTAGTGGTAGTGGTGTTAAGGGGTCAGCTAGCAGGTTAACTTTAGTATGCTGCTGCTATGGTCTGAAGAATTTAAGTGTGTAGGCTGGCACCCACCATTTCACGTAGTGGGGGACGCCAAACAAATAAAGAATGCGTGTGTGTTACAACCAATATCAAACATTTTGAAAAATATAAACTGAAATAAAAAACCTGTGTCAGAATCGAGAAGTGTAAAGAGTTACAATTCTCATTTTATCATAGAGTACGTACGTGTGATTGTCCGTCAACTCACACCGTTACGTGTGCACACGTATAAACACAGGCTCGGTGCATTCACCTATTTACGTCCACACAGTCTAATAAAAGATGGGTTCGTTTTAAAAACAAATGAGGTAAAAGTGGTGTGAAAAATACCAAAAAACCTGTGTCAAAATCCAGAAGTGTAAAGGACTACAATTCTTATTTCAGCATATATATATATATATATATATATATATATATATATATATATATATATATATATATATATATATTAGAAAGTGAGGTTTTTTTTACAAAATGAAAAATAATCGAGGTGTTCTACACGAGTGAAAGTATAAAGAAAAAAAGATGAAATCGAAAATGCAACTGGAGTCTTATTTAAAAACATATATATATATTTATTTGGTTCCTTTACCGATTTCGCCGTTCTTCTGCTTTTCAAAAGTAGAGTTGAGATGGAGGGTCTGTGGTTTTTCTCACATCTGGTTGGTCTTTGAATGTTACTTGTTTTATGTATATATATATACGTTCTGTGAATCACAGAACGTACTGTTACCCTTAAGGGTGTTGTCGTTCTGTAGAGAAGAGCCGAGCGCGAGGGCCGTTGAGATTTGAGGCGTGGACAGGCACTTAGACGATAATGTGGTGGTGTTCTGGTGATGAGGATGATGATGATGATGATGGCTGCCGGATGATGCCGATGACGATGTTAGGCGTGAACCAGTGGTGGCAGTGTGGCGTCGGTCGTTCCACCGTATGATGCAGATCGCTATTAGCATGACCAAACCGACTGACCCGGTCGCAGTAATGAGGGCGATGACTATGAGAAGGTTTTGACCAAATCCGCCATTCTCCGACGGTAGAAACCAGTCCTAATTGTTCGACGTTTCGTTGCTGACCACAACAGACATATAGAGAGATAAATTGGCGGTGGTGGAGAATGGAGGGGTGCCACAGTCTTTTACCATTAGCTGCAGCATGTAAACTCCGTTGTCCTCTCGGGTTGCATTGCGGGCAAACGACAGCGACCCGAAGTTAGAGTCCATGGCGAACAAACCATTCTCGTATCCCGATATGATCTCATAATTGAGTCTGGCATTCTCACTACAGTCCCTGTCGATGGCCTTAAGAACTGTGATCCCTTTCTCTTCTCAGGGTAATAATAGACGGCCATGCTAAAATTGTTAAAAATGGGTAACATGAAATAAGATCTGTTGTCGTTCTCATCAAGGACTTCGACCAAAACGTTTACTGTGTTGTTGAGAAAACCTTAAATCTGTACGAATTATGGTACTCGTGGTCCAATAGTTGCCCTACAGACAAGTTTTCCTTGGATAGTCCTTGACTATCCAAGGAAAACTTGAACCGTTAAAGTATCCTTTTCTTAGTTATGTCAAAATTTATAAAACAAACTTTGTATTTTATCTGATGAAAGCGTACCAAAGTTTTGGTACCCTTGAAATATATATATAATAGAATAAATATGGTTTTAAAAATATAGTTTCCATTTATTTAATATCATTGAATATTATACTCCGGAAATACTGTTGAGTGCTCTGAATCAGTTATAAACATTTATATTTGCTGAATTACCAACAAATTGAATATCCCTTTTGCTTATATATATATATATATATATATATATATTATAATAAAATAACAGGAGGTTGGACTTGTGTAAATCCTTGAAAGGGCGACCGACTAAAGTAGAAGATGCTAGATGGTAGATGGTCGGTCGTCCTCGGGTCTATGATTTTCAGCCCCATCAATTTTATCTGTTATATTCCTTTGTTATATTTCGAATACCTGATGATATCACCGGATTCATACGGAACCCGGTCATTGAAATGATCATAGTATAATAAACCTTTCAAGGATTTACACAAGTCCAGCCTCCTGTTATTTTATTATAATAATTAACTCCGTACTCGCACCACCAGCTACACAAACGAAGACGGTTGAGCTGCATTACGTTGAGTACTCTCCATATTATTACATCGAGATTGACCATACGGAATGACCAATTCTATCCAGTGGTGAACCAACAAACCTAAATAAACAAATATATATATATATATATATATAATAAAGGGAGGAGCGCGCGGGACTGCGTACGGTTTATAATTTTTTATCCCATTAGTAAAATAAGTTGGATTACTTTGAATAAATAATGAATGAATATTACATAATTTATCTACTAAATTTCGTGGTTGTTGATTAAATATATTTTGTTTATTTAAAGATTCACTTCTTTAAAATTTCTGAAATGTCAACACTTCCGGTTGGCGATCGCTTGAATAAACATATTAATTTTCTGTCACAAATTTTTTCCTAATGCAGTTTATATATAATATCGTCTTTTTAAATGTATCATGGATTACTTTACTGATTACATAAAACACTGTAACATGGTCTTCGTTCAATTTCTGTGTATATTGTCAATTACGATTTTATTTGATGTATCATATCTACATGCATATATACCTGAGTATAATATCAATATACACACTACACATACTAGCAGAAAAACCACCCTTCGGGTAGTTTTTCTGCTAGTATATATATAATATATGAGTCCACGGTTCAATTAGATGTAACCAAAGTGAGTAAGGTACTCAATACATTAGTAAAGTGTAAACATCATGTTTAATATAAAAATATCATTTACAGGACTAGAACTGTTTCATTCAAAATAAATCATCAGGAAAGCCGACTGTCTTTGTAAAACTGTTGTATTTATGTTTTCTGGTGATTAGGGATGTGTGGAGGTCATTGGCCAAGGGATCTTAAGGAACAGGGATTCTTTGAAAATAACTATTTTTTATATATACACACAATAATACAATGAGTGAAATTGTGAACCTTGTCTTTTATCTGTAAAATTGTAATATTGTGTATATATCTAAACATAGTTTTTTTCAAAGAATCCCTGTTCTTTAAAATCCCTTGGCCAATAAAAGAATCACATACAAACATTATTAAAAGGGTCGATAAAATAAAGTACCAGTAATGCACTGAGTTATTGCTGGCCTTGTGCCTAACGTAGAAACAATTATTAAAAGTAGAAAGATACTTATCTTAGTTAGCTCCCTTGTCCCTAACTTATCTCCCTTTAATCTAGTTATTTTGCCATTTTACAAATAGATAGATACACAGTGTCCCCTCTTTGTTTTCATTTTTTAACTTTCTTTCCCACATTTTTTTTCTACTTTAAGCCAAGTACTTCTCCTGCAGTCCTTTCAGAAGGATGAAGGCTTCAGTGGCGCTTTTTCCTGGCAAAATTCAAACTGCATCTCATCAAGGTGTAGATGGTCTCTAATCAGTTACTTTCATGACCTGGTCAATCAGTTTCATGTCACTTTAGTTACCTTTCTGTAAGGCATCCTCTTTTCCCTTATAGAAGTTGACAATGGTACTATTACATCAGTCATCTAAATCTATATCTATATTATAGTATAAAAAAGAGATGTTTGTTGGTTGGTTTCTTTGCACTTCACAAAAACGAAAACTGACAACCGAAAAGTAAGTACAGTAATTGAATAAGAGTATATCCAGGAAGGTTTATTGATAATAATTTTATACCATCAAAGAAGAAAAACATCCCGGGTATGCTAACCAGAACCAGCCTGACTGCTATTTCTAGTAGATTGGGAATCAACCATAAGGGATTCTCTCTGCGCGTTCGTTGTCAGTGATGATAGTGTTTCGCGGCCAGCTTCGCTGTGAATTCGAACGCTGATTTACACACACACACGCACGCACACATATACATACACACGCACACACACGCATATATAATTATCTATATCTATATTTACATACAATATAAAAGATTGGAACTACCATCACTCTTTTGAGATACCTGCACCCAACACGTCTATACAATGACACATGCTTAACAGTCAGGCGGATGGTGAACCATCTCCTAGAGGTCACTATTCTTAGAGGCAATCATCAAGGAGAAAATGCATTTATTCCCAAGATTCCTCACATCTGTTTCTCTACCGAGCTGTCGTTCAAATTCTCAAGATTTCATTTCTCTGTTAGAGACAGTTTTGCTATGACCATACATAAAGCTCAAGGCCAGAGTCTCAAAGTTGTAGGGTTGAGTATAAGAGAATCAGTTTTTACCAATGGACAGTTATATGTAGGTTGTTCATGGGGGAACACCTATATACTATGTACGAACAGTAAAACGAAGAATTTGGTGTATCTGGAAAATTATTTACTGTTTTTTTTGTTTTTTTTTGTCACACACACGCCACGGTCTCGCCTCATATTGTGAACCAGACAACGCATCCAATATACTCATTTTCTTTTCTACATGTCTTCTGTTATCATCTGTTTACCCAGGTGAAGCTGGGTAGTCATCTAAATACTATATATAACTTAAATTGACTAGCTAGCTGTCGACATTTCGAAGATTCTCAAGCTGTTGCTAGTTCTGTGAAATAAAACTGTTTGGTCTGAACTGTTAATATTTATCTAAAAAAAACTTCCAACAGGAAATCAAAGTGTTTTTATTCTGAACACTATTGTTTATCAGTTAATTATTGTTTCCAAACTTTGTAATTTGGACCACAGCTTCTTCATGGGATTCTGAATATTTAACCTTTTCCAAAACAGAAATCTTCAAGACATACACACATATATATATATGCATACATACATATACATGCGCACACACACATTATATATATATATATAAATTAGATTTCGTTTCAAGCATAGCTTTATACATTATGTATAGAAATTTCGTATTTCTAAAGAAATACGATTTTAGGAAGCCGTAGCTATGCATACACTGGGGGGGGGGGGGGCTAACGCCCACTGGTGGTGTCCAGCAGAAGCAATGGGGACAACCGTCTATGCATTTCAGGCTTCATTGGCCTTCGTCAGGACGGTCCCTCTCACCGCTTGCGACTGCTGGACTTGAAAACAGTCGAGAATATATAGTTTTCTCGTTTGTGTAAATGAGCTGATTAATCTCATTTGCATATGAATCTGCATAAGTTGGCTCAACTTATAATAGAAAAGAAATAAGATTTCGCTTCAAGCAGAGCTTTATACAATATGTATAGACATTTCGTATTTCTAAAGAAATACGATTTTAGGAAGCCGTAGCTATGCAAACACTCTGGTGTACTGGGTGCTTTTTGAGGTGACACCTACACGACCGCTTTACAGGAGAAAACATTTTTTTGTTCCTTTTTAGTACAGTCTCCATTAACCTTCATGTTTTGCTAACATTTTGATGTTCTTTGCAGTTTTAATCACAGAATTTCCATCATTTTCAAAATCTATTCCCAATTCTTCTGTAAACTTTCTACTTATTATTATTTGGCAGTACCGGTAGAGGGTCTGACGTCATGCTTTGCCGCAAAGAGTTACGGCCCTTTATGGGCTGAGTTCAAATCCCGCCGAGGTTAACTTTGCCTGTCATCCTTACAGGGTCGATAAAATCAAGTACCAGTAATGTATTGGGTAATTGCTGGCCTTGTGCCAAAAGTAGAAACAATTATTATTATTATTATTATTATTATTATTATTCCTTGAATCTCAGTCATTGATGTTGGTTAACTGGAAAGTCCGTTGGATTGAATATCAAGCCACTACCTGCAGCCTCAGATATTCAGGACGTATCGGAGGGTTCTTGCTGTTCCAAGCAAGCATGCCTTTTGAAGCGTTCCAAAAAGCGTGAAGGGGCCGATTTTCTTTAACCATCCCTGGAAACCTTTGGAGATAGTCCCCAGTGCGCCTATGACAATCGGGATCACTTTGACTTCATGGCAGTTCCAGATCCTTTTCACCTCCCACTTTAGGTCCTGGTATCGGTTAATTTTCTCCCTCTCCTTCTCTTGCACTCTCGTGTCGAACGGGCAGGCCACATCCACAATCAGGCACGATCTTTTTTCTTTGTCCACAACCACCAGGTCAGGTCTATTGTGTTCCAGTTTTTTGTCCGTCTGTATCCTAAAATCCCACAGCACCTTCACCTGACTGTTCTCCATCACCGCCTCTGGCCTATGCTCATACCATTTCTCAGAATGTGGTAGATTGTTTACTTTGCACAGGTGCCAGTGGATCACCCTGCCCATCACATCGTGTCTCCAGCCCTTATAGTGGGTCTGGGCTAGGTGTTTACACTCGGACACAATGTGAGCCACAGTCTCCTCTCTCTCTCCACAGATCCTGCACAGTGGGCTAGCCTCCTCCTTGTAGATATGGTGCTTCAACCACTTCGTTTTGAGGGCCTGCACCTGCGCAGCCATTAGCATTCCTTCTGTAGCCTTTTTGAGGTCTCCTCTTCTCAACCAGTTCCATGTCTGTGGATCTCTAAATTCAGTTTTCTCAAAGAAGGTACTATGAAGGGATTTTCCCTTAAGGCTGCTCTTCCTCCTTGATGTTATTTCCTCCTTGGACATCCCCTGGCCTACTGTCCCCTCCTTCAGTACAGTTCTGAGCATTGGCTCCTTACTATAGGTCACGTATTTGTATAGGTTGTTTTTCTCCATCTGAACACAGTCCTCTATGCTGATAAGACCTCTTCCACCCTCAGATCTCCTTAGGTAGAGTCTATCGACATCACTCCTCTTGTGGAACATGTTGTAGATAGTCAATAGCTTCCTAGTCTTCCTATCCATTTCTTTTTGTTCAGCAACATTCCATCTCAGAATTCCCGCACTGTACCTAATAATAGACACAGCTCGGGAATTTACTGCGCTTATGGCATTTCTGCTGTTCAGATGTGACTTCAATACGCTCCTTCCTCTTCGAATGTATTCAGTTCTTAACAATTCCTATTATTATTATTATTATTATTATTATTATTATTATTATTATTATTATTATTATTATTATTATTATTATTATTATTATTATTATTATTATTATTGAGTCTCAGTCATTGATGTTAGTTAACTGGAAAGTTTGTTGAAATGAATATCAAGCCACTACCTGCAGCCTCAGATATTCAGGACGTATCGGAGGGTTCTTGCTGTTCCCAGCAAGCATGCCTTTTGAAGTGTTCCAAAAAGCGGGGCTGGACTAATCTTCTTTAACCATCCTTGGAAACTCTTTCAGATAGTACCTAGTGCTCCTATGACAATCGGGACGACTTTGATTTCATGACAGTTCCAAATCCTTTTTACATCCCACTTTAAGTCCTGGTATCGGTTAATTTTCCCCCTCTCCTTTTCTTGCACTCTCGTGTCGAATGGGCAGGCCACATCCACAATCAGGCACGATCTTTTTTCCTTGTCCAAAACCACCAGGTCAGGCCTATTATTATTATTATTATTATTATTATTATTATTATTATTATTATTATTATTATTATTATTATTATTATTATTATTATTATTATTATTATTATTATTCTTTGAGTCTCAGTCATTGATGTTAGTTAACTGGAAAGTTTGTTGAAATGAATATCAAGCCACTACCTGCAACCTCAGATATTCAGGACGTATCGGAGGGTTCTTGCTGTTCCAAGCAAGCATGCCTTTTGAAGCGTTCCAAAAAGCGCGAAGGGGCTAATTTTCTTTAACCATCCCTGGAAACTTTTTGAGATAGTCCCTAATGCGCCTATGACAATCGGGATCACTTTGACTTCATGGCAGTTCCAAATCCTTTTTACCTCCCACTTTAAGTCCTGGTATCGGTTAATTTCCTCCCTCTCCTTCTCTTGCACTCTCGTGTCGAATGGGCAGGCCACATCCACAATCAGGCACGATCTTTTTTCTTTGTCCAAAACCACCAGGTCAGGTCTATTGTGTTCCAGTTTTTTGTCCGTCTGTATCCTAAAATCCCACAGCACCTTCACCTGATCGTTTTCTATCACCGATTCTGGCTTATGCTCATACCACTTCTCAGAATGTGGTAAATTGTTTACTTTGCATAGGTGCCAGTGGATCACCCTGCCCATCACATCATGTCTCCAGCCTTTATAGTGAGTCTGGGCTAGGTGTTTACACTCGGATACAATGTGAGCCACAGTCTCCTCTCTCTCCACAGATCCTGCACAGTGGGCTAGCCTCCTCCTTGTAAATATGGTGGTTCAACCACTTCGTTTTGAGGGCCTGCTCCTGCGCAGCCATTAACATTCCTTCTGTAGCCTTTTTAAGGTCTCCTCTTTTCAACCAGTTCCATGTCTGTGGATCTCTAAATTCAGTTTTCTCAAAGAAGGTACTATGAAGGGATTTTTCCTGAAGGCTGCTCTTTCTCCTTGATGTTATTTCCTCCTTGGACATCCCCTGGCCTATTGTCCCCTCCTTCAGTACAGTTCTGAGCATTGGCTCCTTACTATCAGTCACGTATTTGTGTAGGTTGTTTTTCTCCATCTGAACACAGTCCTCTATGCTGATAAGACCTCTTCCACCTTCAGATCTCCTTGAGTAGAGTCTATCGACATCACTCCTCTTGTGGAACATGTTGTAGATAGTCAATAGCTTCCTAGTCTTCCTATCCATTTCTTTTTGTTCAGCAACATTCCATCTCAGAATTCCCGCACTGTACCTAATAATAGACACAGCTCGGGAATTTACTGCACTTATGGCATTCCTACTGTTCAGATGTGACTTTAATACGCTCCTTACTCTCCGAATGTATTCAGTTCTTATCAATTCCTTCCTTTTTTTGTTCTTGATATCATCAGCCTCCAGAACACCCAAATACTTGTATCCTTCTTCAGAGTCAATTTCCTTTATCATCTCACCTGTTGGTACCTGGATTCCGTTACTTCTGCTCAACTTACCCTCTTCATCACAATGACTCCACACTTACTAATATCAAATTGCATACATACATTATTGCTGAAAATACGGACAGTGTTATTATTATTATTATTATTATTATTATTATTATTATTATTATTATTATTGGCGACCTACGTAGTAAATCGTATCATCGTGAGCTCCGCAAAGGTTTGTTATTTCCGTTTGTTAAAAATTGCCATTTATGGAAAATTTTATTGTTAACTGTTTATAAGCACACATACATTGTTTTCCGAAAAGGACACCCAAAAAGATTGGGGCCTTGTGCCCAAAATTTTAACTTTTATTATTATCAAAAAATTTCTTTGAAAAAAAGTGGCTAATTAACCTCTGCACGAAGCAGCTGAAAGCCTTCCTCACAAAATAACACCTCACACCGACACCACCATTGTAAATGTTACTACGTTTGCCAACACAAAAAAAATATAAGCAGTTGCAATATTTTAAATTTGTCTCAGGCAGACATTCATTTCCCGCCATTACCAATGACTGCAGGTGTTAAACCCTCCACCACCACCACCACCGCGACAACCCCCACCCCCACCCCCACCGCGACAACAGAAACAAAAGAAGAAAAAAATAAATTAACTCGTGATGTCGAAATGAAATCAAGCAAAATGGACTCTTCCCCACCAAAGACGACTGACGTCACCACCACCACAACTGAAACTAAAATTAATATTAACACAAATAACGATAGCAACAACAACAACAATGACATTATAAAACCGACCCTCAGTTTCGCCAGAGTAGCAAAACAATTCGAAGCATTTACGGTAACTCAGGAGGATTTAGAAAATGCCAAACAAATGGTAAAGAAAGATGGGTACAGGGTCAGCCTCACCCCCACCTTATAAAATGGAGCATCGGCGCCTATGCACCGTGTCGTATAGAACAATAAATGTAAAATCGCGCCGAGTGGAACGGGCATCCGAGTCCCAAATCCAAAAAGCTTTGGGACATATGTGGGCAAGAAAAACCCACATCAGACGTGGGCAAAAGTATGGAACCGTGGACGTGTTCTTTGAAACACCAGAGGAGGCTAGAGAACACTCCATGGCCCCATTAAAAAGTGACGACTTCACACTCGTCCCAAGCTATTGTGGACAGAGACTCGTAAAGATCAGGGTGACCTACGTTCCACCGGCCATCGAAATTCCCTGGCTAATAGCGGCCGTCCTCGCCGGCATCGAAGCCAACACGAAAATAATAGCAATAGCAAAAGAAAAGCAGGAAAACTGGTCCGGATCTGGGATGGAGCTCCTGATCCAAGCGGACCAAAAAAGCATTGAGGAGATCCCAGAGGTAATAGACCTCACTGACGGCAGCCACCTCACGGTAATTGTCGAGGGCAGAAGACCTAGGTGTGTCGTTTGTGGTGAAGGAACCCACCTAAGGGCTTTCTGCCCTCAGGCTAAAAGGTTGAGGCCACCTCTCCTACCCACCCAAGTGACACAACCATCAACACCACCAGTAGCAGAGATGGCAGCAACAACTGTAGCAGCAACAACAGAAGCAACTATAACAGCAACAACCCCAGCAACAGTAGCAAAACCAACACCACCACCACCACCAGCAAAACCAACACCACCACCACCCAACGCTTCAGAACTAGCACCAGCGCCTACACCATCCACCACGCCACAACCAAAACTAACGCCTGTGGAGGATTTTCCACTCCCCGGCCTATCACAACTGGAGACAGATTGTGACGACGAAGAGTGGGAAACGATATCCGGAAAAAAAAAAAGAAACCAAAAAAGAAAAAATTCTCTTCCTTCCCCCTCCAAAAACAAAATACAGAGGGAAACAAATAAACTAAGAAACAAAAAAGTTAGGACAGATATACCACCATCTACACCAGCATCACCAACCCCATCAACCCAAACACCAACACCATCACCATCATTAACTCCAACACCACCATCACCTACACCACAAAAGTCACCAAAATGCGAAACCGAAACAAACCCACAACAAACGCAAACAAAACAAAACAACCAAAACGATACACACTACACAGCATTAAATTTGAACAACAAGCAATTATTACACTACATCCAACACAACACCAGCATCACAGAAAAAGACTACACAACAACCCCAAAATTCACACCACCTCCACACATACAAATCACTCGCATCACACAGAAAACGTACATGACACTAAAACAAAAATTCCCCAAAGACATCGGAGACTTCCGACAAGCACTCTCCAGGAGGATTTATAAGGACATCCTTCCTGAGGAGGCCACAAGCAGTGAAAAGGATGGAAAAACCGTCCTTCCCCTACGAGAAGTAAGGCAAGCTTTCAGGTTAGTGGCCGTCTATGCCCCGACAGGAGCAGGGCGGCCTGATTTCTTCCGGCGTCTGGAGACCTTTCTTGGAACGTCCCGCTCTTTAGTGTTAGTGGGCGACTGGAACGGGATCTTAGATGCACGCTGGGATTGTGTGGGATTAGTGGATAGGGAAGGAGGGTGCAAGAGTCTCACCAACCTGCTCAGACGTTTTGAACTGTCTGACAGGTACCGAATGGATTTCCCGAATGTACCAATGTGGACTTGGAAAAATCGCATAGGGTCATCCAGATCATATCTAGATAGAGTATTTTGTAGGGAAATAGATAGGTCTAGCATAGGCTGTCCACAATTCAAGATAGTCAGCTACACGGACCACACATTCGTGATCTGTGTGCTTGACTTAGATAGGCTTCATAGGCGAGGACCCGGCTACTGGAAGCTAAACGCGTCCTTACCAGCGCGCAAGGCCTACAGAGACCGGATTAGCGAACTAGTTAAGCGGGCGTTGACGGGGGCCATCGTCAACAACAAGTGGTGGTTTGCTCTGAAAAGAGCAATTAGAATAGAGTCCATTAGGTTTAGTAAGACTTTAGCAATAGAGAAAAATAGAGCAGAGGGAGAACTAGTTAGAAAATTAGATGAGGCGCTTAGCAAAGGCATCGCGACCGACGTACTTGCGGCGAAATTGGCCCTTGACCAATTTTTCAATGCAAAGCACGAAGGCTGCGTTGTCAGAGCTAGGGTGCGTGCTCTCAGACACGAGGGGACGAAAGCCGTTCAATGGGCCCGAGTGGCGGAGGCGCGTCGTGGCAACAAAGCCACGATCCGGTCTTTGGTGGACCACGACGGGCGCATGCTACTCGATCCCGGGCAAATGTGTGAAGCTTTTCAGCGACACTTCGCTCAACTGTTCGGGGGCAGTGGCGGGACGGATCGAGGGATGGACTTTAGTGTCTACCTCAACGGACTGCCGTGGCTTTCGGCCACTGAGGCGGAGTGTTGCGAAAAGCCGATAACAACCGCTGAAGTACGGGATGCAATGACTAGTTGCACAAGGGGTAAATCGCCTGGTTTGGATGGTCTGCCCTATGAACTTTACGTACAAATGCCAAACTTGTTCGGAGGCCTCTTGGCGGACGTCTACTGCAACTGGCAACAGAACGAGAGAATTCCCAGCTCTGTGAGCCGAGGAGCGGTGGCGCTGCTGAGAAAGGATCCGAACAAGGGGGATAACATACAAAATTTTAGGCCCATAACTCTGCTAAACACAGAGTTCAAGATTTTGGCCAAGGTGCTAGCAAAGAGGTTGGCGCTTGTCGTTGGTGGTCTGGTGGGAGAGGCACAGACATGCGCCATTCCCGACAGATCCATCCACGACAACCTCCACCTCATGCGATACATCGTAGAGAGGGTAGCTAGGGAACCTGGCACGGGTGGGTCTTTGATCAATTTAGATCAGTCGAAAGCCTTCGATAGGGTCGACCATCGTTACCTAGCGGCAGTCCTGAGGGCGGCTGGCTTTGGGCCCGTCTTCAGAGGCTGGATCGCTGCCATGCACAGCAACATCTGCTCTGTAGTGAGAGTGAACGGTCACCTTTCGGAACCGTTCAACATCATGCGCTCGGTCCGCCAAGGATGTCCCCTCTCGTCCCTATTGTACGTATTGACTCTCGAGCCATTACTGCACAAACTGGAGACGTTGAGGGGGGTCCCGCGCGAACTAGGATGCGGAAGATCCGTGTCAGCATATGCCGACGATGTCACCGTAGTGGTGTCGAACGCCAAACACATCGAGGCGATCGGCACTACACTAAGAGAATACGAAGCGGTGACAGGAGCAATGATCAACCAGGAAAAGTCAGTGGGCCTGCAGCTCGGCACCTGGAGAGGCAGGTCCATGCCGTCCAACAGCGTCGTCGGGCGCTGGACGGACGGACCGGTTAAATTGCTAGGGGTCTGGTTCGGTCCAGACCTCCAGACGGACAAAAACTGGGACGAGGTGACGAGCAGGGTGGCTTCTCTCACCCAGAAATGGGCCGAGAGGAAGCTATCCCTGAAAGGTCGAGCGGAGGTGGCGAATGCGTACATCGCATCCGTCATCTACTGCCGCCTGACCGTCGTACCTTGTCCTAAGCCCCGCCTGACTGCGCTGGAGCGTTTGCTCTTTCGCTTCTTGTGGAAAGGACGCGCTCCGATGGTCAGGCGGTCCATCTGCTGTCAACACCCGCTACGTGGAGGGCTGGGCATGCCGTGGCTGATGATGCGCAGACACGCGCTCAGGCTACGACATCTCCACCTCTTCCTCGACGGTGATTAGGTGTGGTCGCCGTTTGCTAGACACGTTTTTCCCCAGCTCGTCTCCTTGACGGAGCTGCAGTCCTGGGTCAAGCGAAGACCGAGAGGGAGCGCTTGGAGACTGGAATGTCTTCAGGCGCTCACAGCCCTCGGCCAATCGGGCAATATGATCGGTGGAAACTCCACCTTGGCGTTCTATAGGGGATTAGTGGAGGGGAAGAGCGACGACGTACTTGGAGAAACTCTAGGCGTCGACGAAAATCAACTAGCCAATCTCTTCGGAAGGACTTTCGGGCCGGGGCCTATGGACAACTTCCAGAAATCCCTGGCCTGGCAGTGCTACCGAGGAGCTTTGCCAGTTCGGGATAAACTCTACAGGCATGGAGGTGCCGTCAGCCGGGCATGTCCGAGATGCGCGCAGGGCGACGAAACCGTCCTGCACGCACTCGTCCAGTGTCCGAGCATTGCTGACTTGTGGGTTTATGTCGAACACCTGCTGTCACGTGTAGGACGGATCCGGCTATCAGCTGAGTCCATCGTGAGGATTGCCCCGCCCCCTTCCTTTAGCCGGGAAGGGCAGGCAGTTTTTATCTGTCTGGTGGCCATGGCGAAAGAGATAGTATGGCGGACACGTTTGAAAGGGCTGAAGACGAGCACTTACCTCTTCGGTGATGCCCTGATTAACTTTTTCAAATTTCATTTGAAAAGGAAAATCAGGGTAGAGAGGGAAGTGCTCTCTTCCCAGCATTTTGTTGAAAGATGGGTGAGAGAAGCAAGTATGGCCCGAATGAATGGGCCTTCTCTGAGTATGTGTCTGTAAATTAAAGGTGGAAAACTGGGAGAGGGCACTTGCCCTGGTGGTCAGGGCCACTGTGGTCTTTTAATGGGCTTTCTCCACAAATGTCCCTCGGAAGTCTCCCCCTATTGGGGAATTTTTCTTTGTTATTTTATTTCAACCTCTGTTTTTTTTACACGCAGAAATGCCCATTTGTACCGTCCTGTATTGTCCTGTACTGTCCTTAATGTCTACTTTATGTAAACCCTTGTGGTTAATAAAGAAAACATTATTATTATTATTATTATTATTATTATTATTATTATTATTATTATTATTATTATTATTATTATTCTGGGCATGCCGTGGCTGATGATGCGCAGACACGCGCTCAGGCTACGACATCTCCACCTCTTCCTCGACGGTGCTCAGGTGTGGTCGCCGTTTGCTAGACACGTCTTTCCCCAGCTCGTCTCCTTGACGGAGCTGCAGTCCTGGGTCAAGCGAAGACCGAGAGGGAGCGCTTGGAGACTGGAATGTCTTCAGGCGCTCACAGCTCTCGACCAATCGGGCAATGTGATCGGTGAAAACTCCACCTTGGCGTTCTATAGAGGATTAGTGGAGGGGAAGAGCGACGAGATACTTGGAGAAACTCTAGGCGTCGACGAAAATCAACTAGCCAATCTCTTCGGAAGGACTTTCGGGCCGGGGCCTATGGACAACTTCCAGAAATCCTTGGCCTGGCAGTGCTACCGAGGAGCTTTGCCAGTTCGGGATAAACTCTACAGGCATGGAGGTGCCGTCAGCCGGGCATGTCCGAGATGCGCGCAGGGCGACGAAACCGTCCTGCACGCACTCGTCCAGTGTCCGAGCATTGCTGACTTGCGGGTTTATGTCGAACACCTGCTGTCGCGTGTGGGACGGATCCGGCTATCAGCTGAGTCCATCGTGAGGATTGCCCCGCCCCCTTCCTTTAGCCGGGAAGGGCAGGCAGTTTTTATCTGTCTGGTAGCCATGGCGAAAGAGATAGTATGGTGGACACGTTTGAAAGGGCTGAAGACGAGCACTTACCTCTTCGGTGATGCCCTGATTACCTTTTTCAAATTTCATTTGAAAAGGAAAATCAGGGTAGAGAGGGAAGTGCTCTCTTCCCAGCATTTTGTTGAAAGATGGGTGAGAGAGGCAAGAATGGCCCGAGTATGTGTCTGTAAATTAAAGGTGGAAAACTGGGAGAGGGCACTTGCCCTGGTGGTCAGGGTCACTGTGGCCTTTTAATGGGCTTTCTCCACAAATGTCCTTCCGAAGTCTCCCCCCTATTGGTGAATTTTTCATTGTTATTTTTTATTGCATCCTCTGTTTTTGTTCTTTACACGCAGAAATGCCCATTGTACCGTCCTGTATTGTTCTGTACTGTCCTTAATGTCTACTTTATGTAAACCCTTGTGGTTAATAAAGAAAGTATGTGGAGTTAATCTAAAGAGAGTTAAAATTACCAAGTAATAATGATATTTATCTCATTATAGATAGAAATTCAAAACAGATATTGTTTTAAGAATAGAATTAGGGACGTATAGTATCACAGTGCATATATAACAAATTGAGATGATAGAGGTGACAGTACGTACCCTGTTATCTCCCCTGTTCATTATTTACTTGGCGGTATCGGTAGAGGGTCGGACGCCATGCTTTGAAGCATAGAGTTACGTCCCTTTATGATCTGAGTTCAAATCCCGCCGAGGTTAACTTTACCTTTCATCCTTCCAGAGTCGATAAAATAAAGTAACAGTAATACACTGAGATAATTGCTGGCCTTGTGCCAAAAGTAGAAACAATTATTTACATGAACAGGATTGCTATGCGCAGCCGTGTTGTAAGTGGTATCATGACTGAGGGGTGTAAAATCAGTTGGCTGGAATTTGCAGATGAGATGGTGTTACTTAACTTGACAGAAGATGATATCCGACTTGCACTCAATAGGTTTGTTGCATGGCTGGAATGAAAATCAGTGCTGTGAAAACTGAGACATTGTCCTCTCATGGAAACCTGTGCAGTGCACTCTACATG
Organism: Eledone cirrhosa; assembly: GCA_964016885.1. NCBI lineage: Eukaryota > Metazoa > Mollusca > Cephalopoda > Octopoda > Eledonidae > Eledone > Eledone cirrhosa. Next base: position 91,556,133 of record OZ024743.1, read on the forward strand.
CGAATGCAGTGCCATTGAAGCAGCTAGAGAAGTTCAAACATCTACAGGGCCATGATCACGAGTGATGGAAAGCAGGAGACTGAATTAAGTGCAAGAATTGCAGGAGCTGGTGCAGTAATGTACCAGCTTCAGCATTCAGTAATCAGAAGAAGGGAGGTAGGTGTAAAAGCCAAACTCGCTATCTTCAATTCGGTATTCATGCCAACCCTTGCCTATGGTCATAAATCTTGGGTAATGACCAAAAGAAGATGATTGCTAATACAAGCAGCCAAATTTCACAGAAGAGTCTTTGGAGTAACGTTATTCGATAAAGTGTTGGTGGCACGACAAAAAACACCCAGTACACACTGTAGAGTGTTCATGTAGGCATCACGACAAAAAACACCCAGTACACACTGTAAAGTGTTCATGTAGGCATCACGACAAAAAACACCCAGTACACACTGTAAAGTGTTCATGTAGGCATCACGACAAAAAACACCCAGTACACACTGTAAAGTGGTCATGTAGGCATCACGACAAAAAACACCCAGTACACACTGTAAAGTGTTCATGTAGGCATCACGACAAAAAACACCCAGTACACACTGTAAAGTGGTCATGTAGGCATCACGACAAAAAATACCCAGTACACACTGCAAAGTGGTCATGTAGGCATCACGACAAAAAACACCCAGTGCACACTGTAAATGTGGTTGGCATTAGGAAGGGCATCCAGCCGGAGAAACCAAGCCCAAATCAGTTCTGTATGTGCAAGACAGTCATTCGACCTGGCTTGTCTCACAACGGGACAGCTCGTCTAACCCATGTTGGCATGGAAAAATAAACGTTAAACGGTGATGATGATGATCAAGGTGGTGATGATAATTTCAAAATATACCTACTTTAATGCGATAATAAGTATTAGAGCACGTGGCGTACATGCAGCAACGATGAGATGTTTCCAGTCCGGAAGTAGATATGCCACACCAGCCAAAATTATCTCACCAATCGCAAATATTCCATGCATAGCAAAGTTCAAAACACTTTTGGTATCTTGTGTAACACACTCTAGCACTGTAATAGAGAACATATTCCATTCCTTTACTTTTTGATATTTTATATGAAATAGGTATGTATGGGGTTGTAAGGGTCTTGTAAGGGTCTTGGGCACTTTCCACTTGGTGGAGCCCATTTCCTCTTCAGGTCTATACACAGCTGATTTCTTCAAGAGAAGGTGAAAGAGAAGAGGTGAGAAAGAGATACAGAAGAAGTAACCCTAATACCTAACTGGTATTTTGTTTATGAACCTTGAAGAGATGCCAACCCTTACCTATGGCCACGACTCTTGAATAATGACCGAAAGAATACGATCACGAGTACAAGCGGCTGAAATAGGATTCCTCTGAATGGTTTTTGGAGTAACGTTACTCAATAGAGTGTGTAGCTCGGACATCTGAGTGTCACTACCGGTAGAGCCGCTACTTCTCTAAATTGAGGGATCACAGCTCCAATACTATGGGTATGTGGTTGGAATGTCTCAGGAAAGAATGGACAGATTTTACAGGCATAACCAATCGACAAGAGGCCCGGGGGTAGACCCAGAGCAAGATGGTTGGATAACATCTGCCTCCACAACCCTCTCAGGAATAAGTGGACGAAGAAGATGATAGAATAGATTTCTTAAACCAAATGAGATGTCAACATGAATGGACCTGTTATTTTTATCTAAAGACATTTTTTCCAATTTCATCCAGCCCGTCCCATCAATCTATTTTATTTCTCATTCTTTCTTGTGATGAAGGACTAGCACCCGAAACGTTAAAACCCTCTTCCTGCTATATCAAGCGTTAACCTAATATATATCTTCCATATACTGTACCGATTGTGTTGTTATTTCTGTTTACCTTTTACACACACACACACATATATATATATATATATATATATATATATATATATATATACAAATTAAAATGAAGAATTATATATATATATGTATATTAGTTTGTCCCGGGTTCAATCGGGGGTAACCACAGTAAGTAAGTACTCAATACATAGCAGAGTATAAATATTTAATATAGAAATGGCTTCTTCGTGACTTCCTGATGATTTCTCCCGAATGAAACAGTTCTAGTCCTGTAGACCATTTCTATATTATATATATATATATATATATATATATATATATATATATATATATATATATATATATATATATATATATATATATATATATATATATATATATAACGAAGAAAGTGTGGTAAGGAACCAGATGGACCATAATGCACCAGAGTACTCGATACTTAGGGTAGTAGAGTGGGTAATAGGAAAAGAGTTCGGATCTAGCTGTCGAAACGGCCGGAGCTCAGCTGTCGGGGTCCTGACTTTTTTCCTATATATATATATATATATATATATATATATATATATATATATATATAACTTTGATAGGTTTCAGCCAGTATTGGCCCAGGCCATGTCTAACTTAATACCACCATCTGGCGAACCCTTTAAAATCAGGATTTGGACAACATGGCCCACTCAAGCAGAGAGTTATGGTTTACGGAAACATACCTCTATACTCACAAATACACACGCACATACCCTTTCAAAAACATATTCCTGAAGTAGATCTTCTTTGACGAATCCTATCTGTCTACCCCCCCCCCCCCCCCTCCAAACCACAAATTATAACTGAACTTTTGACCACTGTTATAACAATAGAGATATACACATACACACATATAGAAATAATCTTCCTATAAGAACGTTGACCTATTAAATGACACTACTACCATCTACATAGTGTATATATAAAAAGTATTTCTCTAAACATTTAATTTTTAATTTTTCAATTTTAATTTTAATATTTAATATTTGATAATATGAATTACATCGGAACTGGTTAAAGGGAACATGGCCAGTCTGTTATGGGACATAAAGATTCAAATGGAGCATTCACACCTAGATATTGTTATACTCATTAATGAGGAAACAGTTGGCTGATCAAAGTTGGTTGACCATTTCATATTTGAATGGTAAAGAAAGAATGCAGGAAAGTAGAGAAGTGTCAAGATTTTGAAATGTTGGCTAGAATCCTTTCAAACAGTTTAGAAAGAGGTGATGAGATACTGCAAGGAATGTAAAGGGGGTCAGTCAGTTTGGCTAGAGTCATATGATACACTTTAGAAAGAGAAGGACGAGCTACAGCAAGGAATGTAATGGGCTCCGTCAGGCTGACATAATAATCTATATATATAAAACTGTGGTTGTCTGTCTGTCTATCGATTTTTGGCATACATCTCCTCTTAGAATCTCTCACGGAATTGCACCGAAATTGCTATACTTGTACATTGAGCCCTAGCGAAGACATCGGAAAAAAAAAATTTCAAATTGACCCACCCTATGTGACGAAATCGAATATAATGTATCGATTTTTGAGCGTAAGTTATCAGTTATTTCCCTTTGTTCTGTTTACATTGAGCGTCTTACGTAAAAAATTACGCTGGCTTTCTCAGCGTTTAAAATGACATTAACACAATACACGAACAGACAGTTGTCGAGCCAGCAAAATATTGACCTGCAAAATTCATCAGTTCGAACACTAAGCTCCGTTTTGCTTCATTTCCATTTAAAAACATTTTAAAACAATATTTTTACTTGAAAACAAGTCTATTTAAAGACTACGTAAAACAAGCAAATATTTCGTCGTTAGGCGTGCAGACAGACAGTCGTGCAGAGAGGTGATATACGCGTGCAGACAGACAGTCGTGCAGAGAGGTGATATAGGCGTGCAGACAGACAGTCGTGCAGAGAGGTGATATAGGCGTGCAGACAGACAGTCGTGCAGAGAGGTGATATAGGCGTGCAGACAGACAGTCGTGCAGAGAGGTGATATAGGCGTGCAGACAGACATAACTGATAATTTGGTTACGCTAATGTTTTTCTCTGCGTTGCAGTGTTTACATTTTCGATCTTTGTTAATAAATAACCAGTGCAGTTTCTATCCCCAGCATCCTCTTTTGTTATAACATTCGGGTTATCGTTATGTTTTCTTAACTTCATAAGGCATATTGTTGGTTGAGGGAATATTAATCAAAAACACTACATGCAAGTCTGCACAGTAGACACTACAGTTTTTAAGCCAAAAAAGAAACTTAACATTGTAACTTTAACACAGCTACTGAGCGACCCCGAGCAACGCCGGGCTTTACTGCTAGTAAGTATATATAATTGTTTCTACTTTTGGCACAAGGCCAGCAATTAACCAGTGTATTACTGGTACTTTATTTTATCGACCCCGTAAGGATGAAAGACAAAGTTAACCTCGGCGGGATTTGAACTCAGAATGGCAAGGGCCGTAACTCTATGCGTCAAAGCATGGTGTCCGACCCTCTACCGATACTGCCAATATATTATATGAAGTCCAACTGTTCTTTGGTATCTCAATAACACACGGTATAGGTTAAAATATATGTACAAGTATTTAAAGCTATATTTTTCATAAGAAAGTGTTTAGAGGATTGTTGAACTTAAATTTCAAAAATCACCCACCACCCATATATATATATATATATTTTTTTTTTCTTTGGCAATGTATCAATGTATATATATGTGTATATGTATAGTAAGAATCGACCTTATAACAACTTTACGCTCAGAGCTTATGCTATTGTACCTATATACTCGTACAAACACACATAATGTGGATACATTTGTCTAGAATTTCTTACCCTTGAATTATTGTATACTAGCCGAATTACCCGCGCCTTGCTGCGTTTCACACATTTTTTTTTGTAAGAAAATGATGATTGATTTTAAATCAGTGATATAATTTATGTAGAAAAACTCTGCATTTCAATATTACTAAATGTAAAATGTAATGCATGAAAAATTGGAAAACATTATTTTTTGTAATATATCAAATCAAAATTACTTTATTAAATCTTATTCTTATTTTGTTTCTTGTAAATAAATTTTTTCAAAATATCAATTGAAAACTTTTGTGAATAGGCATCATATCTTGTCATTTACCTATGGTTTATTTATCTATGGTTTAAATTTCATATAAGTCGAAGGGAAAATATTTTCCGCGGGGGTTTTCAGCGGGGGTTTTGTGCCCCCGGGAACTCTTTGATTAAAATGAAATATACTTATCCAAGTACCCTGGGCAATGTAGTTTCAGAATACATATGGTTATGGGGGTCTATCTCCAAAACCATAAGGAGGAGTTCGTGAAATCTTGTTCCATTTATTGGCCAAAACTTTCACTATAGGAGGTTTAACCAACATTGGATTGTCTTAATATTATTGAAATTTGCTGATATTTTGTGAATAGGCATCATATCTTGTCATTTACCTATGGTTTAAATTTCATATAAATCGAACGCAAAACATTTTCAGCGGGAGTTTGTGCCCCCGGGGAACCCTTTGATTAAAATGAAATATACTTATCCAAGTATCATGGGCAATGTAGTTTCAGAATATATATATAGTTATGGGGCTCTATCTCCAAAAACCATAGGAGTAGTTCGTGAACAAATAAACAAATAGACAGGAATGCAACTTTATATATATATATATATATATATATATATATATATATATATATATATATATATATATATGTATGTATGTATGTATGTATGTATGTATATATGTATGTATGTATGTATGTATCTCAGGTCACCAGTTGGTGCTACTGGTAACATGTATCCCAGTACAACCTGTCCCATGGTCGGGTCGTTGGCGACTAAACTGGCAACCCCACCAAGACTGCTCGGTGAGGAGGGTGACTTTGGACATCCTGCAGGACTAAAAATAAAGCCTGTCAAAGGGCAAAGGAGCTCTTAAGAGTCAATGGCCATCCAAAATCACCGGGAGAGATGACCCCTTAGCCTTTGTCAAGGCAGAATTCTAGGAGAAGGAAAACTCTGATATAACACCTGCAACCCTGATGGTATCCAATGATGTTGACTTGTTCTTCTTTTTGGTAAATATCATCTTGGTTAAGAGAGTGGGACTGGCTTTGTGCAGTGCCTTTGCTCACTATAAAAGCTTCACGGCACAGGCATTGCTTTATATCTGGAGATCTCTCTGCACTTGTCATCACATGGTACCATCGGCCCAGCATTATGTGTCAATAATTGTCCCAAGTGTATTGTTTGTACCAGAGTTTTCAAGTCACTGGCTGGACTAAAAAGTCACACTTGTTCAGCGCATCGGGAGAGGTTCTCCTACATGGATATAAAGTAGTGGCCGTACTCGAAAACGAGTTGGCAGCCACCATGTATGTATGTATGTTCTTCTGGTTTTATAATTTCACAAAGTTTTACCAATAGAGAGAGAGTCGGTTTCTAACATAGACACAAGACTCTCTCATTGGAATTTACACAACATCAACTAGGTAGATATGTATGTATGCATGCATGTGTAGATATGGATGTTATTGTATGTGTGGATGTGGATGTTTTGAGTTGTATGTGTGTATGTGTATATGCTTTGCATCTGTATATGTGTATATGCAGTTATTAGATGCAACATTTTTGGAATGTTTTACATATTTTTACTGTTCCATTAATGGATTGTACTTGTAGTTTCCTAACTAGTTGTGTTCTTTCTGTTCCTGTGAAGCCTAGCTTCTCAAGATTTGTATTGAGGCAGTTACTAACATATCCCAGTGCCCCAATAATCACAGGCATAAATCTGAAGGTGTAATCAGGGTGGAGTATCTGCAGATTTCTCATCAGTTCTGCATAAATATTCTCCTTTTCACTAATCTTTGATATTATATTGGCATCTGCTGGGCAGCTAATTTCCACTACTGTGCATGTTTTCTTCTCCCTGTCCCATATCATAATATCTGGTCTGTTATGCCTGCATTTTATTGGGGTTTTTACTGGAACATTCCACCAGTACTCTTTCATATTATGTACATGGATGTCTTCCACATTGTTGTAGCTTTTAATGTGTTTATTATCGGGGCTATCTTTTTTACGAACTGCACTGTACAGTGTTTTGGCTACTACATCATGCCTCATAGGTAGATAGTACCGCGATGACAACTTTGGACAGCTGCTGATAACATGGGTGATATCCTCGATGTTAGTTCTGCAGAGTCTGCACTTGTTATCACATCTAGGTGTTTTGCCTGCATCCCTATCTCTTTTGTGAATCAGGTATTTCGTGCTAATCTCCTGTTCCTGGATTGCAAAAGCGCATCCTTCAAAGTGGGAGCCAATATAGCGGTTGTTGGTCCAAGATAGACTACTTTCCTTATCTATATTACACTCACTCTGGAGCTTCCTGGCAACATATCCATGCATGATTTTTTGCTGATAGGCATGCAGTTTTTCATCCATGGATTCTCTGCTATACTGCTGAGCGACATCCCTGGGTGTGAGTTTTTGATTATCACACAGGGAATATCTCTCAAGGAGTTCCTTCCCAACTTTCATGATCTTATCTGTTTCATGCAGATAGACTTGCTCGAGAAGCGGGCTCCTACGCTTCGAGGTTCGTAGATGTTGTCGAAGAGATATGATGCGACATTCAAATGCTGTCTGGACTGATGTTAAGCCTCTGCCGCCCTGCTTACGTTTCAAGTAGAGGCGGTCTATGTCATTGTTGATGTGGAAGTTTCCGGTGTTGTTCAGTATTTTTCGAGTTCCAACATCAACTACTCGGATTTCGTCTATCGTCCAATTGAGTATTCCAAACGTTGGTGTTAGGACAGGCACAGCAAACACATTGTGAGCCACTGTTTTGTTTTGCGCAGAGAGTTCCGATGACCAGATCTTTCTTAATCGGGTGTAGTATTCCCTGGTTACGCGTTCTTTATTACAGATACCATTATAGGATATGTACTCATCTATCCCCAGGTATCTGTAGCAGTCCTCATCAGATATCGGTGAAACAGTTAGGCCATTGATGACAATGTTGCTAGATTGGGTTGTTGTTTTTCTCCGCTTTACAGTCATGTATGAGCATTTATCTTGGCCAAACTCCATTCCTATATCCTTTGAGAACGTTGTAATCAGGTCAAGAATTTTCTTCATCCCATCCATGTTCTTGGCATAGAGTTTCAGATCGTCCACAAAGAAGTTATGGGTTAGGTTCGTATTTCTGACCTCCTATGAGCCAATGATGTTGTCCCTCACATTTCTTGAGCAGAAAGGACAAGGGGTTTAATGACAAGATGAACAATATCACAGAGAAACTGTCCCCCTGAAATATACCCCTGCAATATTTTATTTTATCAGTGAAAATAGAGTCCTCCCTCTCTGTCTTTAACCTTAGGATAGAAGCCCAAGAAGAAGACAGCCTCTCTATGGCTCTGACAATAATGTCTGGGACTTTAGCAAGTTGGAGGGCCTCTATCATCCAAGAGTGGGGAACAGAGTCGAAAGCTTTCCTGTAGTCCAGCCAGACTGTAGTCATATTCCTCCTAAGTTGTCGCAGGAGGAAGCATAATAGTACCACTGATGATGTTGCAGATGTGCAACGAAAGAACTTTGATAGACTATATATATGTATTTATATCTGTATTTTTTTACCGTTGGTCAATCAATGATAAACATTCATTGCCGAATGAATTAACTGTGGAGACATAAAAGATACAGAAGCGAAAAAAAACAATCAAACAGTGAGTGTGTTCTGTTATTATTTCTGGCAATATTATTACAACACCAGGGCGGTGGATTGGCAGTATCGGTAGAGGGTCGGACGCCATGCTTTGACGCATAGAGTTACGGCCCTTTCCATTCTGAGTTCAAATCCCGCCGAGGTTAACTTTGCCTTTCATCCTTACGGGGTCGATAAAATGAAGTACCAGTCATGTACTGGGTAATTGCTGGCCTTGTGCCAAAAGTAGAAACAATTATTACAACAATATGACCCTCCCCAACTATACTAATATCTGTTTTTACACACGATTTCATATCAAAAACCTCGCAAAACAAATTCAACGCCGTCATTTATATTTATTTATATATATATGGCGTTTTAACATATTGTTTAGTTCTAGTTTTCTTAACTATTGAGCGCTTGCCAGCATTTCTACGATTTTGCGTTTCGCTTTTTTCTACTGACAAATTGTTCACAGTGAAAAATAGTTTAATTAGGGATAAGTGAAAATTAGTAATAGTATTGGTTAGTATTCAGTTTTGGTTTTAAGTTTTACCGGTTGCGCATTTCTAATGCTTTTCAAAAATAATTTTGAGATAGAGCGCCCGTGATGTTTGCTCTAACAGATTAGAGCAAACATCACGGGCGCTCTATCTCAAAATTAAAACCATATATAATTTCATTATATAGGTGACCATGTCTTGTTCTTACAGGAGCTGATTTGGGCTTGATTTCTACAGCTGGATGCCCTTCCTAACATCAACCTCATTTACAGTGAGTATTGGGTACTTTTTTACTGTGGCGCCTACACAACCACTTTACAGTGTGGACTGAGTGCTTTTTTGTCGTGACACTTACACAACCACTTTACAGTGGGAGGGGGTTGGGGGAATACTGTCTATATGCTTCAGCTTTGGCTTGTACCCATAGGAAGTTGGGTCTTCTGTATTACTGCGTAATGCCAGAAGTGTTGGTCCTGTGTTATCGTCTTTGAGAGATGCAATTGTGCAAGGTCAGATATACATATATATATATATATATAAATAAGTAACCCAGATTCAATACATTAATACATTATTTGATTGATTTACATATATTTCATTCAACTACCAGTAAAGGAACAAAAACAATCATCATCATCACCATCGTTTAACGTCCATGGTCCACGCTAGCATGGGTTAAACGGGATTGTCCCATTTGAGGCGAGATTGGTCGGGTGACCATGTATCGCTTGTATAGAACTATAACTGGCGGGTTTTATACGGCTGGATGCCCTTCCTAACACCAGCCATATTTACAGTGTGGACTGAGAGCCTATTTACCATGTCTCCTACACGACCACTTTACAGCGTGGACTGGGTGCTTTTTGTCATGACACCTATACAACCACTTTACAGCGTGGACTGGGTGCTTTATGTCATAACACCTATACAACCAATTTACAGTGTGGACTGGGTGCTTTTTGTCATGACACCTATACAACCAATTTACAGCGTGGACTGGGTGCTTTTTGTCATGACACCTATACAACCACTTTACAATGTGGACTGGGTGCTTTTTGTCATGACACCTATACAACCACTTTACAGCGTGGACTGGGTGCTTTTTGTCATGACACCTATACAACCACTTTACAGTGTGGACTGGGTGCTTTTTGTCATAACACCTATACAACCACTTTACAGCGTGGACTGGGTGCTTTTTGTCATGACACCTATACAACCACTTTACAGCGTGGACTGGGTGCTTTTTGTCATAACACCTATACAACCACTTTACAGTGTGGACTGGGTGCTTTTTGTCATGACACCTATACAACCACTTTACAGTGTGGACTGGGTGCTTTTTGTCATGATACCTATACAACCACTTTACAGCGTGGACTGGGTGCTTTTTGTCATGACACCTATACAACCACTTTACAGTGTGGACTGGGTGCTTTTTGTCATAACACCTATACAACCACTTTACAGCGTGGACTGGGTGCTTTTTGTCATGACACCTATACAACCACTTTACAGCGTGGACTGGGTGCTTTTTGTCATGACACCTATACAACCACTTTACAGCGTGGACTGGGTGCTTTTTGTCATAACACCTATACAACCAATTTACAGTGTGGACTGGGTGCTTTTTGTCATGACACCTATACAACCACTTTACAGTGTGGACTGGGTGCTTTTTGTCATGACACCTATACAACCACTTTACAGTGTGGACTGGGTGCTTTTTGTCATGACACCTATACAACCAATTTACAGTGTGGACTGGGTGCTTTTTGTCATGACACCTATACAACCAATTTACAGCGTGGACTGGGTGCTTTTTGTCATAACACCTACACAACCAATTTACAGTGTGGACTGGGTGCTTTTTGTCATAACACCTATACAACCAATTTACAGTGTGGACTGGGTGCTTTTTGTCATAACACCTATACAACCACTTTACAGCGTGGACTGGGTGCTTTTTGTCATAACACCTATACAACCAATTTACAGTGTGGACTGGGTGCTTTTTGTCATAACACCTATACAACCAATTTACAGTGTGGACTGGGTGCTTTTTGTCATAACACCTATACAACCAATTTACAGTGTGGACTGGGTGCTTTTTGTCATAACACCTATACAACCAATTTACAGTGTGGACTGGGTGCTTTTTGTCATAACACCTATACAACCACTTTACAGCGTGGACTGGGTGCTTTTTGTCATAACACCTATACAACCACTTTACAGTGTGGACTGGGTGCTTTTTGTCATGACACCTATACAACCACTTTACAGCGTGGACTGGGTGCTTTTTGTCATAACACCTACACAACCAATTTACAGTGTGGACTGGGTGCTTTTTGTCATAACACCTATACAACCAATTTACAGTGTGGACTGGGTGCTTTTTGTCATAACACCTATACAACCAATTTACAGTGTGGACTGGGTGCTTTTTGTCATAACACCTATACAACCAATTTACAGTGTGGACTGGGTGCTTTTTGTCATAACACCTATACAACCAATTTACAGTGTGGACTGGGTGCTTTTCGTCATGACTCCTATACAACCACTTTACAGTGTGGACTGGGTGCTTTTTGTCATGACACCTAGACAACCACTTTACAGTGTGGACTGGGTGCTTTTTGTCATGACACCTATACAACCACTTTACAGCGTGGACTGGGTGCTTTTTGTCATGACACCTATACAACCACTTTACAGTGTGGACTGGGTGCTTTTTGTCATAACACCTATACAACCACTTTACAGTGTGGACTGGGTGTTTTTTGTCATAACACCTATACAACCACTTTACAGTGTGGATTGGGTGCTTTTTGTCATAACACCTATACAACCACTTTACAGCGCGGACTGGGTGCTTTTTGTCATGACACCTAGACAACCACTTTACAGTGTGGACTGGGTGCTTTTTGTCATAACACCTATACAACCACTTTACAGCGTGGACTGGGTGCTTTTTGTCATAACACCTATACAACCAATTTACAGTGTGGACTGGGTGCTTTTTGTCATGACACCTATACAACCACTTTACAGTGTGGACTGGGTGCTTTTTGTCATGACACCTATACAACCAATTTACAGTGTGGACTGGGTGCTTTTTGTCATGACACCTATACAACCAATTTACAGCGTGGACTGGGTGCTTTTTGTCATAACACCTACACAACCAATTTACAGTGTGGACTGGGTGCTTTTTGTCATAACACCTATACAACCAATTTACAGTGTGGACTGGGTGCTTTTTGTCATAACACCTATACAACCACTTTACAGCGTGGACTGGGTGCTTTTTGTCATAACACCTATACAACCAATTTACAGTGTGGACTGGGTGCTTTTTGTCATAACACCTATACAACCAATTTACAGTGTGGACTGGGTGCTTTTTGTCATAACACCTATACAACCAATTTACAGTGTGGACTGGGTGCTTTTTGTCATAACACCTATACAACCAATTTACAGTGTGGACTGGGTGCTTTTTGTCATAACACCTATACAACCACTTTACAGCGTGGACTGGGTGCTTTTTGTCATAACACCTATACAACCACTTTACAGTGTGGACTGGGTGCTTTTTGTCATGACACCTATACAACCACTTTACAGCGTGGACTGGGTGCTTTTTGTCATAACACCTACACAACCAATTTACAGTGTGGACTGGGTGCTTTTTGTCATAACACCTATACAACCAATTTACAGTGTGGACTGGGTGCCTTTTGTCATAACACCTATACAACCAATTTACAGTGTGGACTGGGTGCTTTTTGTCATAACACCTATACAACCAATTTACAGTGTGGACTGGGTGCTTTTTGTCATAACACCTATACAACCAATTTACAGTGTGGACTGGGTGCTTTTTGTCATGACACATATACAACCACTTTACAGTGTGGACTGGGTGCTTTTTGTCATGACACCTAGACAACCACTTTACAGTGTGGACTGGGTGCTTTTTGTCATGACACCTATACAACCGCTTTACAGCGTGGACTGGGTGCTTTTTGTCATGACACCTATACAACCACTTTACAGTGTGGACTGGGTGCTTTTTGTCATAACACCTATACAACCACTTTACAGTGTGGACTGGGTGTTTTTTGTCATAACACCTATACAACCACTTTACAGTGTGGATTGGGTGCTTTTTGTCATAACACCTATACAACCACTTTACAGCGCGGACTGGGTGCTTTTTGTCATGACACCTAGACAACCACTTTACAGTGTGGACTGGGTGCTTTTTGTCATGACACCTATACAACCACTTTACAGCGTGGACTGGGTGCTTTTTGTCATGACACCTATACAACCACTTTACAGTGTGGACTGGGTGCTTTTTGTCATAACACCTATACAACCACTTTACAGCGTGGACTGGGTGCTTTTTGTCATGACACCTATACAACCACTTTACAGTGTGGACTGGGTGCTTTTTGTCATGACACCTAGACAACCACTTTACAGTGTGGACTGGGTGCTTTTTGTCATGACACCTATACAACCACTTTACAGTGTGGACTGGGTGCTTTTTGTCATAACACCTATACAACCAATTTACAGTGTGGACTGGGTGCTTTTTGTCATGACACCTATACAACCACTTTACAGTGTGGACTGGGTGCTTTTTGTCATGACACCTATACAACCAATTTACAGTGTGGACTGGGTGCTTTTTGTCATGACACCTATACAACCACTTTACAGTGTGGACTGGGTGCTTTTTGTCATGACACCTATACAACCACTTTACAGTGTGGACTGGGTGCTTTTTGTCATAACACCTATACAACCAATTTACAGTGTGGACTGGGTGCTTTTTGTCATGACACCTATACAACCACTTTACAGTGTGGACTGGGTGCTTTTTGTCATGACACCTATACAACCACTTTACAGTGTGGACTGGGTGCTTTTTGTCATAACACCTATACAACCAATTTACAGTGTGGACTGGGTGCTTTTTGTCATGACACCTATACAACCACTTTACAGCGTAGACTGGGTGCTTTTTGTCATGACACCTATACAACCACTTTACAGCGTGGACTGGGTGCTTTTTGTCATGACACCTATACAACCACTTTACAGCGTGGACTGGGTGCTTTTTGTCATGACACCTATACAACCACTTTACAGCGTAGACTGGGTGCTTTTTGTCATGACACCTATACAACCAATTTACAGTGTGGACTGGGTGCTTTTTGTCATGACACCTATACAACCACTTTACAGCGTGGACTGGGTGCTTTTTGTCATGACACCTATACAACCACTTTACAGTGTGGACTGGGTGCTTTTTGTCATAACACCTATACAACCACTTTACAGCGTGGACTGGGTGCTTTTTGTCATGACACCTATACAACCACTTTACAGCGTGGACTGGGTGCTTTTTGTCATGACACCTATACAACCACTTTACAGCGTGGACTGGGTGCTTTTTGTCATAACACCTATACAACCAATTTACAGTGTGGACTGGGTGCTTTTTGTCATGACACCTATACAACCACTTTACAGTGTGGACTGGGTGCTTTTTGTCATGACACCTATACAACCACTTTACAGTGTGGACTGGGTGCTTTTTGTCATGACACCTATACAACCAATTTACAGTGTGGACTGGGTGCTTTTTGTCATGACACCTATACAACCAATTTACAGCGTGGAATGGGTGCTTTTTGTCATAACACCTACACAACCAATTTACAGTGTGGACTGGGTGCTTTTTGTCATAACACCTATACAACCAATTTACAGTGTGGACTGGGTGCTTTTTGTCATAACACCTATACAACCAATTTACAGTGTGGACTGGGTGCTTTTTGTCATAACACCTATACAACCAATTTACAGTGTGGACTGGGTGCTTTTTGTCATAACACCTATACAACCACTTTACAGCGTGGACTGGGTGCTTTTTGTCATAACACCTATACAACCACTTTACAGCGTGGACTGGGTGCTTTTTGTCATAACACCTACACAACCAATTTACAGTGTGGACTGGGTGCTTTTTGTCATAACACCTATACAACCAATTTACAGTGTGGACTGGGTGCTTTTTGTCATAACACCTATACAACCAATTTACAGTGTGGACTGGGTGCTTTTTGTCATAACACCTATACAACCAATTTACAGTGTGGACTGGGTGCTTTTTGTCATAACACCTATACAACCAATTTACAGTGTGGACTGGGTGCTTTTTGTCATGACACCTATACAACCACTTTACAGTGTGGACTGGGTGCTTTTTGTCATGACACCTAGACAACCACTTTACAGTGTGGACTGGGTGCTTTTTGTCATGACACCTATACAACCACTTTACAGCGTGGACTGGGTGCTTTTTGTCATGACACCTATACAACCACTTTACAGTGTGGACTGGGTGCTTTTTGTCATAACACCTATACAACCACTTTACAGTGTGGACTGGGTGTTTTTTGTCATAACACCTATACAACCACTTTACAATGTGGATTGGGTGCTTTTTGTCATAACACCTATACAACCACTTTACAGCGTGGACTGGGTGCTTTTTGTCATGACACCTATACAACCACTTTACAGTGTGGACTGGGTGCTTTTTGTCATAACACCTATACAACCACTTTACAGTGTGGACTGGGTGTTTTTTGTCATAACACCTATACAACCACTTTACAATGTGGACTGGGTGCTTTTTGTCATAACACCTATACAACCACTTTACAGCGCGGACTGGGTGCTTTTTGTCATGACACCTATACAACCACTTTACAGTGTGGACTGGGTGCTTTTTGTCATGACACCTATACAACCACTTTACAGCGTGGACTGGGTGCTTTTTGTCATGACACCTATATAACCACTTTACAGTGTGGACTGGGTGCTTTTTGTCATAACACCTATACAACCACTTTACAGCGTGGACTGGGTGCTTTTTGTCATGACACCTATACAACCACTTTACAGTGTGGACTGGGTGCTTTTTGTCATGACACCTATACAACCAATTTACAGCGTGGACTGGGTGCTTTTTGTCATAACACCTACACAACCAATTTACAGTGTGGACTGGGTGCTTTTTGTCATAACACCTATACAACCAATTTACAGTGTGGACTGGGTGCTTTTTGTCATAACACCTATACAACCACTTTACAGCGTGGACTGGGTGCTTTTTGTCATAACACCTATACAACCAATTTACAGTGTGGACTGGGTGCTTTTTGTCATAACACCTAAACAACCAATTTACAGTGTGGACTGGGTGCTTTTTGTCATAACACCTATACAACCAATTTACAGTGTGGACTGGGTGCTTTTTGTCATAACACCTATACAACCAATTTACAGTGTGGACTGGGTGCTTTTTGTCATAACACCTATACAACCACTTTACAGCGTGGACTGGGTGCTTTTTGTCATAACACCTATACAACCACTTTACAGTGTGGACTGGGTGCTTTTTGTCATGACACCTATACAACCACTTTACAGCGTGGACTGGGTGCTTTTTGTCATAACACCTACACAACCAATTTACAGTGTGGACTGGGTGCTTTTTGTCATAACACCTATACAACCAATTTACAGTGTGGACTGGGTGCTTTTTGTCATAACACCTATACAACCAATTTACAGTGTGGACTGGGTGCTTTTTGTCATAACACCTATACAACCAATTTACAGTGTGGACTGGGTGCTTTTTGTCATAACACCTATACAACCAATTTACAGTGTGGACTGGGTGCTTTTTGTCATGACACCTATACAACCACTTTACAGTGTGGACTGGGTGCTTTTTGTCATGACACCTAGACAACCACTTTACAGTGTGGACTGGGTGCTTTTTGTCATGACACCTATACAACCACTTTACAGCGTGGACTGGGTGCTTTTTGTCATGACACCTATACAACCACTTTACAGTGTGGACTGGGTGCTTTTTGTCATAACACCTATACAACCACTTTACAGTGTGGACTGGGTGTTTTTTGTCATAACACCTATACAACCACTTTACAGTGTGGATTGGGTGCTTTTTGTCATAACACCTATACAACCACTTTACAGCGCGGACTGGGTGCTTTTTGTCATGACACCTAGACAACCACTTTACAGTGTTGACTGGGTGCTTTTTGTCATGACACCTATACAACCACTTTACAGCGTGGACTGGGTGCTTTTTGTCATGACACCTATACAACCACTTTACAGTGTGGACTGGGTGCTTTTTGTCATAACACCTATACAACCACTTTACAGCGTGGACTGGGTGCTTTTTGTCATGACACCTATACAACCACTTTACAGTGTGGACTGGGTGCTTTTTGTCATGACACCTAGACAACCACTTTACAGTGTGGACTGGGTGCTTTTTGTCATGACACCTATACAACCACTTTACAGTGTGGACTGGGTGCTTTTTGTCATAACACCTATACAACCAATTTACAGTGTGGACTGGGTGCTTTTTGTCATGACACCTATACAACCACTTTACAGTGTGGACTGGGTGCTTTTTGTCATGACACCTATACAACCAATTTACAGTGTGGACTGGGTGCTTTTTGTCATGACACCTATACAACCACTTTACAGTGTGGACTGGGTGCTTTTTGTCATGACACCTATACAACCACTTTACAGTGTGGACTGGGTGCTTTTTGTCATAACACCTATACAACCAATTTACAGTGTGGACTGGGTGCTTTTTGTCATGACACCTATACAACCACTTTACAGTGTGGACTGGGTGCTTTTTGTCATGACACATATACAACCACTTTACAGTGTGGACTGGGTGCTTTTTGTCATAACACCTATACAACCAATTTACAGTGTGGACTGGGTGCTTTTTGTCATGACACCTATACAACCACTTTACAGCGTAGACTGGGTGCTTTTTGTCATGACACCTATACAACCACTTTACAGCGTGGACTGGGTGCTTTTTGTCATGACACCTATACAACCACTTTACAGCGTGGACTGGGTGCTTTTTGTCATGACACCTATACAACCACTTTACAGCGTAGACTGGGTGCTTTTTGTCATGACACCTATACAACCAATTTACAGTGTGGACTGGGTGCTTTTTGTCATAACACCTATACAACCAATTTACAGTGTGGTCTGGGTGCTTTTTGTCATGACACCTATACAACCAATTTACAGTGTGGACTGGGTGCTTTTTGTCATGACACCTATACAACCACTTTACAGCGTGGACTGGGTGCTTTTTGTCATGACACCTATACAACCACTTTACAGTGTGGCCTGGGTGCTTTTTGTCATGACACCTATACAACCACTTTACAGCGTGGACTGGGTGCTTTTTGTCATGACACCTATACAACCACTTTACAGTGTGGCCTGGGTGCTTTTTGTCATGACACCTATACAACCACTTTACAGTGTGGACTGGGTGCTTTTTGTCATGACACCTATACAACCACTTTACAGCGTGGACTGTGTGCTTTTTGTCATGACACCTATACAACCACTTTACAGTGTGGACTGGGTGCTTTTTGTCATGACACCTATACAACCACTTTACAGCGTGGACTGGGTGCTTTTTGTCATGACACCTATACAACCACTTTACAGTGTGGGCTGGGTGCTTTTTGTCATGACACCTATACAACCACTTTACAGTGTGGACTGGGTGCTTTTTGTCATGACACCTATACAACCACTTTACAGTGTGGCCTGGGTGCTTTTTGTCATGACACCTATACAACCACTTTACAGTGTGGACTGGGTGCTTTTTGTCATGACACCTATACAACCACTTTACAGCGTGGACTGGGTGCTTTTTGTCATGACACCTATACAACCACTTTACAGTGTGGACTGGGTGCTTTTTGTCATGACACCTATACAACCACTTTACAGCGTGGACTGGGTGCTTTTTGTCATGACACCTATACAACCACTTTACAGCGTGGACTGGGTGCTTTTTGTCATAACACCTATACAACCACTTTACAGCGTGGACTGGGTGCTTTTTGTCATGACACCTATACAACCACTTTACAGTGTGGACTGGGTGCTTTTTGTCATGACACCTATACAACCACTTTACAGTGTGGACTGGGTGCTTTTTGTCATGGCACCTATACAACCACTTTACCGTGTGGGCTGGATGCTTTTTGTCATGACACCTATACAACCACTTTACAGTGTGGGCTGGGTGCTTTTTGTCATGACACCTATACAACCACTTTACAGTGTGGACTGGATAGTAAATTCTTGCCACTGTCGTTCAGGCTCATATTTTAATGAGGTTGATAACAACATTGTGATAGTTTCAAATTGTCTGCTTTTCATATTTCTAGTCTTGATGTAGAAGCAAAAGAGTCTTCACGTTTCAGACACTAGTCCTTCACCAGAAGATAGAATGAGAAATAAAAGATGAAATAGAGACAGAGAGTGAGAAGATGCAGGAATGGAAAACACAGTTTTTGTGCAAAAGCATGTATGTATTTAATCACCCATTTAGACATGGAAATCAACTGAATATATAAAATCCTGATTTGTTGGTATCAGAAAGTAATATATTATGAATTTTTGTCAGTTGACCTCAAAATTGTCATTCACTTCTTAGACATATGAGTGTCAACATTGGAATCCTCATCCACCTCCTCTTCCTCCTCATCATCATCATCATCACTACCACCACCGTCATCATCATCATCACCATCACACCACCATCATCATCATCATCAGAAATATGGTAATGAAAGGGTTAAACTGTTTGTATGTATCTAAATACTTTCCACCATGATTTACGCAAGAACATTTAAGTTATGTTTGAAGCATCAACTTAATACCATGAGAGTACACGTAGTTACACATAGACAGATACATACATACACATACATACACATATATATGCATACGCATAAGTATATAGACTTTTGGATTAGGACAATGGGATTGATGAGTTAATATCTGTATACAACAACTACAACGGTGCGCGATGGGGCCCACCCACAGCCCTGGCGGACAGAATGCAGAAGGCGTTTCCCTGGAGGACGGCAAGGGAGACGCGCTGGAAAAGCCACTCCAACTCGCGGGGTTCACACCTGCGGATGGCCAGCTCAGCGCCTATGGTGGTGAGTAAGGAGGTAGCCCTGGGGCCGAGGACACCAGAAGTCTCCACTGCCAGGGGTACGACCGCAAACCTGTCGGAGAGCGACCAGTATTTGAGGAGTTTGGCCCCCTCAGCCCAACGTGCAGCAGAACCTGGGTCAGTCGCAGACTGCACCAGGTTGCGGCTGCAGAAAGTGTCGGTGCAAGTGGCATCCCAGACGAGGGGTTTTCCACCGCCGAACAGGAAGATGTTCATGCCATCTGGCCTTTTGCCGTCCCCTCGATTCAGCCCCACCGGCTCGAGCTGGGAAGGGAAGCCTGCAGCGTCCAAGCCATGCTTAATGACCTCGTCGAAGGCAGCATGGCGTGGAATGCGGCCGGCACTGTGGCGACAGGAAAGCGGGTGGAGGCCGAAAGAGTCCACGGTGGAACCGCAGCGACATTGGTGTGGCTGGCAGATGCGGAGGCCGAGCCTCAGGGAAACGCCGATGCGCAGGCTATGGTTGTCTAGCTGCGTGCCAGTGGAGAAGGAGGGCAGGGCATGAAGCCAGGCACCACTGTGGGGTTTGGAGGCCGCACGAAAACAAGCAAGGCGGTGCTGGTCGAGCTGGCGCGTGAGCCTGTCTGAGGCCAGGCTGCACTGGATGGCATCCCAAGTGCGTTGGGGGGACTTGACGTCAACAGGGGGAGAAGGAGGAGGGACGTCTACTGGGCTAAGTTCCAGCCGGTCCCACGTCTCACAGGGGGCCTCACGTTCTCTGAACACAGAGGGTTCTGTTGTGTTTTGAAGAACCCTGCTGACGAGGACGCGGCACGAGGTTACCGACGAAAGATACTCCGGCAAAGCTAGTGAGATCGGGGACCGGAGGCCAAGGCCGCCATACCTGACCAGTAAAGTGGCCTGTTGCCACCCTATGTCGTCAAACTTGACGTTTCATATCCCCTCGGCTGCTGCTCGGATACAAGTATTGAGGTCAGTGAGGAGAGATGTGTGGGTGTAGCACGGAGCGCTGAAAAGTGTATAGAGGAGCTTGGGCATGGTGAAGCAGTTCCTCAGCAGAAAGAGAGCTGGGTGGCTGTCAATCAAACCCAGTTGGGTCGTGAGAGTCTGGAGCTGGTGAAGCCTATATTACTATATCATTGCAAACTTGATTATTTTCAAAATTATTTGTAAACCACAGACATTTCATTAGAAATATGGTAATGAAAAGCTTAAAGAGTTTATATTTATCTAAAAACTTTCCATCATAAAGTTATGTTAAAACTTTTGTTAAGTTATGCTCCAAAGACCAGCTTAAAAAGTTAGTTATATTACTAAATCCTTAAAAAAATTGCTATTATTTTTAAAATTATTTGTAAATGATAAGCAATGTCTTTTATTGGAAATATGGTAATGAAAGGGTTAAAGAGTTCCATCATAATTTTAAGTAAGAACCTTTGTTAAGTTATGTCTCAAACACAACCTTGATAATAAAAAGGTTAGTTATATTACTTAAACCTTTCAAAGAAATATAGTAATGAAAGGGTTAAGGAGTTAGAGACTTACACCTGGGTTTTCATGTTTTTGCATGGGTTGGATGAAGCCTGAGTTTACGATATATGGTTTGAAACCCAATACAATAGAGAAGTCTTTTTAACTCTTGACACCCTGTACCACATGAAACCACATTAGAAAAACAATCGTAAAAAATACAAAACTACGTAATTACTAAATCACATGTGGTGGTGATGGTGATAATGGTGGTGGTAGTGGTGGTGGTGATGGGGATAATGGTAGTTGTAGTGGTGGTGGTGGTGATGGTGGTGGTGATGATAATAATGTTGGAGGTGGTGTGGTCGTAATGATGATGATGGTGATGATGGCGGTGGCGATGATGATGATGATGATGATGATGATGATGATGATGATGGTGGTGTTGATGATGATGGTGATGGTGATAATGGTGGTGCTGATGATGATGATTCCATCACTTTTTCATGTTGTCATTTAAAAAACAAGCACTTCTTTATTCAATTCCTTCTTCAGCGACCTTCATTCTCTTTATTCCTCCTTCTTTCATTCTGCCACATCTTATCTCTATAACAATTATACTTCCACACCACCCTCTACCTACCATCTCTCACATCTCTTATCTCTCTTTATATTCTCTAATATTTTGACTTAAAATCATTCTATAAATAGATTATGCATGTTTTATCAACTGCCTAACTTTCATAAAATATTCAATTTCTTAAGCTGCTCCTGTTACTGTTGTTGTTGTTGTTGTTGTTGTTGTTGTTGTTATCACTGTCCTTGTCATAATAATTGTTTCTACTTTTGGCACAAGGCCAGCAATTATCCCAGCGCATTACTGGTACTTGATTTTATCGACCCCGTAAGGATGAAAGGTTAACTTTGCCTTTCATCCTTACGGGGTCAATAAAATAAAGTACCAGTAATACATTGGGGTCGATTTAATTGACTTTCCCCTTCCCTCAAATTGTTGGCCTTGTGCCAAAAATAGAAACAATTATTATTATTGCTATTATTATTTTTGTTAATTCCTTGGCATATTGTTGTACTAGATATTAAGTTGTCTGTTGCACACTTAGGTATATCAACATATCAAATAGCTTTCTTACTACACAAGACTGAATCCTTGAAAAAAACTATACCTATGTCTTCTTCTCATTGCCTCATCCTATAAGGCTAAATTGATGGGGCATGAAGTTTCAAATAGATAAGTGGAGAATCCATGCCCAGATATTGTTATACTGCAATAAAGAGGAGAGAATGTGTTGAGTGAGTCATGTTAGTGTATTTGATAGTACAATGGTAGACTAATGGTGGTCAGAAGAAAATGAAGAAAGAATTATGGGTTTTGATTTAAATTATCATCACCACCACCATCATCATCATCATCATCAGCAGCAGCATCATTGTCATCATCATTATCATCACCAGCATCATCATCACCACCACTACCACCATCCTCATTGTCATAATCACCACCACCACCACCACCGAAACCACCACCACTATCACATCCACCACTATCACATCCACCACTACCACCACTACCACCACTACCACCACCAAATATGTTATTCATTGCATCTATGTATATTTCTTGCTTATCGTAGGTAGACTGTCTCCCTGCATATCATATCGTATGTATGTAAGTGTCAGTTGTTATGGTTTAGCAGAAAATACCTAAAACAGGTTTGTTAATGCGAAGTGCATCGTTTAATGGTTAAAGAGTTGGATTTGCAACCTCCCACTTGTGAGGTCGGTTCCTGAACCAGGTGATGTGTTATGTCCTTGAGCAACACACTTTATTCCACATAGCTCTTTTTGCCAGGAGTGGTGACTGGTAGATAGCATCAGAAATGGAATGAGCACTGGAAACATTGTTTCCTTGGTCCAATCTGATGAGTTCCACCCCACTTGGAAACAAGTGAAGCCTGGGATCTTGTCATTCAGTTCCTTGTTTTATTAATTCAAATATTTGTAGTATCTTTAATACAGGAAAGATCACTGGGAACATTTGCAGTATTACAATAAAAGCTTCAATTTTTTAATGTGATGTAGTCACTGTGCAGTTTTGTATTTAAAAAAAAATTATTTTGCTAATGTAGTTTCATGTGGTACAGGATGTTAAGAGTCAAAGAGACTTCTCCATTTTATTGGGTTTCAAACCATCATGGATATGTAAAGGGATTAATCCCTCTTGCGTCTCATATTTGGTCAGCTCAAAACAAAGGTATGAAAATACCTTGAAAATACTTTGAGAGTATTGTAGTAGAATATAGTACGAACAATTCAATTGAAGAAGAATTCAAAAGACCTTGTGAAATGGAAATGCGAATTGAGGAATTAATTTGTAAGGTAAATGTGTTATAAGGATGAGATTATTAAGGAAAATAACCAAATCGAAGCACTCTTCAATAAATAAAAGTTTTATTTAACCATTTTAATTTAACCATTAGTTTTTTCTAAGTCAATGAACATGTATTTATTGTCATTTGAAGAGTGAGTACATTGTTTTGGACACCCTGTGATGCTTTATATGAAAATAAGTTACAGATTAGTTTACTTTTAAAACAAATAAGTATTTATTTATTTTATGTATTTATTCATTCATGATGTCAGAAATACAATTCAAGCTCGTTAATTAACAAATCATGGCAGAAAATAAAAATTACAACTACACCTTCCTTGCTTTTACTGATACAAACTGGTTTATGATGCGCTCAAAGTCAGATTTCTCAATTTCCTCTCTTTCTACACTAAGTAAAGTAAGATCACAGAGTCTGCTTTGACCCATTGAAGTTCTCAAATATGAAAGTATTAGTTTCAATTTGCTAAACAGTTGGCAATGGAAACTGCGATGGTTAGCATTATCTGAATAGAAATGTGAAGATTGAGAAATACTGAACAATAAATTTGAGAAGTTTTTCAGGGTGTGTTAGCTTTATGTTGCCTATAATAGTTCCTGGACTCGAGTTTCGGCCACATTTAATGCAGCAGTAGGGTGCACTGCACCCTCTGTCTGAATATATTATGCAACAATGCATAATCGGCGCATCTGGCTTCATCGGAGGGTATCGCTTAATCAATAACCAATCGATTGACAGAATTCAACTCCAGTCCATGCTGGCTATGACTGTTTGTGACGGCCAACACAGTAAAGTGATTAGCAACTGGAATCTGATACAATTCTGTCCTCCGATCGGCCACCGATTTACAAATTTATTTGGTGGCAGATTAGAAAACAAATATGTCCGCTTCTGTCAAAAGCTCTCAGCCAACGTGTCTCAAACACAAATAAATAAGATAGTGAAAAGCTGGTTATTAGAAAAAACAGTCCCACATCATCATCATCATCATCATCGTTTAACGTCCATCTTCCACGCTAGCATGGGTTTGGACGGGAGTTTTCCCACTTGAGGCAAGATTGGTTGTCTTGCTCGTATAGGACTGTCTGGCAGGTTTTCTACAGCTGGATGCCCTTCCTAACACCAACCACATTTACAGTGTGGACTGGGAGGTTTTTACCGTGTTACCTACACGGCTACATTACAGCGTGGACTGTGTGTTTTTTTGTCGTGACACCTACACAACCTCATTTATTTCGGACTGGATGTTGTGGTACCAACATAACTTTACATCGAAAGGGGTGGTGTGGATGGGGTGGGGGTAGTGGTGTTAAGAGGTGCCTACTGACTGTAGGTTTCACTTTGTACTAAGGCAACGCGGGTCTTCTGTATTGCTGTGTAGCGCCAAAGATCTCGGTCCAGTGACATTGTCTTGGAGAGGTGTAAGTGTGTGAGGTCGGAATTTAACAAGTCGTCCCAGGTTTTTCTGGGTCTGCCTACTCCGTGGCTACCGTCTATTTTTATCGCCCTGCACTTTTTTATACAGCTGTCGTCTTTCATGCGCATCACGTGACCATACGAACATAGTCTTCTCTCGAGTAAACAACATCTGATCCCTCGTATTCCTAATTTCTCCCTTAGTTCATTTATGCTTTGCCGTTCACGTATATTACTATTACACATCCAACGGAGCATGAAAGCTTCGTTCCTCTCTAGTCTGCGTATATCCTCTGCACACAAGGCCCATGTCTCACTGCCATGTAACATTGCTGTTCGAATGCAGGCATCATACAGCCTGCTTTTCATTTTTAGAGAGAACCCTTTAGCGGCCAATAGTGGTATAAGCTCTCTGAATTTTTTCCATCCCGTTCTGACTCTAGCTATTGTACTTTCATTTTGTCACCCAGGTAACGGAAGGTGTCCACTATTTCTATAGAACCATCTGTGCAATGGAATGAGCTAGTATTCGTTGTATAATAGAATGGTAGCATTGGGCTCTAGTCGCCAAGTCCCATGGCGAGAGGATATATATATATATATATATATATATATATATATATATATATATATGTGTGTGTGTAAAGAAAATTTCGCTCTACATGGCTGAATACAATAAATGTAATCTGAGTTTTTCGAATATTAACATTCGATTCGTTTGCAATTATGCAAACAAGCCTCAATTTTATAGCCATGTCAGTAGAATGAACACTTCATTCTTGCTCTTGTATTGGCATGCAAACAGAACTGCAGACACTAATGTTTCTGGGTATCACCCTTCATCAATACAGATTATGCATTTCTTATCTATACATTTAGATCTTTGAAAAGGGTATGTATTACTAATGTTTTTATGGAGGTACCTGGTCTTTCTATTATCTTAATATTTAGTTTAAGTTTATCTAGGGCCCTTCTATATATATATATATATATATATATATATATATATATATATATATATATATATATATATATATATATATATATATATACATATATATATATATATATATATATATATATACATATATATAACCAAAAGTTTAACAAGGTTCATTGATTAATCAATGAATAAAGTTTTACAATAGATTAGAAGCACTCAACTGAGAGGTTTTCTGGAGTTATTAATATTACTTCAAAATATTAATAAATATAGACATTCATGTGATCAAATATATTTTATTATACATATTTCAAAGGTACTGAGCTATTTCATCAATGCGTCCTCATCAGATAAAATAATTTGATGTCTGACATACCTCAACTGTGTTGATGGTTCAGTTCCAGTCATGGCAGTGATTAGTTATGACAAAACTCAATATATATATACCATAATTTGTTAAAGCCAATAAATAACATTACCTACAACTACATAGGTGCAACCTCATCGAGCTTTAAACTGAGATTTTCCAATCATAAACATTCTTTTTCTAATCCGGATAAGAAATTTTCTACTTCTTTATAACAACTAATATGGTCTTTAAAAGAAAAAAATTTAAAATACTCAATATTTTGGTCTAAGCTTCGCAATTGTCAAGTTTACCAAAATAGCTCTATCTCTCCTAACTGCAATCTTTGCAATACCGAGACTATTAATAATTGCTAATTATGGTAATATAATTAACAAAGAAAGTGAATTATTCTCAAACTGCCTGCACAAATCTGCATCTACATTTCAAGCATCACATAAAATTAGGAAAAAACATTGATTAAGTGAGAAAAGATTTTGACTCTTATTAATAATTCTTGTAATGCTTTTATTATTGCTATTGTTAATATTGGATATAAGGTTTCTACCTAACCCTAGAAATTGTTTACCTGCTCTTTTAATGAGTATGTTAATCTAACTTTGCTTTTCATCCTTACGGGGTCGATAAAATAAAGTACCAGTAATGTACAGGGTAATTGCTGGCCTTGTGCCTAAAAGTAGAAACAATTATATATAATTGACAAATATCGATTTAAATCTTATAGTTTATAATAGAACTATACAAATGCTAATATCTAAATAAATCCGGTTTAATAATATCATATTTACTACATTTATAAACACTATGGTTAGTTAATAACATTTTTATTTTTGATCTTTCTAACTAAATTATTGAGTATATTTAATAATTTAATTATACTCATGATTACCCTTGGAATTATGTTAAATTATCTTTTTCACTCTATCTTTTTCACTATATATTTGTTTTAATTTTGATATAATATAATATATTTTCTTTCAAATATTATAACTAAAAATTTCAAGTTATTTAATTAATTGATTATTTCTACCTAACTTAATATTTGAAAAAAAAACGGTCACACATCATATACCTTTATTCTCTTTCTCCTTATGTAATTATATTTTACTATACATATCTCCCTTTCTTTGTTTTTAGTATCATCTCTCTTTCCTTTTCTTTCTCTCCTCTATTTAGCTCCCTCACTCCCTCTTTTACTCCTTCTATAATATGGAGGTTTACATATTTAATTATTTAAATCTTTAACAGTTATGTAGTTATATGTTTATATTTTTTACTTGCCTTTATATATACTTATTATATTTATTATTATATTTTTATACACTTTCTCCTACGTACCCTCTCTATTATATGTAGTTTGTCATGTTACAACTTATGCTATATAAATATTGAGTTTTGTCATAACTAATCACTGCCAAGACTGGAATTGAACCATCAGCACAGTTGAGGTATGTCAGACATCAATTTATTTTATCTGATGAGGACGTACTGATGAAATAGCTCAGTACCTCTGAAATATATATAATAAAATATATTTGATCACATAAATGTCTATATTTATTAATATTTTGAAGTAATATATATATATATATATATATATATATATATATATATATATATATATATATATATATATATATATATTTGTATATATTTAAAGGTTAAACAAGGTTCCATGAATAAATCAATGAATAAAGTTTTACAATAGATTAGAAGCACTCCACAGAATGGTTTTCCGGAGTTATTAATATTAATTCAAAATATTAACAAATATAGACATTCGTGTGATCAAGTATATTTTATTATACATATTTCAGAGGTACTGAGCTATTTACAACAGTACGTCCTCATCAGATAAAATAAGATGATGCTTGACATACCTTGACTATGTTGATGGTTAAAATTCAGTCATGGCAGTGAATAAGTTAGGACAAAACTCAATATTTATATACTTCATCGACATTTAAATTCAGATTTTCGAATCATAAATATTCATTCTCGAATCCTAATAGGAAACTTTCGACCTCTTTATCACTTTATCACAACTTATATGGTCATTAAAAGACACAAATTTAAAATACTCGATTTCTTGGTCCAAGCTGTGTAATGGTCAAGTCTACTTGAATTCTTCAATATCACCTAACTGCAATCTTTGTACTATGGAGACCCTGTTAATAATTACTAATTATGATAATTTAATTAACAAAAAAAGTGAATTATTCTCAAATTGCTTACATAAAGATTCTTCTACATTCCAAGCTTCACAAAAAGTCAGGAAAAAACATTTAAAAAAAACATTGAATAAATAAGTTTTGATTTTGACGTTTATTATCAACTGAGTGCGTAAAACGATACTATAACAGATTATAAAACCTTCTAATAATCTTTATTATTTACGATATGATTAATGTTGGATTAAGGGTTCTACATAAACTTATAAATTGTTAACATGATCTTTTGATGAGTATGCATATCATTTGCTTGTTTAAATACATTTAATTTTTCGGTGTTTTTTGTATTTTTAAATTATATAGCTTACATATTTGACAATTATATGGAACCGTAAACCATTCATTTATTTATTTTGAATCTGTGTTTTAAGATTCAAGAAGTTTGATTTGTATATTTATAGTATATATGTCTTACACGATCCTATTGACTAACTTTTTCTACTTAACTTGATGTAAAACTTTATTTATAACACTATTAACAGTTATTATATTTATTATATTTATGACGGCGGTGGATTAGCAGTATCGGTAGAGGGTCGGACGCCATGCTTTCCAGCATAGTTACCTCCCTTTACGATCTGAGTTCAAATCCCGCCGAGGTTGACTTTGCCTTTCATCCTTACGGGGTCGATAAAATAAAGTACCAGTAATGCACTGGGTAATTGCTGGCCTTGTGCCTAACGTAGAAACAATTATATTTATTATATTTATATAACTGACTAATATCGTCTTAAACTTTAAACAGTATAAATTTAGACAAATGCGTATATCTAGTTTAATAAAACCCCTTTTCAAGTACATTTATAAGGCCTTTGGATACTTAAGGCCATTCTAATTTTAACTTTATAATTGTAATTATTTTTTAATATAATTTTTTAATATAATTAAATTTGGATTACCTTCAGTTGATGAAAATCTTAAGTCTTTTCTTTCTCATGTTTGCAAACACTTTAAATATGATATTATACTATAATATAAATCCTTATAAATGTTATAGTCAGAAATCTTATGCCATTAGATTAATTCACTATTTCTAATTAACTTAAGGATTCGAAAATAAACCGCCATATAACTACATCCAGATATATATTCGATATTTTGATTGATTGACTATTTCTAAATAATTTAACGATTCGAAAATAATCATTCACCAAGCTATGCCCAAATATATATTTATATATATACATTTTTACATCATCTAATTATATGCTGTTTATCCATGACAATACAAGTCTCCCTCCCTGTGTTTTAGACTATAAAACTTATTTTTTTTCTCCTCTTCTCTCTATCCTTAATCAATTTTCTTTTGCTTTCGTGCATAACATATTCTATATTTCTAGTCATTCTCTCTCTGCTCATCTGTTTCTCTCTCTGTCTTTCACTTCCTCTTTCTACAATAATGTGTTATCCATATATTACTTTATTTAAATTATTTAAATTTCTAACAGTTTTGTAGGTTTATATTATATTAGTAGTTATTTATTATTATGTATCTTTATAAGCATGCTCACACGCACCCTCTGTATTATATGTAATTTTTTCATGTCTCAATCTTAAGGTATATAAATATTGAGTTTTGTCCTAACTTATTCACTCCCATGGCTGAATTTTAAACATCAACATAGTCAAGGTATGTCAAGCATCATCTTATTTTATCTGATGAGGACGTACTGTTGTAAATAGCTCAGTACCTCTGAAATATGTATAATAAAATATACTTGATCACACGAATGTCTATATTTGTTAATATTTTGAATTTATATATTTATATATATATATATATATATATATATATATATATATATATATATATATATATATATATATATAATATTTTGAATTAATATATTTATATATATTAATATATTATATATATATATATATATATATATTTCTTTTTTTTTTCAAGTTGTCAGTTTAGATCTCATAATAAAAAAACCTAGTTACTATTTGTATCTGTCAGAAATGAAGTGCTTATCCATACAATAAAAACTGATGCTACCTGCTGCCTTTTCAAACAGAAGTTTAAACGATGTGTTGTTGAGAGGTTTACTATTACTGAAAGAGATACCACGCGACAATGGAATTGAAAGAGTTAAAGGAACCATCTACTGCTCCTCAACTTGAAGGTCTGGATATCTATCTATCTATCTATCTATCTATCTATCTATCTATCTATCTATCTATCTATCTATCTATCTATCTATCTATCTATCTATCTATCTATCTATCTATCTATCCACACTCACGTATACACATATATTTATATATTCTCTCATCTCGTTCCAATATTTTATATTCTTTTTTCTTGGTCTACATTAAATTTTGTTTATATATATAACCCCTAGTTGTATATACATATATATATATCATAACCCCTGGTGTTCGAGCTAATACTTTGGCCATGGGTTGCCTTAACTGAAGCTACATTGTAATACTCCGTTATATCGTTGAATATCTCTTGGTTGGCAGGTAAATTGGAAATCCTATCTGAGACACTATTATCTGATAATTGATCTAGGGTGGTTGGACATAGCGTATACTAGCATTTCATTAGGTTTATGGTAGAGGTAGTAGAGTTTAGAACTGAGGTTTTGGGTAGTGTCTTAAAAGTTAACAATTTTTCTATTAGCCTATACTTCTATTCTAAGTCCTAAATTTCTAAAAAAAAAAAAAGTTTAATCCTCCTCTTCATTATCTCTAGCATACTAGTGCTGTGGTTGGAGACAGCGAGAGGGCATCATTGCGGTATAAACCACCTCCCAGGGTGGGAATATCCTCCTTAATTTGCTTAAGTATGAAAACCCCAACCAGGTCCGTTACCTTTACGGAGTCGCTGGAATTGATAGTGATATCAAAGTTGGGTCTAATAATCCTAGTCTAGAAGTCTCTACCGAAACGGATCAAGGTCTTTCTAGCGGCGTGGATAATTTCTATTTCATCACGGGTTAGGTCAGTGTTACTCTTCGCGAAACAAGGGCCTTATTTATAACTACATGGGAGATCGAAGAGTAATAGCTAGCAATATCCAGTTGAATAAAGCTAGTCCTACTCTTCTCAGGTAATTCCACAAACCACTCTATCACATCACTAGTACAGGATCATAGCTGCAATTATTTTTTTCCTAATCATTGGCAGAATCCTATCCAGAATGTTTTTACAAATTACGCCTATGTCAGACTTAGAATGAGCTATTAGTCTAACCGGAAGGTCAGACTTAAAGTTTGGTTTGTAGTCCTTAATGGCAATCTTCGACTCCCTGGGTTATACGGTGCCGTCCTATCGTTGATTCCGAGTCTGGATACTATTCCATTTGCCTGCACATTGATGGTCTCAAGAGTTACTCCAGAACTTTTCGTATGGCTCTTTCTCAGTTCCATGAGAATTAGGTCGTTGTACATATTAATGTCCATGCTGTATATGTTGTTGGTTTTGTCAGCATGGATGAAGTATTCCGTCCAACTTTCTTAGTTTGGTGATCTGGTTCCTTAGGCTCCTCAGGTATCCCGACCCCTAAAGGGGATACAAGAGAATTTAAATAGCCTATTATGGGGAGGAATTCCAG
>OZ024743.1:91593764-91636264 GCA_964016885.1 Eledone cirrhosa
CTGGTACTTTATTTTATCGACCCTGTAAGGATGAAAGGCAAAGTTAACCTCGGCGGGATTTGAACTCAGACTGTAAAGGGACGTAACTATGCTAGAAAGCATGGCGTCCAACCCTCTACGGATAC
This sequence comes from Eledone cirrhosa, assembly GCA_964016885.1. Classification (NCBI taxonomy): domain Eukaryota; kingdom Metazoa; phylum Mollusca; class Cephalopoda; order Octopoda; family Eledonidae; genus Eledone; species Eledone cirrhosa. The sequence goes on from OZ024743.1 coordinate 91,593,890, forward strand.
TGCCAATTCACCGATATATATGATGCAAGGGAGACAACTCCCAACTTACTTGACTTTTCGTTCACTTATATAGCAGTCTTCAACGGTGCTATATATCCTTTTAGTGAAGGTTAAGGTTATCTTGGTGGTTAGGATGTTGGGCAGACGATTGTATGGTCACAATTTCTATTTTTCACGGCGTGTTGTATCGTTGATCAAGACACTTTATTTCCCATTACTCCAGTCTATTCAGTTGGAAAGATTTAACCTGAAATTCAAAGTACAGGGTCATTTAATATGACATTCTACAAACTCCATCAATTTGATCTGTCAACAAATAGATATATTAACCATGTTGATACAAAAAATGTTTAAAACCACCTGTTTACTTTCATATGTTTATATTTATCTAAACACATTCCATCAAAATTTTGTGTTAGAATATAATACAAACATCAACTTATAAGTTACTTATATTGCTAAATCCTTTCAAATATCTTTTAATTTCAAAATTATTTCAAAATCATAGGCAGTGTTTTCATTAAATATATGGTAATGAAAGTGTTAATATGTTTGTTTATATAAAAGCCTTCCATCATAATTTTATGTAAGAACATTCGTTAAGTTACATTCCAAACAGCATCTTACTAATTATAAAGTTAGTTACAAGACTAACCCTCTAAACTCTTGATTATTTTCAAAATTATTTAAAGATTATAAGGCAGTGCTTTTCTTTAGAAATATGGTACAGAAAGGTGGGGTTAAAATGTATGTTCTGTTTTCCTACAGTTTGATTTGGTTTGTGGAAGAGATTGGATGAGAAACGCCGCTCTGTCAATTCTATTTTCGGGGAAAATTTCTGGACAGTTGCTGTTTGGTGCAATTTCTGACAAGTAAGTATAAAATGTTGGATTTAAAATAAGAATTTTCATAACTATTTTGACAGATTTTATGTGTGAAACACTCGATAAACAGTCACCATTCATAACAAATATTACATTAACTCTATTCACATTGTATCAGTCATTATTAATGGGTAGAGCGTCGGACAGCATGCTTTGTGGCATAGAGTTACCGCCTTTTACGTTCTGAGTTCAAATCCCGCCAAGGTTAGCTTTGCCGTTCATCCTTAGGGGGTCGATAAAATAAAGTACCAGTAACACACTGGGGTCGATTTAATCGACTTTCCCCTCCCTCAAAATTGCTGGCCTTGTGCCTATAGTAGAAACCATTAAATTGATGGATATTTAGTATATCTTTCACACAAATAACATATAAAAAACATTTAATATGTATTCGTAATAACAACAAACATTTTATATCCCTAAATCAGAGATTACCCTTTCAGGCCCAATGACAAATTTTCCATTTTGCCTTATCATCTTATCATTCCTAGTTTTAATTTCCTCCTTTAAGTCAAGCTGAGGCTATCCAAGGTATCGTACAGTGGGACAGGCAACAAAACCACATAAAAGAAAAGCACACTCTTTAGCTATACCATCATATCTACACTTACATCTCATATATAGAATTGTATACAATTAAACCCCTGAATAGATAGGTGTGTGTGTGTGTGTGTGTGTGTGTGTGTGTGTGTGTGTGTGTGTGTGTGTGTGTGTGTGTGTGTGTGTGTATGTGTGTGTGTGCATTTTTATGTGTGTATATATATATATCTATATATCATCATCATCATCGTTTAACGTCCGTGTTCCACGCTTGCATGGGTTTGGACGGGAGTTTTCCCACGTGAGGCAAGAGTGGTTGTCATTGCTCGCATAGGACTGTCTGGTGGGTTTTCTACAGCTGGATGCCCTTCCTAACACCAACCACATTTACAGTGTGGGGCTGGGAGGTTTTTACCGTGTTGCCTACACGGCCACATTACATATATATACACACACACACTTATATATATATATATATATATATATATATATATATATATATATATATATATATATATATATATATATATATATAAAGTGGTCGTGTTGGTGACATGAGAAAAAGCACCCTTGTAAGATGGTCATGTTGGTGACACGGATAAAAGCACCTAGTCAAACCTGTAACGTATTTGTGCTGGTGACACAATGAAAAAGTGCCCAGTCCAACCTGTCAGTTGGTCGTTTTGGTGCCACGATAAAAACACCCTGTCCCCGCTGTAAATGTGGTTGGTGTTAAAAAGGGCATCCAACGATAGAAACCAAGCTAAAAACAGTTCTGCATGAGCAAGACGTAGTCATCTGATCTGATTTATCTCATAATGGGACAACTCACCCATGCTAGCATGGAAAATGGACGTTAAACGGTAATGAGGATGTCGATACATCCATATATATATATATATATATATATACTCCAGTCCCACAAACTGTAGAGTGCTTCTTATCCGATATCTGCATTGCTTTATTGTACTACAATAAAACTCACCTCCTACATATATATATATATATATATATATATATATATATATATATATATATATGAGAACATAAGGGAGTTTTTATTTTACGTTGGTAAAATCGTATTTGTGGAATGATTATGTAAATATTATTGAAAGTACAGCTTACCAAATTTTACCTCAACGCGGTAAATAAAGTCCTGTGATATAGCTTTCCAGGTGATAAATCCTCGACGATTTCAAACCTGGAAAATGATATCACGGTCGGCTGTACAAAAAGGGTTTTATTTACAGTATTAACAATTGTTTCTCTGATCAATTCATCGGAATACTGTATTCCGATGATTTTATCAGAGACACACACTGTATTTAAGGTCGAGTGGCGCAATTCCGAGTGACCAGCGGCCTTTAGACTCCCCTGATCAATGAAACAATTGTTAATACCGTAAATAAAACCCTTTTTGTACAGCCGACCATGTTATTTTTCACTCTTTCACTATTATTACCCCAAGAATAAACTATATGGGAATTCTCGAAAACTCGCTACCTAACTAAGGAAACCTCTTGTTGAGTCAAACAACGCCGTACGTTAAAACTATCCATAGTACAGAGTACTCACAACCTCTAACTGGATTACCTTAAACAATAACTTCTTATCCCCTCCCACTCTCAAAAGCGTGAACCTAATAAACTCATATTTTTACTGCCTCTCTGTTTTTGTTCCTGTCTAAGATTTAACTATATATATATATATATATATATATATATATATATATATATATATATATATATATATATATATATATATATTTGTATGTATATATATATATATATATATAACAATTATAAGTGTGACGAGCAAATAGTAAAAAATATACCTAATTTTTCTTCAAAGTCCCGACTGCTTAGTTTCGCCGATTGGTATGCAGCCAAAGTGCAATTAAAATGCACTCGGACCGTGAGGTTATCGGTTTGTCAAGAGGCTCCCTCAGTGAACCGACACTCATGTCTATTAATAACAGTGAACCAACAATTTCCTGAACACTGTTACCAGTGAAACAATTTCGAGAGGGTCGGCTGAAAATGTGATAGGCTGGCTATGAAGGATTGATACCAGAGCTGTGAAATCTTGAATGAATAAATTTTAACTCTTCTTAATAATAACTGCATTGTTTTTTTTCTAGAGACTTGTTGAAAATAAACCTCATTTGGTCATTCCATGAGAGTATCTTGGTCAGCCAATGAACTTATCAGTATCTCATATATATATGAGATACAAATCTAAATAAATATGTATTTCATATATATATATATATATATATATATATATATATATATATATATATATATATATATATATATATATATTCATTAGTTAAGCAAAACAAGACCACAAATTTCACAAGGAAGACATTATTAAAAGATTGTCAACATATTTTAGTTTGATGTAAGGAATGTAGAGAATAATAATAATAATAATATTAATAATAATTGTTTCTACGTTAGGCACAAGGCCAGCAATTACCCAGTGTATTATTGGTACTTTATTTTATCGACCCCATAAGGATGAAAGGCAAAGTTAACCTCGGCGGAATTTGAACTCAGAATGGCAAGGGCCGTAACTAATTAATAATATTAATAATAATTGTTTCTACTTTTGGCACAAGGCCAGCAATTGCCCAGTATATTACTGGTACTTTATTTTATCGACCCCGTATGGATGAAAGGCAAAGTTAACCTAATAATAATAATGTCCGTTTACAATTGTTTCGCTACTCCATATAATATTTCTGGATCAGATGACTATATATCATAATTGATCTGGTTCAGTTGAAAATAATTAACATATTTAAAATACAGAGCGGCTCATCGGAACTTCAAAGGAATATAAATTAAAATAATGAGAGAATGTTACATAATATAATGTTCCATATATTGGTTTTCACTATGGTGTCTTGGTTGCATCAGCTGTCAGCCATAATCAAGCAGTATTCATCTGTCGAGGTTGCATTGTGTGAGATCTGCCTATGGGTAACAAGATGGCTGCCAAAGGACATATTTACCTTACTAATTAGAGAGTGGTTTCAGGGGAAGTAACTCCTCGGGAGATTAGAAATTGTGGGTATTTATAGTTAAGTGCTAATTTTTAAATTTTTTAATTGAGAGACAATGTAGTGGAGATAACTTATAATTATCTAAGTTGTTCATAGCTATTTAACTTATTAGCTACAAGTAAAAATGGGGCTAGATGACTAAGTTGGGTCAAATATTCTATTGGCGAAGGAATTAGCCCTTCGATGTTGACAGCTAATAGTTACCTCCGTTCTATCGTTAATCGGTAGAGAGTTAGATAGAGTTATGTAATATGCTTCTGTAATACAGAAATCACAAGATTTTCTTCGTCCATTGAACGGTTGGGCCCTAGCCACGATATCCCATTTTAGTGAGTGTTGAACGTTGTTTAATTTAAGGTTTTTAATGAGCCTAGCTAGCGATGTCGAACATCTGTTGCTAGGGTCTCGGAAGGAAAAAGAGTGCGCGTTATAGCGTACCTTAAAATGGTTAGAGGTAGACCCGATATAAGAGCTGGTATTCGAAGCAGTTTTAACCGTGCACCTATAGACTATGTTGGGTGTCAGGCAGTGTCCATTTAATGGGCATGCATTGGGGTAACGGCAGTTGCAGTTGCTTCTGCGGTTAGTGAGAGTAGGGTAGTTTAACCTAAGCGGTAGGCCAGTGCTAGAAGGATTAGATGGGGGAGGTGTGCTACTAGATTAATTATTGGTGTAGTGGCGTGGTGTATTTGATTCTCCACAACACCTAACCTAGCTAGCCACATCGCATTCAGTAACCATCATAAACTAAGACAGTATAACTCCTACACCGCGGTACCACCACCCCTATCAGATACACCACGCCACTACACCAATAATTACTCTAGTAGCACACCTCCCCCATCTAATCCTTCTAGCACGGACCAACCGCTTAGGTTAAACTACCCTACTCTCACTAACCGCAGAAGCAACTGCAACTGCCGTTACCCCAATGCATGCCCATTAAATGGACACTGCCTGACACCCAACATAGTCTATAGGTGCACGGTTAAAACTGCTTCGAATACCAGCTCTTATATCGGGTCTACCTCTAACCATTTTAATGTACGCTATAACGCGCACTCTTTTTCCTTCCGAGACCCTAGCAACAGATGTTCGACATCGCTAGCTAGGCTCATTAAAAACCTTAAATTAAACAACGTTCAACACTCACTAAAATGGGATATCGTGGCTAGGGCCCAACCGTTCAATGGACGAAGAAAATCTTGTGATCTCTGTATTACAGAAGCATATTACATAACTCTATCTAACTCTCTACCGATTAACGATAGAACGGAGGTAACTATTAGCTGTCAACATCGAAGGGCTAATTCCTTCGCCAATAGAATATTTGACCCAACTTAGTCATCTAGCCCCATTTTTACTTGTAGCTAATAAGTTAAATAGCTATGAACAACTTAGATAATTATAAGTTATCTCCCCTACATTGTCTCTCAATTAAAAAATTTAAAAATTAGCACTTAACTATAAATACCCACAATTTCTAATCTCCCGAGGAGTTACTTCCCCTGAAACCACTCTCTAATTAGTAAGGTAAATATGTCCTTTGGCAGCCATCTTGTTACCCATAGGCAGATCTCACACAATGCAACCTCGACAGATGAATACTACTTGATTATGGCTGACAACTGAGGCAACCAAGACACCATAGTGAAAACCAATAGCCCGCCGAGGTTAACTTTGCCTTTCATCCTTCCGGGGTCGATAGAATAAAGTACCAGTAATGCATTGGGTAATTGCTGGCCTTGTGCCAAAAGTAGAAACAATTATATTATGTAACATTCTCTCATTATTTTAATTTATATTCCTTTGAAGTTCCGATCAATTATGATATATAGTCATCTGATCCAGAAATATTATTTGGAGTAGCGAAACAATTGTAAACGGACATTATTATTATTAATATTATTATTATTATTATTATTCTCTACATTCCTTACATCAAACTAAAATTTGTTGACAATCTTTTAACAATGTCTTCCTTGTGAAATTTGTGGTCTTGTTTTGCTTAACTAATAAATATTTCCAGCTCTGCGCACCTAACTTCTGCATGAACCCAGCCACCTAGCTGCTTCCTACTGCATATTGCACATTGAGCACATGCCTTTACGCTTTGGCTTCTAACGAATTCACCAATCTCTCCTCTCATATCTCCTCTCCTATCTCCATCTCTCTCTTTAAGATTGGTTACTCTTGAACTGTGTGTATATATATATGAGATACAAATCTAAATAGTAAATAAATTTGATTATTTGGAAGCCCGACAATGCGTGTTTGATAAAAATACAAATGTAATAAGAAAGTAGAAGTAAAAAGAACATAGTTAAGTGAAGTAAAAGAGTGGGGACGATAGGAAGTTACTTTAGCAATTTTTAATGATCCCAAATATTTTCGGATTTTCCATCCATTATCAAGGAGAGTCCGGACGAGGGCCTCAGAGAGAAACCTGAGAAATGTTGCGGGTGGATGCTCGATTTATTTTAAAAAAAAAAAAAAAACGTTTTTCTAGTACTGCCAATCCACCACCACACTCGGCAGGATTTGAACTCAGAACATAAAGGGCTGTAACTATATGCTGCAAAAGAATGTTGTATCAGCGGTCGCCAACCGGTGGCCCGAGAGAAGATTTTGGTGGTCCACAGAAAAATTTGGACATTATTTGCAATTTTCGTTTTATCTATACATATATATAAAACTGAAATTGTCTGTGTGTGTGTCTCCTAATTTTTGCAAAGTCTATACAAATCCACATTTCTACTCCGATTGACTTCAAACTTGCATTTATATATTCCTTGCGGTCTAAAGATATTAACTGCAGTTTTTATTTTTCAATTTTCTGTTGTTAAAGGCGTGTTAGGAGCCGGTTAGCGATCTCTCTCTCTCTCTTAGTCTGTCCTTTTAGATAGATACATAGCTATAACATCGCGCCCTTATAATGTATGTCTGGCTGTCTGCATTACGACATTATGAAAGCATTGTTCTCATTGCTGACGTATTATCTTCGCTATTTTCCGTTCATTGCCAGGGAACGTCTTCACGAACCAAAGTGTCGTCTTTCTGTTTTTCTTCTGTTGCAACTTTTTTCGAAATATTTACTTCTGTGTTCACAGATTGATTTTTTAGTTTCAGAAGATCCCGTTAAGGGTGAAAGCAGCGATTCTTTGCTTAAACTTTAATCTGTTATTTTAATACACACACACACACACACACACACACACACACACACACACACACACACACACACACACACATATATATATATAATTATATATTCGTGTACAGATATTTTTGCATACACAAAGAGTCATGTTTTTCACACGGGAACTATACGTTGGCTGCTCAAGAGTGGGAATCAAGACAAATTTCTTTGCATATGCCCGACACGGAAGAACAAAGAACATTGTGTACGAGGAGGTGCTACAATCATTGTTTAGGTAGACGAGGCAGAAGGGGATATACACAGAAAAACAACAACAAAAAAGAGAGGGAATTCAATTACATGCTTTTGAAAAATCTCAATGGAAAATTATTTGCCTAAGCACAAAATGTAGACACCATCCCCAGGCCGAGGTATTCCGTACTTCTCTGTACTGTTTCAGAAAAGAGGGATAAACAAGCCAATATATGTTTAGAAGCTCGAGCAACACTAACATTCTGCTAGTTAATAATAAAGCAAAAATAATATTTGGATAAAATACCTTTTATAACACCCTTAAAAAATATTTCTCCTGGGTAAAGAACTAACATCCATGAAATAATTTTACACATGTGTATCGTCTATCGACAATACACGTACGCTTCAGTATTGTTTAATAAAATGGAAGGTCTCTGATCATTATTTTACAAGGTGGATTGGCAGTATCGGTAGAGGGTCGGACACCATGCTTTGACGCATCGGGGTTAGCTTTGCCTTTCATCCTTACGGGGTCGATAAAATAAAGTACCAGTCACGCACTGGGTAATTGCTGGCCTTGTGCCAAAAGTAGAAACAATTATTTTACAAATATATTTATCTTTTTTTTTAAATTCATATTAGTGGTCTGCGTGATTTAAGATTATGAATTTAGTGGTCCGCGAAGTCCGAAAGGTTGGCGACTGCTGTGTTGTAGGATACTCTACTGATTTGACTAAATTAAACGAATTTATTTTTCTGTTTGTTTTTTTCTTTTGCAGATTTGGCCGCTTTACAGGGTTCTGTATAGGAGAAACAATTTTAGTAATTTGCAGTATAGTGAAAATCTTTTCACCAAATTATATTGTCTACACTATAATCTATTTCTTTGAAGGTTTGGGAAATGGAGGCAGCTATATCATCTTATTCACACTCTGTAAGTCTTTGGAAATTTCTGATATGACTGTGTGGTTAAGGAGTTCGCTTCACAACCACATGGTTCTGGGTTCAGTGCCACTTTATAGCATCTTAGAAAAGAAAATGCCTCAGGCTGACTGAAATTTTGTAGACAGTGCCTGCAGAAGTCTGTCATATATTGTTGTTTCCTTGAACTATATATATATATATATATATATATAAAAACATACATACATATTATTTTGTTATGTATTCCAGCCGAGAGGCTGAGCCCACGCTGGGGCACCGTCACCATATATCTATATATTACTAAAAGTCTGTGCTTGCTTGCTTGTCTGTAATGTAATACAGCCAAAAGAGCACATAATGGGAAAACACTTTTAAAGGAAATTGCCTCTGAAATGGGAATACAAATGGAATAAAACAAGTTTCGCGTAAATCAGACCATGGGTTCCCGAGATATGGGGTTTTTCCGGGTACCTTCATAAACAAAGAGAGTGAAAGATATAGAGGAAGAGATAGTGGTTGTGACAGAGTAGATTGAAAGAGACAGAGGAGGAGAATGGAAGAGAGCTGGTGGTGTTGTGTGTATATAATATGTGAGTGTGTGTGTATATATGTGTGTATATGTGTGTGTGTGTCTATATCCAGTGTATATAGATCACAGGCACCCATATATAAATACACACACACACACACACACACACACACACACACACACACACACACACACACACACACACACGCACGCACGCACACACACACACGCACGCGCACACACACACACACACACACACACACACACACATACACACACACACACACACACACACACACACACACACTCACACACACACATACACATATATATATATATATATATATATATACACACAGAGACGGCCCAAATTCTCCACTCACACTATGCTAAACCCATGACCTCCAAATACCTGATACACAAAAACTCAGCAATGTCCAATAGTGCTAAGTTTAATATTCTGATCTCAGGCTTGGTACGAGTGATGAAGAACGTGTCCCGCATGTGCCCCCAACTGAGATGGAAAGACACATCCAACACTTCATTAATCGCATGCAGTTCTCTAGCTACAACCAAAGAGACAGAATCAGAGTATACAAAGGAGCCACGGAGAAATATAAGGCCCTCATAGAAATGGACATAAAAAGGAATTTGCCCATTATACAGGAGAAAAACATGGAATAGCTTAGATAGGACTAAACATAAGGTAGGGAAAGCCACTTCATGGTACAACAACCAGTGATACCAGAGTATTGTGTTCGTGGATGCTACCCCTAAAGGGAAATTAGCTAAGCAATGTAGAAAGGCCCTAAGAAAGGCCCATCTAAAGATTAGAGTGGTAGAAAAGCCAGGAACTACCATAAAATCCCTGATCAGCAAGACATACCCCTTTAAGAAAACCCACTGTACTAATAAGAAATGTTTTATATGTAAAATGAACCCCCAGATAAACTGTAAAACTAGAAATGTAGTCTATAGCAAAATATGTACAGAGGGTACTTGCAGAAACATGACAACGACATACATAGGTGAGACAGCTAGAAGCATAGGAGAAAGAATAGACCAACACTGGGGAGAACTAAAAAGACAAAAAAAATAAATAAATAAATAACCTGTCAGTACTATATGAACACGCCAGACAAAGACATGACGGTAATATAGACAACATAGAAATTAAAATAATATCTAAGCATAGAAATGACTCAACAGGTAGGCAAATCAGAGAAGCAACTGAGATAGAAATAAGAAAACCAAAGTTAACAGAAAGAACGAATGGAATAACAACAACAATCATACCCAAACAAACAATACTGACTTAAGGGAAATATAAATAAATAAATAAATAAATAAATAAATAAATAGATATATACACAAGTACAATAACTACAAACGCATATAAACACACACTAGTGAACAAAGATAGAATACAAAAACAAAAACACATACACTCAAACTCGAACACACACGCAAACCCATGCACAAACAGAGACAGAGACAAGAATAAATAAATAAATAAAATAAAAATGGCGGGAGGAAACATAATAGTATCACTGATGATGTCACAGATGTGTGACGAAAGAACTCTGATAGACTATATATATATATTTATATTTGTATTTTTAACCGTTGGTCAATCAATCATAAACATTGAGAACCAGATAAATTAACTATGGAGATATAAAAGATACAGAAGCGAAAATCAACCCAAACCAAACAGTGAGTGTGTTTTGCTATATTACAACAATATGACAGGCCCCAAGTATAACAAAATTTGTTTCGACTCACGATTTCATATCAAAAGTCTTGCAAAACAAATATATATATATATATATATATATATATATATATATATATATATATATATATATATATATATATATATATATGTGTGTGTGTGTGTATATATATATATAATATAGATTTGTTTTATAAATAAATATTGACATACCCTGACAAAAAGACAACCTTAACGGTTGGAGCTTCCTGGATAGTCTTCTTGAAAAGATGGCGTAGACATGCTATACAACAGGAGGAAACATAATAGCTCCACTGACGATGTTGCAGATGTGTAACGAAAGAACTTTGTTAGACTATATATATGTGTTTGTGTCTATATTATATCTGTATTTTTGACCGTTGGTCAGTCAATGGTGACATTGAGGATCGAATAAATTAAATTAACTGATATAAAAGATACAGAAGCGAAAACCAACCAAACAGTGAGTGTGGTCTGTTATTAATTCTGGCAATATTATTACACAAATATGACCCTCCCCAAGTATAACAATATTTGTTTCGACACACGATTTCATATCAAAAACCTCGCAAAACTATATATATATATATGTATATATATATGTATATATATGTATGTATATATACGAGGTGTGTCAGAAAAGTTCCAGGACAGATGTCACAAAAGATTTATTTCAAACCCAAACTTCACACTAAGAGTTTTCTCCTTCAAAGTAATCCCCCTGGAGTATGTAACTGTAATCTTAGCTCTCTGCAGCGATCAAACGTTTTTCTTCCTAATTTTATATACATGTCTGTTTCAGATCGTCAAGCAATGAGCACAGAGCAACGAACAAACTTGAAGTTTCTGGTACGGTTGGGGAAAAAACTCCTCTGCAGCAAGTGGATGGAGATGAGACGATGTCACGCTCACGTGTTTTTGAGTGGTGCAAGAGGTCTAAAGAAAGACGCGAGGACGTGGAAGATGACCCCAGGAGCGGAAGGCCCTCAACAACCAGGACTGAGGTCAACGTTGAGCGCGTCAGGCAGATGGTGCGTAGCGATCGTCGGCTGACTGTTCGACTGATGGCAAATGAGCTGGGCATGAATTGGGACAGCGTCTGGAAGATTCTCACTGAAGATTTGGACATGCGGAAAGTCTGCGCGAAGATGGTGCCAAAACTGCTGAACGATGACCAGAAGGGTCGACGCATGCAAGTGTTCCAGGACATCCTCGAGTGTCTTGAAACCGAACCAGACTTGCTAGCGACAGTCATCACCAGTGATGAGTCACGGATCCTCGAGTACGACCCGGAGGGGACCCGTTTTGAAGACTTGGGCGACATCAAAAAGGCCGTGACGACGGAACTGCGGAGGATCCCGGAAGAATCTTTCCAGGAGTGCATGCAAGCATGGCAGAAAAGGACGGAAAAGTGCATTAGACTCCAGGGGGATTACTTTGAAGGAGAAAACTCTTAGTGTAAAGTTTGGGTTTGAAATAAATCTTTTGTGACATTAGCCCTGGAACTTTTCTGACACACCTCGTATATATATATATATTAGAATTGTTGCTCTGAAATAGCTATATATATATATGAATGTATATACAGTGTATTTTGCAATACACTGTATGCTTAATAAAAAGCATTTTGAAAACCTTATGCTATTGTTTTAGAGTAGTGACAGACTCACTTACTTTAATTTCAGCAAACAGGGGGAGATAAAGCTGACAAGGCCTTGTTTCTGCATTTATTGATGCTTATCAAAGCCAACTGCTGAGAACCTGGATGTTTTGGTTCTTATAGAATTCTAGTAAATAATCAGGAACTGAAAATACACTATATATACATTCATATATATATATATAGCTATTTCAGAGCAACAATTCTAATTTTTAATTTCTGCTTGACCGGCAACCGCTCTGTATAATCAGTTCCTGATTATTTACTAGAATTCTATAAGAACCAAAACATCCAGGTTCTCAGCAAACGGGAAGGAGTAGTTGGGTTTGATAAGCATCAATAAATGCAGAAACAAGGCCTTGTCAGCTTTATCTCCCCCTGTTTGCTGAAATTAAAGTAAGTGAGTCTGTCACTACTCTAAAACAATAGCATAAGGTTTTCAAAATGCTTTTTATTAAGCATACAGTGTATTGCAAAATACACTGTATATACATTCATATATATATATATATATATATATATATATATATATATATATATATGTGTGTGTGTGTGTGTGTGTGTGTGTGTGTGTGTGTGCGTGTGTGTGGATGTGTGTGTGTGTATGTGTATGTGTGTGTTTGTGTGTGTGTTTGTCCCAAAAAGAGAAACTGACACTGATTAAATGAAGGTACTGCCTTGAAGGGATGGCGTGTGGGCTAGTGGTTAGAGAGTTGGATTCGCAATCGTGAGGTTGTGAGTTCAATTATCGGACAGGGAGACGCGTTGTGTCCTTGAGCAAGACACTTTATTTCACGTTGCTTCTTCTACCAGGAGTTGCGACCGGTAGATAGTATCAGCAATGGAAAGACCAATGGAAACATTGTTTCCTTGGTCAGATTTGACGAGGTCCACCCCACTCGACAAGCGAATGAGGTCTAGGATTTTAACAATCGATCAGAGCGTCCTTAATCATATTGATCTTAGTAGATATTTTTTCAAGTCTGGTACCTACTCTCAGGTCTTGATCTCCCGCAAAAGTTTATTATAAGTGATTCATATCGATACAGCAGCTGGAGAATCTAATAATTATTTTATTTTAGATTAAAAAACATTATATATGACAAAAAAAAAGAACATTACAAGAAATCCCATGTTTACGAATCTCCCCTACCCCGTATATAAAAATTGATGCAAATGTTCAACCTCACCAGCTTACCCCCCCCCCCCCCATTATTGGGACCCGAGAGCAGTTTATAAGGAGGCAACATGGCATTAGGACACTGAACAGTATGCTATATGGCATTTATTCTATCTCTCTGTGCTCTCTGATTTCAAATCCCGCTGAAGTCAACTTTGCTTTTCAAAATACCAATCCAGTACTAGGGTCGCTTCTTCTTCTGTATCTCTTTCACTCCCCCCTCCCCCTTCTCCCCCCTCCGTACACATGCACGCACGTGTGTGGGTGTGTGTCTGTGTGTATATAATTACTCATACACTGTTCAATTTCCTGACATATTTTATATTATTCTATTTACTATACATGACCCTTTGATGAATTGTTGTGCACCTGGGCACTGTACACAATAATTTTCCATATCATTATTGTTATAAGAAATCAGCTGTGTACAGATCTGGAGAGGAAATGGGCTCCACCAGGGTGAAAGTACCCAAGACTGTACCACTACAACTCTACCAGAAGTAACAGGTCCATACATACCTTCTTCTTCTTCTTCTTCTTCTTCTTCTTCTTCTTCTTCTTCTTCTTCTTCTTCTTCTTCTTCTTCTTCTTCTTCTTCTTCTTCTTCTTCTTCTTCTTCTTCTTCTTCTTCTTCTTCTTCTTCTTCTTCTTCCTGGGAGGATCGTTGGGGAAGTGTCCGTAAACACTCTTTCCAGCGAGTCCTGTCTGAAGCAACCGTCTCCAACTGATCCGGCTGGATCCCCATCTTGCTCTGGGTCTACTCTGGGTCTCTTGTCGGTTGGTTTTGCCTGTAAAATCTGTCCGTTCTTTCCCGAGACATTCCAACCACATACCCATAGTATTGGAGCTGCGATCCCTCAATTCAGAGAAGTGCCCAAGACCCTTACAAGTGGAAAGTGCCCAAGACCCTTACAAGACCCTTACAACCCCATACATACCTATTTCATATAAAATATCAAAAAGTAAAGGAATGGAATATGTTCTCTATTACAGTGCTAGAGTGTGTTACACAAGATACCAAAAGTGTTTTGAACTTTGCTATGCATGGAATATTTGCGATTGGTGAGATAATTTTGGCTGGTGTGGCATATCTACTTCCGGACTGGAAACATCTCATCGTTGCTGCATGTACGCCACGTGCTCTAATACTTATTATCGCATTAAAGTAGGTATATTTTGAAATTATCATCACCACCTCGATCATCATCATCACCGTTTAACGTTTATTTTTCCATGCCAACATGGGTTAGACGAGCTGTCCCGTTGTGAGACAAGCCAGGTCGAATGACTGTCTTGCACATACAGAACTGATTTGGGCTTGGTTTCTCCGGCTGGATGCCCTTCCTACTGCCAACCACATTTACAGTGTGTACTGGGTGTTTTTTGTCGTAATGCCTACATGACCACTTTACAGTGTGTACTGGGTGTTTTTTGTCGTGATGCCTACATGAACACTTTACAGTGTGTACTGGGTGTTTTTTGTCGTGATGCCTACATGAACACTTTACAGTGTGTACTGGGTGTTTTTTGTCGTGATGCCTACATGACCACTTTACAGTGTGTACTGGGTGTTTTTTGTCGTAATGCCTACATGACCACTTTACAGTGTGTACTGGGTGTTTTTTGTCGTGATGCCTACATGAACACTTTACAGTGTGTACTGGGTGTTTTTTGTCGTGATGCCTACATGAACACTTTACAGTGTGTACTGGGTGTTTTTTGTCGTGATGCCTACATGACCACTTTACAGTGTGTACTGGGTGTTTTTTGTCGTGATGCCTACATGAACACTTTACAGTGTGTACTGGGTGTTTTTTGTCGTGATGCCTACATGACCACTTTACAGTGTGTACTGGGTGTTTTTTGTCGTGATACCTACATGACCACATTGCAGTGCGTACTGGGTGTTTTTTGTCGTGATACCTACATGAACACTTTACAGTGTGTACTGGGTGCTTTTTGTCGTGCCACCAACAGAATACTTTACAGTGTGGACTGGACACTTTTTATCGTGACACCTGTAGGTATATTTTATAAAATATAACATATAATATATATGTTTTGATATAATAATATAATGTTATATTAATTAACTGACCATCCATAATGTTTATTTACTTGGCAGATATCTTCCTGAGTCTCCCAGATGGCTTCTTAATAAAAATAAATTTGAAAAAGCTGAAAAGATATTTGAGAAAATAGCAAAAGCAAATGACATTGAGACTCACAGTAGGGCGGAAAATCTTATACATGAACTTCAAAGTAAAACTGAAAATGAACCGAATTTGAATGTCAAAGTTGTTGAAAAGACATACACAGCACTTGATATGTTGAAAAAACCGAGAAGAGCAATGATTTCTCTAAACCTTTGGTTTAGCTGGTAAATATTTTATGATATTACTAGATATGGTAAATATCTATGATAATGTTCTATAGCAACATGCTTGATATACTTTAAAGTGTAATATCTATAATTAATATCTAATTGAAAAGCTAGATATTTATTGTACACTAGCAGAAATATTGTCCAGAGAGCAGTGATTTTGGCTTGAGTATATGTTATTAGCAAACTGAGGAATTAGGTATAGAATGTCTATGTATTTTATACAACATACTTAAAATTTCAAACCAAACGCCTGAAGATAGATCACAATTTTGGTCCCTCTTACATTTCTAGAGATATATTCAATATTGAGCCGTAAAACTTTAGGTAGCGCTTTTGTTCCGTATATGAACATAAATAAATAAGTAATATAATATTTCTGGCCCCTTCCCGATTGAACACTTTTTCCTCCTTCCTTTTTCACACCTACGGATATTGTTACATATACATGATGGCTGCAACTCGATTTCGAGTAATGCCATCGCTTGATACTTAAGCATGAGCATTACGGAGGTGGCTTTTTAGTCATGTTAGGGACTTGCCTATGGCCAGCAATGCCATGCATCGCAAAAAATGTCACATGCCTGTGCTTGAAGCTTTTTTAAGTGAGGAAAGGCTTTGCAGGGAGTCAATCCCACTCTCTGAACATCGAATGTATTTGTCCAAAAAGAAGAACTGCTCTCCATCATTGGATGCAAACGGAGTCGTAGGTTTTATATCAGAGAGATGTCTTAATGAAGACTAGGAGTCTCTCACTGGGCAAAAAAAAAAAAAAAAACTTTATTGAATGGCCGTTGACTTCCTTGCGTTCCTCCGTCATTTGAAAGGTTTTATTTTTCATCCCGCAGGTTACCAAATTCACCCTCCTCACCAAGCAAGCTTGGTGGGGTTGCCAATTTAGTCACCGACGACCCGACCATACACGGGTTGTACTGGGTTACATGTTACCAGTAGTGCTGAAGAGCAACCTGACACACACACATATATATATATATATATACGTACGTGTGTATGTACACACGTACATACATACGTACATACACACACACATACACACACACACACACATGCACACACACACACACACACACACACACACACACACAAACATATATATATATATACAATGGTAAGAGAACTGACCATATGACGAGTTAAGTATAATTAGTTACAGCAGTGACATATACACCTACTTAAGTTTCGTTGGGTTATACACCCAACTTATTCAGCCTGTTATATTCCCACATATATATATATATACAGAGAGAGAGTCAGAGAGAAAGAGAAAAAGAGAGAAAGAAAGAGAGAGAGAAAGAGCGAGAGAAAGAGAGTCAGAGAGGGTAGGAAGTGTTATGGATATACAGTAGTCACTTGGTATTCGCGAGGGAGTGAAAAACAGCGAATATCTAACGTGGTCCATAAAAATGCCTATAAACTTTAAAATATAACATAAAATATAATAAAGGGCATCATATAAGCCAGCAAATACGGTATATTGTTATTAATAATTTAGTGTTAAAAAATATATATATATATTGCCACGAAAAAAGCCATTAAAAAATCGCGGAAGATATTTACGATTCCGCGAATATGCGGTGGTTTGCACGAACAATTATTAGTTAGGTTCTATGGAAAATTCTGCGAATAACCGGGACCGCAAAAGCCGGGGATACACTGTAAATTGAATTATTGAACCTTCAAATAATGTTTGTTAATGAACAGTGAATTTTTCAATACTACTATTTATATTATATGCTTATTAACATATTGTATAATATTAGAGGTTTATCAACAATATATTCTACTATATTACAGGTTTGTCAACGGTATGTTGTACTATGGAGTAACACTAATTTCTGTTGATATGTCAGGCAATCAATATGTAAACTTCCTGTTGATGTCAGCTATAGAAATTCCGGCCAATATTCTTGGATATATGTTATTTCATTGGTTTGGTCATCGTAAACCATTGTGTGGCCTCCTAATATTTGCAGGGATTAACTGCATAGTCTCAAATTTTGTGACAGAAGGTAAAAAATTGTATGATTCTTAGTACTAGTAGGCTTTCATTGTTAAATATTTATTTTGTTGTCATGTTTAATGCTCATATTGTTTTCTATATATTTGGACCATTTTTATTTTGGTTTCATATATATACAAACTTTTTATCGATTTTTAGTATGTGTGTATGCGTGTGACGTCCCAACGAGCATCCACCACCTCCAGCTAACTTACCCTCAGCCTTTCAGTCCCGGCCGACTGGATAAGGAATATATTGCTCTAGAGGTCGTCGAGGGAGACGCGCTGGACATCCACCCCACCTCACGAGGCTCGCATCTAAAGGCAGCCAACTTCGCTCCGATAGCAGTGAGCAGGGATGTGGTCTAGGAACTAAGCACACCGGAAGACTCCACTGCTACAGGCTCTATATTGTCATCCTCCACTTCATCATCATCATTTTACGTCAGTTTTCCATACTGGCTTGGACTGGTTGGGGGGTGTGGGGTGTGGCTCATACACAAATCTCCCAATTTTACATATTAAAATTAGCTTGGCGCAAGTAATTGGAATTGAAAAAATATACATACAGGTATTAAATTGAAAACCTCTAACATCCTAAACTAAAAAGCCGCCCAGCTGAAGGCAGAAATATATTGCTACGACAGTCGCTGGTGGAGCTCCGCACTGCAGGGTGCGCGGGGAAATTGCCCCCTTTGTCTCCAGTTCAATCCGGCCCTGGTCATAGAGACAAAGCAGGCTGGAGAATTACATCTTATTTGTATTTTCCCCATTTTGGGTTGGTTTCTATGCTTGGACGCTCATCAGAAAATCAACTATTTGTCAATGTTAATAAAGACCAGAATTCAGTGCAATAATAAAGAGGGGTCTCACTGAAATTTATCTTGAAGGAAGGTATAAAACCTGTGAAGAGAAATCAAATATGCCTCAATGGTAGATGGGGTGACCAGATCCTAAAACAGTCTCAATGTCAATCATAGGTAGAACTCAATACAAATACAAGGAACAGGGAAATTATGGAGGAATTATGTTCAGGATGTTTTGTACTCTACTGTAAGCATAAATAACAGTTAAAAAACACAAGCATTTAGAATAGTTTTGTCTGATCCTAATGTTTTTGTGTGACAGACGGACAGAAAAATGGTGTACAGTCATTATAATATAGAATTATTTTTCAGTTAATAATTGGTTTCCTCTGATATTGGCCGTTCTGGGAAAACTGGGGGTGACAGCATCATATGATGGGGTGATTTTGACATCAGCAGAGCTATTCCCTACAGTAGTACGGTAAGTGTTGTTTTTTGCCATTCTATATATACATACATATACATACACATGTATACATACACGCACACACTCACATACAAATATACAGACACACGAACACACACACACATATATATATACACACATATACACACACATATATATATATATATACACACACGCACATACATGTAAATACACACATACACGCACATATACACACATACACACACATACACGCACATACAGACACTTATACACACATACACACACACATTCACACGCACACACTCACATGCATGCTCACACACACCCATACACACACACTCGCGGACACACACACTCACAGACACATATACACACACACATATACACACATGCACACACACACATATACACACACGCGCACACACACACACACTCATACCGTCTCTCTCTCTCTCTTTCACACACACACACACACACACACACACATATATATACATACATACACATAAACACACACAAACACACACACATATGGTTGGTGATAGGAAGGGCGTCCAGCCATTGAGACCTTGCCAAACAGAGAGTCAGTGGGAATGTTCAGTTATGTCTAAGTTACGGTAACCTCCCTAGTGTTGGTGATTTAGACAATAAACACAACCAATACACTCCTCAAAGTGGTTACTGATAGTAGCAACATCCAGCCATAAAAATCCTGTCAAAGAAAGGGCCAGGAAGACTCTTCAGCTATGTCAAAATCATAACCACTTTTCTAATGTTGGTACTCTGATAAAATACATTCGTTAGAGCACGGGAATGTAGTTAATATGTTTGACTTCGACCCATCCGAGGGGCCAGTAGCTCTGCCTGAATACTAGCTCAGTCTGTGAAGACCCACAATTAGCAAGGAAAACGAATGTCATATATATATATAGGAACCAGTAAGACCCCGACAGCTGAGCTCAGCTGTCGGGGTCTTACTGGTTCCTATTACCCACTCTACTACCTCAAGTATTGAGTACTTTGGTGCGTTATGGTCCACCTGGTTCCTTACCACATTTCCTTCGTTATATATATATATATATATATATATATATATATATATATATATAAGATAAGTTTATCCCGGGTTCAATCGGGGGTAACCACAGTAAGTAAGGTACTCAATTACTCAATACAAAGCAGAGTATAAATATTTAATATAGAAAAGGCTTCTACAGGACTAGATCTGTTTCATTCGGGAGAAATCATTAGTGCGGGCTTCCTGATGATTTCTCCCGAATCTAGGGGTGAAGGTACAAGCGCGCGTGTAATAACGGGCGGGGTATTAAAGAAATTGGGGAGGGCAGTTGAGTCCATGAAGGAAGCAGGAACTAAGGCGGTAGATCAGACTCTGCTCAGTCCTGGTGCGCGAGGCCTGTGATCCGTGATGTAAAAGGATACTTAGGACTGGGATATGTAGGATATATATATATATACATATATATATATATATATATATATATATATATATATATATATATATATATATATATATATATATATATATATATATATATATTAGTTTTAATATATTAGTTTTAATATAGATGAAATTCTACAGGACTAGAACTGTTTCATTCTTTAGAAATCATCAGGAATCATGTGATTCCTAATGATTTCTAAAGAATGAAACAGTTCTAGTCCTGTAGAATCTCATCTATATTAAAACTTTTATACTCTGCAATGTATTGAGTACCTTACTTACTGTGGTTACCTCCGATTCAACCCGGAATAACGTACTATATATATATATATATATATAAATAATAAAATAAGATGTTTTTACCAAAACAATCTTTTCCGAACACAATATATATATATATATATATATATATATATATATATTTAAGAGTAAAGACCCCCTTCGGTCACGAATGACCATGAGATTTGTACCTAGAAAGTCCCTTTCCGAGGAACAAGGTTGTTTGAGGAAAACCAGCAGTCTCCCATGCATATCTGTTTTGTCCAAGGGAAAAGTAATGGCAGATACAGCTTGCCACCAATGACGTCACACCTGATTTCTACAGCTCAGTGAATTGGAGTGATGTGAAATAAAGAGTCTTGCTCAAGGACACAATGATTAACCCGGTCCATGAATCGAACTTAGAACCTCCTGATTGCAAGCCCAACGCTCTAACCACTAAGCCATCTGCCTTCACACACACACACACACACACACACACACACATTCTCTCTCTCTCTCTCTCTCTCTCTCTCTCTCTCTCTCTCTCTCTCTCTCTCTCTCTCCCCCTCTCTCTCTCTCTCTCTCCCTCTCTCTCTCTCTCTCTCTCTCTCTCACTCTCTCTCATATATATATATTATATTTCAGTAACAATGGTTTGGGCATTTCTTCATCTTGTGCTCGATTTGGTGCTTTACTCTCACCCCTAATCCTTGGACTTTCTATATATGGTTCCTGGATACCTCTCAGTTTATACGGAATACTCGGAATTATTTCTGGATGTCTCCTTATTTTACTTCCTGAAAGGAAGGATGCTTGTTTACTCCAAACCCTCGAAGACATGGATAACATCTAGACCCGGTTTATTGCACAAACTATCTTGTTTGAAGTTACCGTATTTCCCGGCATCGAAGACGCTACTTTTTTCCTAAAATAAGACTAAAAAATCTACCATGCGTCCTGGAGGCCGAAGGTTGAATATTATTTTTTTTATCAAATTTTTGGTTGTCAAAATTAGGGTGCATCCTCGAGGACGAAGCGTCTTCGGCGCCGGGAAATACAGTAATTTAATGTAAATAAGTTTACAGAGAGCAAGGTTGAAAAATTCGAACTTTGATTGCTTTAATTATGAAAGCTGCCACAACGCATGTGATGACTATGAAATAGTAAGCTAATTCACAAATTAATAAAACCTTCCTTTATTCATCCACACTTGCTGTCTTCTCAAATCTGATCCCAACTCACATCCTCACTTCCCTAATATACCCCCACCCTCTCTTCCTAATCTACCCCCACCCTCTCTTCCCTAATCTACCCCCACCCTCTCTTCCCCAATCTACTCCTCCCTCCCTTCCCCAATCTATTTCTCCCTCATCTTCCTAACATGAGAGCAACATATATGAGTTCTTGGTTTATACAACTCCCTCTCATGCCCCCCCCCCCCAACGTTTCAGTGAGCAGACACACTTGCAACTTCATACCTTTCTTAACTTACTCTCGGGTCTCGAATAATCGTCCCTCCCCAACTCATTAATGTTTCAGATATTTTCACACCCACCCGCTTATTAAATTTTGCTAATCTATCTCCTGCGAAATTTTATTTTAAGTAGTAGCATTCCTGCGACAATTAATTTTCTTTAGACATTAAAAAACTTTATACATGACAAAAAAGATCATTACAAGAAATCCCATAGGTTATGAAATAAATAGGGTCGGATGGGTTCTCAATATGCAAACTAAACGACTAATTCTGTATTTTTTTAAAAATCAAGCGAGACAATCTAGCAAAATTACCGATCTTCCAACCCCCACTTATTCCAAGCCCCACTCCCTTTTATTTAGGACGCGAAAGTATCTCACCTTCTGAATAATAAAAAAAAAATATCCTCAAATTTTAACGTAATCTGTCCTGTTTTCTGTTACTTCAATCATCATCATCATCATACACCACCACCATCATCATCATCATAATCACCATCATCACCATCATCATCACCA
Organism: Eledone cirrhosa; assembly: GCA_964016885.1. Lineage (NCBI taxonomy): Eukaryota > Metazoa > Mollusca > Cephalopoda > Octopoda > Eledonidae > Eledone > Eledone cirrhosa. The sequence continues at coordinate 91,617,201 of OZ024743.1, forward strand.
TCATCATCATCATCATTATCATCATCATCAACATCACCACCACCACCATCATCATCATCATCATCATCATCATACACCACCACCATCATCATCATCATAATCACCATCATCACCATCATCATCACCATCATCATCATCATCATTATCATCATCATCAACATCACCACCACCACCATCATCATCATCATCATCATCATCATCATCATACACCACCACCATCATCATCATCATAATCACCATCATCACCATCATCATCACCATCATCATCATCATCATTATCACATCATCAACATCATCATCATCATCATCATCATCATCATCATCATCATCATCATCACCATCATCACCACCACCTACCTAGCTGTGTGTGCTTACACACTTTACAAATTATCCCCTGTGATTGTTTAATATGTTTATTTTAGATATATACTAGCATTAAAGCCCGGCGTTGCTCGGGGTCAGTAAGTTACCAAAGTTTAGTTTCACCACCCATTTTATAGCAGCACTTTTTTGTCTGCCAGGCACTGGGTGAATGAATTGCAGACCTGGACTGCCGTAGCAGGAGCTGCGCCAGCAGTGACAATTGTAATTTCCCCTATGTATATATCTCTGTGCAAAGAAGTGTTGAAATTTATTGTTTCACAGTACTTGCGCAACACGCGCGTAGACGATGCCAGCCGAACAACAGAGCTGCGATGGAGTTGTTCTGCATGGTTGTCTAATGTGTGTTTTCTAAATTTAAGACAGTAGGGAGGGGTGTGATATGGGGAGAGTTAGCTGTTGTTTCTAGCAAATTTAGTGACCTCATAGAGGATATGTTTTCTAAATTTAAGACAGTAGGGAGTGGTGTGATATGGGGGAGAGTTAGCTGCTGTTTCTAGCAGGTTTAGTGACCTCATAGAGGATATTATTGTGTATACTAAATGAACTGATACTTCTTTCTTCCACGTTCGTTGAGAGGTTTTAAAAAAGATTTATCGCTATGTTTTTGTTGTTGAATAAATTTATCTGTTGCTTTTGAATAATTGTTGTTTCGTATGAAATGTAATAAGTTCTCTTTGTCATTGAAGTAAATAAATGTTTGACCGTTCCACACTCAAAAGCAAACGTTCCCTCTCTCTCTCTCTCCATCTCACTCTCTCTCTCTCTTAACTCTCTTAAAGTTTGTAAGTTTAATCGTATATAAGAGAAAGTTGCAGCATGTATGTAGTTTTATCGAATGTTAAGGTGGGTAGAGAGAGTAAATCATATTGTATTAGAGGGGTAAAGCGTCATGGATTTAGTTTTATCGATTATTTCCATAATCGTTGGTAAGTTTGAATGAAATAAATAGTCGGTAACCTAAGTTAGACCATTTACAACATTCTTACAGACTTTGAGTTGAGTCGGTTTGAAATTGTGCAAATGTATAAACATGGAACATGCACACACACACACACACACACACACACACACACACACACACACACACACACACACACACACACACAACAACAACAATCTGCCTTTTATAGATAATGATATATATATATATATATATAAGTCAATCAATTTCTAGTTGATATAAAATGGTCGGATCTATTCATTGGAATCTTTGAGTATATTCTCAGTGGATATGGCGCATGTCTCTCGGACATGACACCCTTAATTTATGTAGAGCTAATTTTAATGTCGTGTTAACCAGGCTGCTATTTTTAGCGGCATAGGTTTTCGAGACAAGCTAGGCTCCGAAGACATGTGCGTTATTTCATATCGCACACAATTCAGTCTTCTATTTTTAGAAGTGGAAGGATCGCTAATTTCTTGACACCTACTGATGAGCAGGGAAATGGTGATGACTTCGCTTAATATGATTTTGTAAAACAGTTTCTATAACTGTCTAGGTGTTTTCAGGCAGTTGCCCAATATAGGTTTATTATTATTTTTCTTAATTTACTACTTTAAATTAAGTCTGGCAAACCATATTGCTGTAGTTAGTATTTTTTCACCCTAGTAAACCTGGTCCTTACAATTCGGACACATGTATGTTTATATTAGTGTTCATCTCTCTTGTATATTCAATTATCTTACACGGTTCGGAAAAGCTTTTTTCTTAGAGCTATTTAATTGTAAGAGATTACTTTCAGTTTCTAACTCAGTATATATATATATATATATATATATATATATGTGTGTGTGTGTGTGTGTGTGTGTGTGTATATAAAAATGAAGTAATTCCGTTGGAAAGGTACAGGAAAAAAGAGTGCTCTATGTAGGCTAAAGAGCTTATTAGTTATGTAATAAACAACATAAGATAATTATTTCATTTACCAGTGGTTTCTTGAAAGCAGATATATCTGTTTTCAGTCGCCAGAATGAGTAAAACATGGTGTTTTTATTAAATATGGATTTGAAAACAAAATATAAGAAAAATGAAAGTGAGGCTGAGGAAACAACGGGCGAAGAAGAAGAAGAAGAAAAAGAATACATACATATATATAAAAACAATAAATATATAAACATACACACTCAACCACGCACATATACTTAAAAAGTACGTAGACATATACATTATCACATAAATGTATATGTATCTACATACATGGACAAAATACATACACATACATATACATGAAGTAATAAGAATAAATAAATAAATAAATGAATAAGAACAAAAAATATAAAGTCAAAAATAAAAAAATAAAAACAAAGGATACGTGTTGACAACGATAAGGGGGGAGGGGGAATAAAAACAATTAAAAATAAACAAATACACGAAGTATGCATATACATAAATATATATATAAAGTATATATATACATATATATATATATATATGTATACACACATAGGTACATACACACGCACACAAAATCATGCACAAAACTCATACACATATACATATACACATACACACAATTATACACACACACACACGCGCACACACACACACACACACACACACACACACACACACACACACACACATATATATATATATATATATATATATATATATATATATATATATATATATATATATATGAAAGTGTTAAACAATATTCAATGATTATGTCAAAGAATGAGTTTTACAGTAGATTGGAAGCACTCTACGAAAAATAACTTTCCGGAGTTATTAATATTAAAATATAAATATTAATAAAATAGATGTTCTTATGATTCATGAGACGTTTTCCTAGATATATCGTAGTATTATACATCTTAAAACCTTTAGAACAGTTAAAGTAAGCAACGTTTTTTCTTACTCACACATTCTCTAATGAATTTATTACGTTTTCGCATTTTCTCATAATTAGGCTATATATGTAAAATTTTCTCTTGGGTTAATCACTACCTTGATTAAATCTTAACCATTTAACATCTCAGGGTATGTCATGTATCATTATATTTTGTCTGATGAGGACGTACTGTTGTACATCCGAAATATGTATAATAAAATGTAATTGATCAAAAGAACATCTATTTTATTAATATTTATATATATATTCATATATATATATATATATATATATATATATATATATATATATATATATATATATGCAGAGGTTATATTTAATTTGTTGTGATTCAACAGGATGCAAAAGGATGATTACAATGATCTTATATTGAAGGAATTAAGGAATAATTACAAAAGAGAAACCAGTGATGACCTTGAAAAACTAAATACTGAAGCTTCTCATATAATGCAGGAATTAGGCATCAAAAATAGGAGTCAACACTTCATACCTAGGAAACCAAAAATTAATTTGAAGGACCATAAAAGAAATTTTGAAATCGAATTACCAGTTAGATTGATTGCACCATCTAAATCGGACCTTGGCATACTTAGCAAGAATTTTTAGATAGAATCATACCACAACTTAAGGAAATATCTTATTTAAAATTATGGAATGGGACTAATGAAGTTATTGACTGGTTTAAGGACATTAAATATAAACATAACAATAAATTCATTCAATTGGATATTGCTAATTATTACTCATCTATCACTCCTAATCTACTTAATAAAGGCCTTACATATGCATTTAAATATACAGATTTAACTGGCAATGAAATGCACATTATCTTAACTGCACGTAAAACATTAATTAAATTTAGCAACCACCTTTGAACTAGAGCAGATAGGGATAGCAACTTCGATATCACTATGGGGTCATCGGACTCGGCGCAATTAACGGATCTTGTGGGGATTTTTATTAACAATACTTTACATAGGAAAATACCGGAGATGACCGGTGGTTTATATCGTGACGATATGCTATTACTTATTGAAAATAATAATAATTGTGAAATAAATAGGAAAAGAAAAGAAATTATACAATTTTTTAATAGCGTTAATCTTAAAGTAGAAGTAGAGAATAATTATAAAATAGTTAATTTTTTTAGATGTAACTTTAAGCCTTAATACTGGTCTTTATTATCCATTTCATAAAATAAATGAGAATTTAAACTATGTTAACTTTAATTCCAATCACCCCAGATCTGTTAATAACACTATTGTAAATTCTGTGCAGCAACGTATTTCTAGAATTTCAGCGAATACAAATATATTTGAAGATAAGGCACAATATTATAACGAAGCGTTAGGTAGAGCAGGCTATAGTAATGAAATTAAATACATTGACAATAAGGATGTGCCAATTAACCATAGTTATAAATATAATTATAATAGGAAACCTTGCACTAACTCGAAAATCAAAAGAAAAAATAGAACTAGAAATATATTATGGTTCGCTCCCCCTTTCTCATTAAGTATTAAAACTCCTATAGCTAAATTATTCTTTAAAGCTCTAGATAAGTGCTTTCCTAAGACACATATTATTCAATCTTTAATAGACATACTATTAAACTCTCATATTCCACCACTATGAATTTAGCGCAGAATATTAATAGAATTAATAATAGAAACTTAAAACCTAACCAGAATAGCATTAATACCCCTAGCAATATCCAATATAATGTTACGGCCCCCAATAATATAAATTCAGATAAATGTAATTGTAGAAATAAATCTAACTGTCCTCTAAATAATAATTGTTTAGTTAAAAATATAGTATACAATTGTAATGTCAAAACAAATGAAAACTCCTTTAACTATGTCGGCTCTACTTCCACAGACTTCAAATCTCGTTTTAATAACCAAAAATGTTCTTTTACGAATATTGGTAACAAATCTTCAACTTCTCTATCTAACTTATTACGGGACTTAAAATCCAAGAATATTAACTATTCTTTACTTTGGAAAATTATCTCCAAAGCTCCTTCATACACTGCTTTATCCAAAAATTGCTCACTTTGCGTTGAAGAAATATTCTTTATACTAAAAAGTAAGAACTCTATTAATTTGCGAAATAATTTATTTAGTTCCTGTAAACATCGTTTAAACTCAACTTTTAAATATATATATAAAATGTAATATATGATTTATCTCCTTTACATAATGTTTTCTATATCTATATATGATTCATATATATTTAATTTACTTTCTATTATCTCTACCTCATATATATACTGCGTGCTTTATATTATTACACCTATCGATAGATTATAAAATTCTTTTATATGACTGCTTGAAACTCTTTTAAGAAAAATTTTTATTGAAAAACTTACTGAAGGTTTTAGAAAAAAATCTTTTGAAAATTCCTTTGAAAGATATAGAAAAACCATTATTTTCATACCTTCCAATATTTTTATATCTTCAAACGTTTTTAATATATATATCCAAATGTTTATATATATGTGGAAAAACATATAATTTTTATATATAGGTTTTTTTTTATATATATGTGGAATATATATATTCTTAAGATAACATTTAAAAATTTTTTTAATTTTTTAACTTTATAGCAAGTAAATTTATGACTTCGTATAACATAACATATGGTTCATGTTTTAATTATATTCTTAAGATAAACATTTTTTAGCCTTTTAACTCTATAACATTTAATCCTAGGAGTCATCTGAGATCTTAAAAAATCACTTCTAACTTCCTTACTGTTTTTATAATATAATTAATTGGTTATTCCTTTGTAATCTGTCGTAAATTTTTCATAAATTTAGAATTATTTGAATGTTTAAATTTTGACTTACAACTTTTAATAAAATAAACTATACTAGATTTTCTCTAATGTAAAATACTATATATTTATTTAAATAATTTATAATCCTTAACATACACATTTAAACCAATATATTATTACTAATATATCTTATTATAATATAATTATTAATATTAAATTATTAAATTAAATCTTTAATATTAAGGCAAATTCTAATCTTTAATTTTGATTTCTAATTTTTAATTTTAATCTAATTTTTCAACCTATCATTATAAGTATTATAATCAAAACGTAATGAACCCTGCATTATAAATATTATTCTTCCACGTTAATCTTATTTCTTCTTTCACTTAGATATACTTACGCTGTGTATATTTCTCCTTTGAAACTTATTTCTTTTTTCACTCTATCTTCACTATCAATATGTATAATCGTTCTTTCTTTCCTCTTCTATCTTTTTTTTCCTTTCTTTTTTCTTTTTTTTTCTTTTGTTCTCTCTCCCTTACATATCATCTTCTTCCAACAGTTTAATTTAAATAAACCGTTATCTTTTCAACCTTTCAGACACTCATTTGCATACTCACTCATAACTTCGTATTACCCTCAATAAATGTACTATCTCCACTATCCAGGAAGCGCCAACCGTTAAGGTTGTCTTTTTTTTTTCAGGGTATGTCAATATTTATTTATAAAACAAATCTGTATTTTATCTGATGAAAGCACACCATAATTTGCCTTGGTTGCCCTTGAAGTATGTATAATAAAATAAATATGGTTTTATAAATATAGTTTCCATTTATTAATATATTGTATATATATATATATATATATATATATATATATATATATATATATATATATATATATATAAGAGAGTATTGAAGTATGCTTGAAGCATTGTGGAACAATAAGTAAATAACTTTAAGTCGTTTGGAAGCCTCGACAATGCAAATGGGTAAATCTCCGGGTAACAAGGTCCGGTGGTGGAGAGAGAGATGTAAGTGGGTGTACGTTGAGATGCGTGGTGTGTATAAGATGTGTGAGATGTGTAGAATGAAGAGTATAAAGGATAGAATAAAAATAACAACACAAGAGAGAGTTACCTTGGGAGAGATTTAATAGTCCCTATATATTTCGGATTCACATCCATTAACTGGGGTTTTTTCCGGGGTGGGGGAAAAGGTTGTCTGTCGGACAGGTCTGGAATGCGTCCTTCGCTGTTTGTTGTTTTGAATATCTGGGGTATTCGGCAGAGCGCGCGTGCGCGTGAAATGGGGTCGGTCGTACAGAGGTCAGCGGCCGAATGAGGGAGTGGGAAGGCGCTAGCTGTCAGTCCATTCTCTGCCTGTTTGTTAAATGTTACTGTGTGTGTGTGTGCGTGTGTTGTTGTCTCGCTTGAGTGTGTGTGTGTGTGTGCGTGTGTTATTGCCTTGTTCCTCTGTATTGGCAGTGTAGTATGTTCGTATGGTGGAATGCTACTGTGTGTGTGTGCATGTGTGTGTGTAGTTGTCTCGTTTGCGTGTGTGTGTGTGTGTTGTGTGTTGTTGCATCGCTTGTTAACTTAAACGAGCCATCTCATTTCGCTTCTCTCTGATCGGTTGTTTATTTGCGGTTGCAGTCGTTTGATAAAAAGCGCTTCCTTGATACGTAACGTGCCGACGTTTCTTACAGTCGCTAGAATTGTGACAATGGGCCTTCCGTCTTTGTTTCCGCATTTGTCTATGTGTTTCCGGAAAGACGAGGCCCTGGTTTTAGTGTGTTCCTTGATCCGGATGTGCAAAGGTCGAATTGTGCTACCTATGTAGTATTGGTTGCACCTGTCACATTCTATCTTATACACGACGTATGTGCGTAGGCAACAGTTCGCATGGCGTATCGGGCAGTCTCTGAGGAAGCATGCGTCAGTAGATTTTTCGGGTTTCTTGGAGAGGCATCTTCGCAGGGAGGGGCCCGAGTGGGCCAGGTGGATGTCGAGGCCCTGCCTCCGTATAGCCTTGCGGATAGCGTTGGTGGTTTTCTCGCCCAGGTGTGGCATTTTAAGGAAGCACTTGCCTTGGGTGCTTCTCTGTCTCTTGCGTCTGGTGTCTCATATTCTGTCTGTGATCAAGGTAGGGTACCCGTTCGTCTCCAGCACCTCGAGGAATCGCTTGGTATGAGTGACACCACTGTTTCTCCTCTTCCTTCTTCCTCCCGTTCGCTGGGAAAACGGTTTTCATTCTTTCTAACACCGGATTCACTAGCGAAAGGTCTGTTTTCTGACTCGCTCATATATTCACACAGCTTATGCTGAAAGAATAACTATGTTGCTTGTGTTTATTTCCATCTTCGGTTAGCTTCCCCCTGTGTTGTTTAATTGTCTCACTCGTTTTACGCGTTTCTATTGTCCTAATAACTTATTTTAGTTATTATCGCTCCAACGTGAGGTATATGATTTTTAATGCGATGAAATACCCATGATCGTTTGGTAAATCACTGATGAGGGACTCATTTTATAACATGTTATCCATGTGCAACCAGCAGTATTCTTCTCACCCATATTTTCATATATTTACCCAAACTGCAATTCTGTGTTTCTCTCTTTCTCTCTTACTGCTCCCTCGATCTCTCTGTTTCTCTTACTTTCTTTCGTCCCCTCTGCCATGTCAGTTAACTCTTTCTCTCTACTGACCTCTTCCTCGCACTCCCACTCACTCAGTCCCTGTTTCTCCCCTTCTTTCTTCCTCCCGTTCGCTGGGAAAACGGTTTTTATTCTTTCTAACACCGGATTCACTCGCGAAAGGTCTGTTTTCTGACTCGCTCATATATTCACACAGCTTATGCTGAAAGAATAACTATGTTGCTTGTGTTTATTTCCATCTTCGGTTAGCTTCCCCACTGTGTTTACTTGTCTCACTCGCTTTACGCGTTTCTATTGTCCTAATAGCTTATTTTAGTTATTATCGCTCCAACGTGAGGTATATGATTTTTAATGCGATGAAATACCCATGATCGTTTGGTAAATCACTGATGAGGGACTCATTTTATAACATGTTATCCATGTGCAACCAGAATTAGCCGTCGAAACGGCTTGAGCTCAGCCGTCGGGGTCTTACTTGTTCCTATTACCCACTCTACTACCCTAAGTATTGAGTACTTTGGTGCGTTATGGTCCACCTGGTTCCTTACCAGATTTCCTTCGTTATATATATATATATATATATATATATATATATATATATATATATATATATATATATATATATATATATATATATATATATATATATATATATATACACACACACATACACACACGTGAAGGTGGATGGCTTAGTAGTTAGAGCATTGGGCTTGCAATCGAAAGGTTGTGAGTTCAATTCTCGGACCGGCTGATATGTTGTTTCCTTGAGCAAGACACTTTATTTCACGTTGCTCCTGTTCACGTTGCTCCTGTAGAAATGAGTACCGGCCTGCCCGCCCAGCTAGTGGGATGGCGTTATATTATGGTTAAAGAAAGCACGACGTGCTGTGACCAGCAGCGCCGATTGGCGCCCGACAGACTGGTCGGTTAAGGTGATATACATACACAAAAATATAAAAATATAAAATAAACATACGTACACATCCACATACACATACACATACGTGCAAAAATACATATACACATACACATACACACGCAGACACACGTATAAAAACATGCATACAACCAAATATACTAACACACACATAAACCCTACAAAACAGAGCATTGGTACAAACCCTACATACAAACGTATACACATGCGTGCGCGCACTCGCACGTAATAAGAAATCGAGAGTATCTGGTTAAAGAGTGAACTGAGTAACGGATAAAGGTGGTGGGTGTGTATGTCTAAAGGGTAAGGTAGAAAGTAGGGTGGGGGGATTATAAGTCAACTGAAATTTTTTTTTAAATAATAGGAAAAATAATAAATATAAAGAAGTATAGAAGGAGATGAGGGAAAAAAAGTATATATGGGTAAGAAGTATGAGTTCATAGGGTAATGATATTCGTGGTGAGTGGAAGGCGTAATGAGTAAAGAAGAAGCTCAAGGTGGTTGAGTCACTGTAGGAATGTCAATCCAGTTAAAAAGTAGATGCGATTTCAGATGTGGACAACATCTGAAGATCTCGGTCTTGGAGTTGAAGCAAGTGGAAGGGGCTTTCAATTTTTGGAGAATTCTAAATTTTTCCGTGGTGCACAAAGAAAATTTCTTTGTGCCCCTTTGGAATTCTCTTGAATGGTCTAAAATAGACCAATCAATAGTGCACGGAATATTTTTGTCTTTGAGTTCCCTCACTTTATTTGCAAGCGATGTTGCTGTTCTTTTTTCAGGGTGTTTAAAAGAAGCGACATGTGCATAATACCTGGTTTTGAATCTGTCCTGAGTCGTGCCAAAATATCGTTCACTCCTGGATAGCTGGTTATTAATCACCAGTGTCAATTTGGCCTCATACACAATGGATTTGGTATTACATTTACCCTGTAATGGGCATTCTTCCGGCTTTTTCGGCCAAATTTACTACCCAATTCTACAATTTCAATAATTCTTATTTAGTATCTTCTATTCTCAACTCTATTCTATAGCATTGGCCGAAAAAGCAACACCAACTAAATATAGCAGCAGTTTTAGACTCTATAGTTTTTTGTTTTTTATCACTTCTCACTATCCAATTTTATATTTTTATATATCTTTCTCTTATTTTTTTATAATTTTTTTATTGTCTCCTAATCTCAATTTATTTACCCATTCTATAACGTCCCTCCTCTATTTTCTCCAGAAACCTTTTTTCGCCTACCTCCTTTGGCCTACTTTCATACACATTCCTTAGAATATGCCGTATAGATTTCACTTTCAACGCTTGACCGGCTCCACCCACTCCCTCATTGTTCTACAGGCAAGTTAAGCCACCCCCACCTCCCACCCACTGCCATGATAGACTTATTTATGTTTACAACAAATTTTGACCAATCCTCTTGACAACTACAATCTTCCCATATGAGGAAGTACCCCTTGAAAAGTTCGGCTATTTATTTACCAGACTAAAAATTCTCTATTTAGACAGAAATAGCTGTCGAAACGGCTTGAGCTCTGCCGTCGGGGCCATACTTTTCCATATATATATATATATATATATATATATATATATATATATATAAGATAGGATGTGGTAAAAACTGACGCCTTAGTTCGGATTTAGCCGCCGAAACGGCCGGAGCTCAGTTGTCGGTTGTCGGGGTCCTAAATCTTTTCATATATATATGTATTCCTTGGTAGCAAGAAGGGTTAATGAGTGTACTGTTATAACTTCCTCCTCCTCCTCCTCCTCCTCCTCCTCCTCCTACTACTACTACTACTACTACTACTACTACTACTACTACTACTACTACTACTACTACTACTACTACTACTACTACTACTACTACTATTATTTATTCATGAGAGGGGGAAGAATCCTCAAACACTCCTTCCAACGGGTCCTATCAGAAGCAACTTTCTCCAACTGATCCGGCTGAATCCCTTAGCGAGACCAGCCCAGCCCATGGATGAGAAATAACTCTATGATTATAAATAAGAGTTACTTCCCTTGCGGATTTTCTTTTTTGATATGTGGCTTTGTGGATATGTGTATTATATTTAAGCAGTACACATGCACGCATACTAAGAACACATACACACACGCTCGTGTATACACGCACATACACGGACACACACTACACTCCTCACCAACAAATTGTAAAAAATAAAATAGAAATGTTGTTTAGCGAGAGTACAAACCGAACTCTTCAACACAAGTTCATCAGCTTCAAACAAGAATAGAGATCTGTCAGCGAGAATAGAGAGGTGTCAGCGAGAATAGAGATCTGTCAGCGAGAATAGAGAGGTGTCAGCGAGAATAGAGATCTGTCAGCGAGAATAGAGAGGTGTCAGCGAGAATAGAGATCTGTCAGCGAGAATAGAGAGGTGTCAGCGAGAATAGTGATCTGTCAGAGAGAATAGTGAGGTGTCAGCGAGAATAGTGAGGTGTCAGAGAGAATAGAGAGGTGTCAGCGAGAATAGAGATCTGTCAGAGAGAATAGAGAGGTGTCAGCGAGAATAGTGATCTGTCAGAGAGAATAGAGAGGTGTCAGCGAGAATAGTGATCTGTCAGAGAGAATAGAGAGGTGTCAGCGAGAATAGTGATCTGTCAGAGAGAATAGAGAGGTGTCAGCGAGAATAGTGAGGTGTCAGCGAGAATAGTGATCTGTCAGAGAGAATAGAGAGGTGTCAGCGAGAATAGTGAGGTGTCAGCGAGAATAGTGATCTGTCAGCGAGAATAGAGAGGTGTCAGCGAGAATAGTGATCTGTCAGCGAGAATAGAGAGGTGTCAGCGAGAATAGTGATCTGTCAGCGAGAATAGAGAGGTGTCAGCGAGAATAGAGAGGTGTCAGAGAGAATAGTGATCTTCGCTGTAACTCCGATATCAGAAGAACGTGACTGAGAGGAAAATATTTAATAAAATATTCAGCCGAATCCAAACATTTTATAGTGATATGAGGGATAGGGTAATAAATGTCCCCGAGAACCCGTCACAAAATGGCATAGATTCCTTCTGAGGAAAAATATGGGGTGAACAAATGAAGTACAATTAAGTCGAGGTCTGGATTAAAGATATCCGAACAAACTATTGCCCCTGAACTAGTGGGGAATCTGAAGATATGGCTGTTTCAGCGAGTCTCCCTCGCTGTCCTCCGGGGCAATGTATTTTCCATCCTGTCGGCCGGGACCCAGAGGCGGAGGGCAAGTTAGTTGATGGTGGAGGATACTCGTTCGGACGTAACTTTCACACATGTATTAAATTAGTTATAGTTGGAAGTACCATCTGAAATAATTAGTATGGCCTGAGTCTTTCTTAACTAGTTAAAACTATACCTTTTCTTCCAGGCCTATACCCTATTGACCTAAGTCCACTCTGACTATACATTTAGGTTTATAGCTGTGATACTTAGGGCTCTGGGATATGTTACTAAATGCCTCAGTACACATATCGAAAAGCTGGGCTTCACAGAACCAGAAAGGCACGACTAGTTGTAAGTTGAGTCCATTAATGGAACTGCAAAAGTATAGAAAACATTTCAGAAATTCAGCATGTAATAACTAATATATAATTGTTTTGCAAGGTTTTTGATATGAAATCGTGTGTTGAAACAGATATTGTTATATATGCGGAAGGTCATGTTGACTAATATTGCCAAAAATAATAATAAAACACACTCACTGTTTGGTTTTCGCTTCAGTATATCTTCATATTTTTATAAATAATTTAGTTGGCAATCAATGTTTATTATTGATTAACCAACAGTTAAAAATACAAATATGAATATGAGAAATTATATTTGTATTTATATTTATAATTATATTTGTATATTTAGCTGTGCCCCGCGGACAAGACCGCAAAATCATTTCCGCGGACAATGTCCAACAAAACCCGCTGAAACAGCCACTCCACTTCGAGGGGTTCCTTCCTCAGACAGACTGCTGAGGTTCCGATCTTGTGGAGGAGTTCGGCAGTACGGTGTCTGAGGACCCCTGAGGTCTCGACGGCGACCGGTGCGAAGAAGAAGCGGCCGGACAATCCCCGGTATTTGCTTGTCTTCCTTTCCTCTGCATTGCGGGCTGCAGTACCGTGGTTTATGGCCGAAGCGACTAAGCTAGAGAACGTGTCACAGCATGTGGCGTCCCAACATATTTTATATTGCTATACTATAAGGAGCAGTCATATCTCTCGTAAACTGCATCCTACCGTCTCCTGTTGCTGCAGTTGACTAATCTGGAAAAATATGTCACTGGTGCCAACATGTACCGGTCCAGTCCTATCCCTTGGGGAATATCGGTAGCATGGAGAGAGGAGATTGGTATGCATGGGTGACTGCTTATCTTACCCAGGCTTGTGCCTCGATGGGGAACATTCCAAATACAAAACTGATGATCATTCCTCACCGATGATGGTCTTTGTATCTTACATTATATATATAATTGTTTCTACTTTTGGCACAAGGCCAGCAATTACCCAGTGTATTACTGGTACTTTATTTTATCGACCCCGTAGGTTCAAAGGCAAAGTTAACCTCGGCGGGAATTGAACTCAGAATGGCAAGGGCCGTAACTCAATGCGTCAAAGCATGGCGTCCGACCCTCTACCGATGCTGCCAATCCACCACCCTATATATAATCCGGAGTAAACAGACCCACCCACATCGAACAGGTAAACTTTGTTCCATCATTAAATTTTTTTATTTTTTCTGTTCATGTTCTAGCTGTCTGATGAGGTCATAGCTGTTGCATAACGGTTATCACCGAAATATATATAACAGCGAATGTGATTAAACGAAATTATTTTTAACCTGTTGACTTACACTTTCTGAATTACTCAGGAGTAAACAGACCCACCCGTGCACTTTATTGAGTGCTCTACCCAGCATACTGAAGTGTCGGTAACTAACCAACACATACTCAAATATATATATATATATATATATATATAGGAAAATGTTCAAGACCCCGACGGCAGAGCTCAAGCCGTTTCGACGGCTATTTCTGGACTCAGAAATAGCCGCCGAAACGGATATCTTTAAACCAGACCTCGACTTAGTTTTTTCTTAATTTGCTCACCCCATATTTTTCCTCAGAAGGAATGTATGCCATTTTGTGACGGGTTCTCAGGGACATTTATTGCCCTACCCCCCATATCACTATAAAATGATGTTTGGTTTCGGCTGAATATTTTATTAAATATTTTCTGGACTCAGAAATAGCCGTCGAATAGAGTCCAGAAATAGCCGTCAAAACGGCTTGAGCTCTGCCGTCGGGGTCTTTAACATTTTCCTATTACCCACTCTACTACCCAAAGTATTGAGTGCTCTGGTGCGTATTGGTCCACCTGGTTCCTTACTACATTTCCTTCGTTATATATATATATATATATATATATATATATATATATATGTGTGTGTGTGTGTGTGTGTGTGTGGGGGTGTGTGTATGTGTGTGTGTGTGTGTGTGTGTGTGTGTGTGTGTGTGTGTGCGTGCGTGCGTGCGTGTGTGCGTGTGTGCGTGTGTGTGAGTGTGCGTGTATGTGCGTACGTATAGGGAAACCGTTCCGATGTACTCAGATGGTAGATTTATTAACACACTCTTCACTTTACCCTCAGTCAGACTAACTGAGATACCAGTTCTTTTGTTTGAGCTAACAATGTCACCATCTAAATTTACTGCCTTTGCTTAAATAGAAATTATTAAGGGCCATAATCATAATGTTTTCGGGGTGCACAATACTTCTAAATACAAGATATTTTAATCCCATGATAGAGAGACGTTTTCTTCGCCTTACCACAGAGTACAGTCGGTTTCTTTGCTCTGCAACATACAGACAGCACATGAATCCACACATAATCACATACACACACACATACACTCGCTAACCAGCTCTGCTGGCTTAGCCTCTGTAGAGCTGACTACCAACATCAACACCACTTGTTAGTAAATTCCCTTTTTGAGGTTCTACATTCATACATGAAGAATTCTACATTCACACACTGTGGATGCCATGGCCTACTGGTAAGGGTATTGGACTTAAGATCATAATGTCGTGGGTTCGATTCCTGGGATGGTTTGCATGTTGTGTTCTTGAGCAAAACACTTCATTTCACGCTGCTCCAGTACCAGCAATAGACTGGTGTCCTGTACTCTTAGTTAATTGACGCCATGAGATTGGGATAACTACTGACCTAACAAACCTTCTGGCTTACAGACAGACGTTAGACATTCACACAATCAATGCTATACAGCTGGATATCTACTTTTCCTGTTCTCCATTATTTTCGTAGTAAACCATGCAATCAATAAAAATATATAAAAATTAGCGGTGTTTTGTTCGTTTGTCAATTCATACCCACGTGATTGGGGAAAACTGTTTTACACGCGGTAATATCACGTCACAACAAGTAATTACAACTACTGGTTACCTTGACCACGGCGAGACTTCACAACAACATCTCCCCCTGACTCACTGAAACACACTTCATTCTCTTGCTGGCCATGGGCTCAACCAACAAACCACTCATTTGCCTACTTCATTAACTTCATCTCACAACACCTACTACACCAATGAACTAAACAGACAAACAAACAATCTTCTTTATCTTGCTAAATATATATATATATATATATATATATATATATATATATATGAGTACCGAGTTCAATCGTCTGTTAGTAAGGTACTGAATACATTAGTAGAGTGTAAACATCATATTTAATATAGAAATGGCTTCAACGGGACTACAACTGTTTCATTCAAAAGAGATCATCAGGAAAGCTATCCTGATGATATATTTTGAATGAAACAGTTCTAGTTCTCTAGAAGCCATTTCTATATTAAACATGACACACACACACACACACACACACACACACACACACACACACACACACACACACACATATATATATATATATATATTGTTATGCTTTGGGAGGGTCATGTTGCCAATAAGAAACACACGCACCAGTTGCTTTCACTCCAATTTATTATAAATTAAATTTATAAATTTAAGAATTTATAAATTTCCAAATTTCCGGTTGGTTGGTTGGTTCCACAGCCGGACGGTTGTTCATATATTGTCAAAGTTCTTTCGTCACACATTCTGTGACCTCTTCAGTGACTGGGGATTCTTTTCTTTGTTTTGTGCCTCTCCTTTGTTCTGTCCTACGCCATCTTGTTTTTGTGTGTGTTGTGTGCTTAGTTTGCGCATGTGTTACATCCGGGTGTCTCTGTGTGTTTTTATTTGTTTATTTATTTGTTTATTTACATGTTACTGGTTGGTTGTTTGTTCAATGTGTGTGTGTGTTTTCATTTTGTCCTTAATTGTAAGTTGTGATGCTGCTATTCCATTCATGTTTTCTATTTAATTTTGGTTGGAGTTCATTTATGTTTATTGCCTCTGTGATTTGTCTAAACATTGCGTCTTTTCTGTGTGTAGATTCTATTTTTATTTCTATGTTCTCTAATTTGCCCTTATGTTCTATTTTAGCATGTTTGAGGAGTATTGATGAATAAAACGAGCAGTGACCCTGTCACAGGACCACCAACACGGCCAGTCTGTGGAGCTAACATTGCTAGTAACTACAGACTTTCCTACTTCCTCTCCCTGATCATACGCCCCATCATTGAAATGTCCCCATATACATGTGACAGCACGGAGGACCTCCTCAGCAGAATCAGATATATATGTGACAGCACGGAGGACCTCCTCAGCAGAATCAGTGAAAATAACCGATCTAGGGACCTAACAGACTGTATAATAGGTAGTATAGATGTTGTGTCCCTATATCCATCCATTGACGTTGATTTTGCTGTGGAGAAATGCGTAGAAATGATCAGTGAGAACAATGTTGAATTCCGTGGGATTGATACCAGTGAGCTGGGGCTGCTACTTAAACTTACCTATAGTAATGATTATCTAGATACATATGACCTTAGCAACCTGTGCCCTACAAGACCAGCAAGAGGCAGACCACCTACTATTACCTCAATGGCCAAGAAAACCTTACATAGAAAGATGGAACGGGTGGACCAGAGCCATACGGACCCCCGAAAACCACGATGAACCAAAGAAAATGATTGCACATGCGGTGGGGGCCAGTATAAAATTAACTCTTAAGGAACATATGTTCAAATTTAATAGAAAGACATATGCCCAAGAAGAGGGAGCAGCCATTGGTGTTAGCATTGCAGGTGACATAGCTAACCTATTCATGGTATGGTTTGACAATAAACTTAAACTTAAACTTAAAAACAATTAGAAAACAGCAACCTCTTAACCCTGATAATGTACTCCCGCTATGTTGATGATATAAACATCGTAGTAAAAACACCCCCACTAGAGAACAGTCAGGAATTAGAGAAAAACACCATGGAAAGCATCCAGCAAATAGTTAACTCCATCCACTAGAGTATTAGAGTTACTATAGACTACCCAAGCAAACATCCCAACCATCGATTACCTGTACTAGACACAGAGCTCTGGTTAGAAACCATTAATAACAAAAAACAAATCCTCCATTCCCATTATGCCAAACCCATGA
Organism: Eledone cirrhosa; assembly: GCA_964016885.1. Taxonomy (NCBI): domain Eukaryota; kingdom Metazoa; phylum Mollusca; class Cephalopoda; order Octopoda; family Eledonidae; genus Eledone; species Eledone cirrhosa. The sequence goes on from OZ024743.1 coordinate 91,635,391, forward strand.
CTTCCAAATATCTGATCCACCGAAACTCAGCTGTTTCGGATCACACCAAAATCAACATACTGATTGCGGATTTGGTACGGGTGATGAGAAACGTGTCCCACATGTGCAACGCCAAAGAACTAGAGAGACACATACAACACTTCATCCACCGTATGCAGTTTTCTGGTTACACTCAGAGAGGAATAGAACTAGGAATAAGGTTAATAGAATAAACTCATGGTATGATAGCAATAAATACCAGAGTGTAATGTTCATCAATACAACCCCTAGAGATGAATTAGTTTACAAATTTAGAAGGGCCATAGATAAACATAAACTTAATATTAAGATAGTAGAAAGACCAGGTACCTCCATAAAAACACTTATTAGCAATACATACCCTTTTCAAAGACCTCCCTGTATAGATAAGAAATGCATAATCTGTAAACTAAGCCCCCATATTAACTGTAAAACTAGAAATGTAGTATATAGCATAAGATGTACTGAAGGACAATGTAAAGATAAGAATATAGTGTACATAGGTGAGACAGCTCGTAGTATAGGAGAACGGTTAAATGAACACTGGCGAGAACTTCAAGATAAAAAAGAATCATCAATACTCCACCAACATGCTAAAATAGAACATAAGGGCAAATTAGAGAATATAGAAATAAAAATAGAATCTACACACAGAAAAGACGCAATGTTCAGACAAATCACAGAGGCAATAAACATAAATAAACTCCAACAAAAATTAAATAGAAAACATGAATGGAATAGCAACATCACAACTTACAATTAAGGACAAAATGAAAACACACACACACATTGAACAAACAACCAACCAGTAACATGTAAATATACAAATAAATAAACAAATAAAAACATACACATA
>OZ024743.1:91641264-91643764 GCA_964016885.1 Eledone cirrhosa
TTTCTTTGGCTTTCTTCCAAGATGAGTTGGAAAAAGGCGGATCGAATGTTCCAGCTAAACATTCCCTTCACCCCCATCACCACCTTTTTATGGTTCTCCCGTGTGAAATTAGGGGACATCATTGGCAATCACAATAATTCAGTATGTATGTATTCATGTATGTATGTATATATATATGTATGTATGTATGTATACCTGAATAATGTATATATATATATATATATATATATATATATATATATATATATATATATATATATATATACTTATATATATGTGTGTGAGTGTGTGTATGTGTATACACTCATACAGACACACGTTCACACACACGCACATAAACACACTCATAAATAAATAAATATATAAATATATATATATACCTATATATATACCTATAAATATATATATATACCTATATATATATATATATATATATATATATATATATATATATATATATGGATTAATTCACAGAAATTGGTTTTCACTGATCACGTTGTACGAATAACTTTAATGAATTTCCTCCTTGGCACGAAGTCAATATTTTTTAGTGAGAGCACACATATGTGTGTGGGCGCTGAACCCCCTTTGGTTTTGATAGGGAATGTTCCAGTTGTTTTGATCTCCGAAACAGTCTACACATCATATTAACATGCAAGTGGCTGAACATTCCACAGACACGTGCACCATTAACGTTGTGCTCACGGAAACTCAGCGTGACATAGGCTGGCTCTTTGAATGACAGGTACGACTCATTTTTTAAATTTTGCCAGGTGGGTGTACAGGAGCAATGTGAAATAAAGTATGTTGTACAAGGACACAGCGTGTCGCTGGGAATCGAACTCATGACCTTAAAATCGTGGTTCGAAAACCCTAACCATTAAACCACTCGCCTTGACAATGAACGTGTGTGTGTATAATTTTTCTAGAAATAGCTATTAATTAGTATATCCTAAGACTAGTCAACTAAAGAGCCACCTAAGTCTTGATTGGTTAATTAATTATGTTAATTAACTAATATTCGTAATCATGGTGAAACCGCGGTCTGGAATCCAGGTAAAATTATATTTTTATCTTAAATATATATTTTGCTTGCTATGTTTTTAATAGTAATATACTTTAGTATTGTACCTAAATAACATTTGGAATAAATAATGCAAAATACAGATTTTAATCCGTATAAAGCATATTTGAACTGATTTATGGTGGAAATAAATTTCATTCTAATCCACTTTTACAAGGGGTCGAAACAGCCAAAGTCCATATCAACGGCCGATGGCCTGGAGTTATGTGTCCTTGTTTATATTTTTATTTTTAGTAAATAATTTTTTAAGGATTCCTCTTTAAAAAATGTTTTTCGTTTTGGCTTTTTTTCGTATGTTGTCTTGTCCTCTGTTAATTGTTTTGTTAATTTTTGTTAAGTTTATATATATATATGTGTATGTGTGTGTGTGTGTGTGTGTGTGTGTGTGTGTGTGTGTGAGTGCGGCATCGAGTGAGCAGAGTCGTTCGATCATTAGAACGTTAGATAGAATGCTTCGTGGCATTCCTTCCGTCTCTCTACGCTATGAGTTCAAATCCAGCCGCAGCCAATTTGACCTTTCATTTTTTTTTAGGTCGATAAAAAAAAGTACCAATCCAATACTGGAGTGGATTTTTCCTTGATATCTCTCTCTCACTTCCTCTCCATATCCATTGTTGGCCAAATTGTTGGCCTTATGCCAAAATCAGAAGCCATTATTACACGGGCTACGGGTGAAAGGATATTAAATGGACTGGATACACAAGGTATGTCTGTGTGCGCGTGGTGAATAGAATTCGACCTGAGAAGGAAGAAAGACAACGATGCCCTCGGCGAGATTTGAACCTGAAAACATTTTATCAAACACTGAAACGTCTCTGCTAATCCACAGACTTACAACAATACTAACACACACCAGATTTAATCAACCTTTACCGAGATAGATGAAAGGCAAAATTGATCTCGACTGGATTTGAACTGAGAACATAAACAACCGGAACACTTACTTCACAGCGTGTTGTAAAACACTCTGGCTATTCTGCCAACATGCAGCCCTAAAACAATAACAACGACGACAACGACAATAACAACAGCAATAATAAGGGTTTCTTATATAAGCACAAGGCCAGCAATTTTTGGGAGAGGGGAAAGTCGATTAAATCGACCCCAGTGCATTACTGGTGGTTTATTTTATCGACCCCGTAAGGATGAAAGGAAAAGTTAACTTCGGCGGGATTTGAACTCAGATCATAAAGGGCCATAACTCTATGCTGCAAAGCATGGCATCCGACCCTCTACCGATACTGCCAACCCATCGCCCTCACAACAGCAATACTAATATCAACAACAACAGCGACAGCAACTCTGGTGTCCTATCAATGCCGGAATGGATGAAAGTGAAATCAAGCTCAGCGGGATTGGAACACAGAAAACAGTAAAGAGACTTCCCCGATAAACCAGGTGCATTGGGTTAAGACC
>OZ024743.1:91648764-91671264 GCA_964016885.1 Eledone cirrhosa
GTATGTCTGTGTGTGTCAGCGTGTGTGTGTATGTCTGTGTGTGTGTGTGTGTGTGTATGTCTGTGTGTGTCAGTGTGTGTGTGTAGCGATGTGTGTGTATGTCTGTGTGTGTGTCTGTGTATGTCAGTGTGTGTGTGTGTAGCGATGTGTGTGTGTGTGTATGTCTGTGTGTGTGTGTGTGTGTGTGTGTAGCGATGTGTGTGTGTGTGTATGTCTGTGTGTGTGTGTGTGTGTGTGTGTATGTCTATGTGTGTGTGTGTGTGTATGTCTGTGTGTGTGTGTAGCGATGTGTGTGTGTGTATGTCTGTATGTATGTGTGTATGTCTGTGTGTGTGTGTCTGTGTATGTCAGTGTGTGTGTGTAGCGATGTGTGTGTATGTCTGTGTGTGTGTATGTCTGTGTGTGTGTGACTGTGTATATCAGTGTGTGTGTGTAGCGATGTGTGTGTGTGTGTGTATGTCTGTGTGTGTGTGTGTCTGTGTATGTCAGTGTGTGTGTGTGTAGCGATGTGTGTGTCAATGGGAGGGGGGTAGGATTATAGATATTTATTCATTTATTGTTTTATTTGTTTTGTTTTGTGTTGGTTGTAATTTCATATTTAGTGACTTTGGAAGGAACAGGTTGTGAAATTTGGTTTGAAAAAGAGAGAGGGGAGGAGAGAGAGGAGAGACAGAGAGAGAGGAGAGAGAGGAGAGTGAGAAGGGGAGAGGAGAGGAGAGACAGAGAGTGTGGAGAGAGAGAGGGGGAGACAGAGAGCGAGAGAGGAAAGAGAGGGGAGAGAGGGGGAGAGGAGAGACAGAGAGAGTGGAGAGAGAGAGAGGAGAGAGATGGGAGAGGAGAGAGCGAGAGAGACAGAAAGAGAGGAGAGAGAGGAGAGAGAGGGGGAGACAGAGAGAGAGAGGAGAGTGAGAGGCGGAGAGGGGAAACAGAGAGAGTGGAGAGAGAGAGAGAGAGAGAGAGAGGAGAGAGAGGGGGAGGAGAGAGCGAGAGAGAGAGAGAGAGGAGAGACAGAGAGAGAAGAGAGAGAGGAGAGAGGGGGAGAGGAGAGAGAGAGAGAGAGAGAGAGTGTGTGTGTGTGTGTGTGTATATATATGTGTGTGTGTGTGGTGAGGAGATGGAATGAGGAGAAGAATGGAGAAGAAAAAAGGAAAGAGTGTTTGTGTGTCTATTTTTTTCGGTCTGTCTTTCTGATGTTCCTTCTATGTTGTTGTTGTTGTTGTTGTTGTTGTTGTTTTGATAGTCTAACTTCCTTCCCAGTGTCTTATCTCAGTCTATCTTTCTGTTTTATAACGTTACTCATGCCTTACCTCAGTCAATAAAAGTGGTTAGCCGCCATTAAGGTTACTGGCTAATTTTTCCGTCGATAGATGTATTTTACCCGATTTTCTAAGCTATTACTCTATAGCGATCGACCGTTGTGTTGTTACAGTATAGAGCAGCTATGGAAGTTTACAGAATCTCCCCCTCAAAATAACATCTATCGTTGTATTATCAAGTACATGTGTGCGTTGATGTCCTCTCTCTTTCCCTCACTGCCTCCGTCTCTCTCACTTTCCCATCTCTCACTATCATAAACAAATGGGAGCCCACGCGCTGGTCGCATTTCTGTGTTTGCGGTTCTCACATTTTCAAATTTCAAATCACTCAGCGTTTCGTTAATTCATAAAATTTGTTAGCTTCCGGCTCTATATTGCCATGTTTCTAATGAAAGACACTGCCTATGATTTGCAAATATTTGTGAAAAATATTTGTTTCTGATTTAGGCATATGGCCAACAATTTTGGCAGAGAAGAAAGTCGATTAAATAGACCCAGTGCATTACTGGTACGTTATATTATCGACTCCGTAATCTGACAAGCGATTGATTGCAATACTCTTAGCAGAGTATGCAGTCACCATGTGTATATATATGTATGTATGTATGTATGTATGTATGTATGTATGTTCTTCTGGTTTTATAATTTCACAAATTTTTACCAATAGAGAGAGAGAGTCGGTTTCTAACATAGACACAATACTCTCTTATTGGAATTTACACAATATCAACTAGGTAGATTATGTATGCATGCATGCATGTGTAGATATGGATGTTATTGTATGTGTGGATGTGGATGTTTTGAGTTGTATGTGTGCATGTGTATATACTTTGTATCTGTACATGTGTATATGCAGTTATTAGATGCAACATTTTTGGAATGTTTTACATATTTTTACTGTTTCATTAATGGATTGTACTTGTAATTTCCTAACTAGTTGTGTTCTTTCTGTTCCTGTGAAGCCTAGCTTCTCAAGATTTGTATTAAGGCAGTTACTAACATACCATAGTGCCCCAATAATCACAAGCATAAATCTGAAAGTGTAATCAGGGTGGAGTATCTGCAGATTTCTCATTACTTCTGCATAAATATTCTCTTTTTCGCAAATCTTTGATATTATATTGGCATCTGCTGGGCAGCTAATTTCCACTCCTGTGCATGCTTTCTTCTCCCTGTCCCATGTCATAATATCTGGTCTGTTATGCCTGCATTTTATTGGGGTTTTACTGGAACATTCCACCAGTACTCTTTCATATTATGTACGTGGATGTCTTCCACATTGCTGTAGCTTTTAATGTGTTTATTATCGGGGCTATATTTTTTACGAACTGCATTGTACAGTGTTTTGACCACTACATCATGCCTCATAGGTAGATAGTACCGCGATGACATCTTTGGACAGTTGCTGATGACATGGGTGATATCCTCGATGTTAGTTCTGCAGAGTCTGCACTTGTTACCACATCTAGGTGTTTTGCCTGCATCCCTATCTCTTTTGTGAATCAGGTATTTCATGTTAATCTCCTGTTCTTGTATTGCAAAAGCGTATCCTTCAAAGTGGGAGCCAATATAGCGGTTGTTGGTCCAAGATAGACTACTTTCCTTATCTATATTACTCTCACTCTGGAGCTTCCTGGCAACATATCCATGCATGATTTTTTGCTGATAAGCATGCAGTTTTTCATCCATGGATTCTCTGCGATACTGCTGAGCGACATCCCTGGGTGTGAGTTTTTGATTATCACACAGGGAATATCTCTCAAGGAGTTCCTTCCCAACTCTCATGATCTTATCTGTTTCATGCAGATAGACTTGCTCGAGAGACGGGCTCCTACGCTTCGAGGTTCGTAGATGTTGTCGGAGGGATATACTGTGACATTCAAATGTTGTTTGGACTGATGTTAGGCCTCCACCTCCCTGCTTATGTATGTATGTATGTATGTATGTATGTATGTATGTATGTATGTATGTCAATGGCCATCCAAAATCACCGGGAGAGATGACCCCTTAGCCTTTGTCAAGGTAGAATTCTAGGAGAAGGAAAACTGTGGTATAACACCAGCAACCCTGATGGTATCCAATGATGTTGACTTGTTCTTCTTTTTGGTAAATATCATCTTGGTTAAGAGAGTGGGACTGGCTTTGTGCAGTGCCTTTGCTCACTATAAAAGCTTCACGGCACAGGCATTGCTTTATATCTGGAGATCTCTCTGCACTTGTCGTCACATGGTACCATGGGCCCAGCACAATGTGTCAGTAATTGTCACAAGTGTAGTGTTTCTACCAGAGTTTTCAAGTCGCTGGCTGGACTAAGTCACACTTGTTTAGCGCATCGGTAGGGGTTCTCCTACATGGATATAAAGTAGTGGCCGTACTCGAAAACGAGTTGGCAGCCACCATATATGTATGTAAGTATGTATGTATGTATGTTTGTATGTATGTATTACAAGCCTGCCTACATAAAGCGACGAAAGTCAATAACCAGAAAGACAAACGGAATATTTTTAGTTGTAGTTACAGAAGAAATCAAAGCCGTACAAAACAAATGTTGTTGTTGCTGATGTTGTTGTTGTTGTCTTTGTTGTTGTTGTTGTTGTTGCTGATGTTTCCTCCAGTGAATCTTAACTCATTTGTATTCCGATATAATGGAGCATAGAGGGAAGAATCACTTTTACTAAATCTGAAGTATTCAACCATGAATCAATCGTTCACACACAAACATTTACACATATACTATATATATATATATATATATATATATATATATATATATATATATATATATATATATATACTATATATATATATATATATACTATATATATATATATATATATATATATATATATACTGTATATATATGTGTATGTGTATATATATTTATATATATATATATACTATATATACACTGTATATACTATATATATATATATATATATATATATATATATATATATACCATATATACATTGTATATACTATATATATATATATATATATATATATACTATATATACACTGTATACTATATATTAAATATATATATATACATACTATATATACACTATATAAACTATATATTAACTATACATATTCTATATATACACTATATATTAACTATATATATATATACTATATATACACTATATATACTATATATTAACTATATATATACTATATATACACTATATGTTAACTATATATATACTATATATACACTATACATACTATATATTAACTATATACATATTCTATATATATATACACTATATATTAACTCTATATATATACTATATATTAATTATACATATACTATATATATATACTATATATTAACTATATATATACACTATACATACTATATATTAACTATACATATTCTATATATACACTATATATTAACTATACATATACTATACATACACTATACATTGATTATACATACGTGTGTCGGCTGAAAAGTTCATATGTTGTCTATGAAGGCATGATGCTAGAGCTGTGAAATATTGCATACATTAATTTCAACTCTTCTTATTAATAACTGCATTATTTGTTTCCTGGGACTATGTTAAAAAATAAACCTTATTTGGTCATTCCATGAGAGTATCTTGGTCAGCCTACTCATACACTACACCTAAGTATACATACACTACACCTAAGCTATATATACACTATACATACATTACACATACACTACTCATCAGCTATATATACACTAGAAATACACTATACATACATTATATGTAAACTACACATAAGCTATATATATACACAATGTATGCACTACACCTAAGCTATATATACACAATATATACACTACAGCTAAGCTATATATATACAACAATATATACACTTCATGTGAGCTATATATACACAATATATACACTACAGCTAAGCTATATATATATACACAATATATACACTACACCTAAGCTATATATATATATATATATATATATATATATATATATATATAATGTAAGATCAAAAGATGGTTAAAAGAGTTCCAAGTATTTTATTATGCGCATTTCAAAAACAAATATCATTATGAGATGATATTTGCGTTTTCATCAGATAAAATAGGGATACATGATATGAAGGTTAAAAAAGACTTGTGAATAGTGAAGTTTTAAATCAACATATGAAAAATAATTTAAGATTGATGTATGATATTGGGAAAAAGAGGGGGGTGGGGTGGAAAGGGTAAGGAAGAGGAGGAGATGAGAGTAAAGAATGGTGGGGGAGGAGTATAAGAGGGAATGATGAGAGAGGAGGAGAGATGGGTGATAGAGAGAGAGAGATAGCCTTTACAACTGAGAAAAATATATATTGTTTCACAGAGAGAAGTTAAAAAGCCGTTGGAAGATAATAGATAATTTAAAGGAATTTGAAATTATTGTGCTACAATAAAACTGACCTCCAGCATATATATATATATATATATATATATATATATATATATATATATATATATATATATATATACAATATATAAACTATTCATAAGGTATATATATATATATATATATATATATATATATATATATATATATATATATATATATATATATATATATGCACAATATATACACTACACCTAGGCTATATATACACAATATATACACTACACCTAAGCTAAATATATATATACAATATATACACTACACCTAAGCTATATATACACTATATATACACTACACCTAACCTATATATATATATATACACAACACCTAAGCTATATATATATATATACAATATATACACTACAGCTAAGCTATATATATATATATACACTACACCTAAGCTATATATATATACACAATATATACACTACAGCTAAGCTATATATACACTATATACACTACCCCTAAGCTATATATATATACACAATATATACACTACACCTAAGCTATATATATATACACAATATATACACTACACCTAAGCTATATATATATATATATATACAATATATACACTACACCTAAGCTATATATATATACACAATATATACACTACACCTAAGCTATATATATATACACAATATATACACTACGCCTAAGCTATATATATATATATATACACAATATATACACTACACCTAAGCTATATATATATATATATATCCACAATATATACACTACACCTAAGCTATATATATATATACACAATATATACACTACACCTAAGCTATATATATATATACACAATATACACACTACACCTAAGCTATATATATATATACCAAGGGCGGTGCCCCAGCATGGCCTCAGCCGGATGGCTGAAACAGGTAAAAGAGAGTAAAAGAGAATACACAATATATACACTACAGCTAAGCTATATATATATACACAATATATACACTACGCCTAAGCTATAGATATATATATATACACAATATATACACTACACCTAAGCTATATACATATATATACACAATATATACACTGCAGCTAAGCTATATATACACAATATATACACTACACCTAAGCTATATATATATACACACAATATATACACTACACCTAAGCTATATATATATATGCACAATATATACACTACACCTAAGGTATATATATATATATATATATATACAATATATACACTACAGCTAAGCTATATATATACACAATATATATACACTACAGCTAAGCTATATATATACACAATATATACACTACAGCTAAGCTATATATATACACAATATATACACTACAGCTAAGCTATATATATATGTATACACAATATATATACACTACAGCTAAGCTATATATATATATATACACACAATATATACACTACAGCTAAGCTATATATATACACAATATATACACTACAGCTAAGCTATATATATATATATACACAATATATACACTACAGCTAAGCTATATATATACACAATATATACACTACAGCTAAGCTATATATATACACAATATATACACTACACCTAAGCAATATATATATATACACACAATATATACACTACAGCTAAGCTATATATATATACACAATATATACACTACACCTAAGTTATATATATATACACAATATATACACTACAGCTAAGCTATATATATACACACAATATATACACTACAGCTAAGCTATATATATATACACAATATATACACTACACCTAAGCTATATATATATATATATATATATACACAATATATACACTACACCTAAGCTATATATATATACACAATATATACACTACAGCTAAGCTATATATGCATATATATATACACAATATATACACTACACCTAAGCTATATATATATATACACAATATATACACTACAGCTAAGCTATATATATATATACACAATATATACACTACAGCTAAGCTATATATATATACACAATATTTACACTACAGCTAAGCTATATATATATACACAATATATACACTACAGCTAAGCTATATATATATATATACACAATATATACACTACACCTAAGCTATATATATATACACAATATATACACTACACCTAAGCTATATATATATATATATATATATATACAATATAGACACTACAGCTAAGCTATATATATATACACAATATATACACTACAGCTAAGCTATATATATATATATACACAATATATACACTACACCTAAGCTATATATATATACACAATATATACACTACACCTAAGCTATATATATATATATATATATATATACAATATAGACACTACAGCTAAGCTATATATATATACACAATATATACACTACAGCTAAGCTATATATATATATATACACAATATATACACTACACCTAAGCTATATATATATATATATATCCACAATATATACACTACACCTAAGCTATATATATATACACAATATATACACTACACCTAAGCTATATATATATATATATATATATATACAATATAGACACTACAGCTAAGCTATATATATATACACAATATATACACTACAGCTAAGCTATATATATATATATACACAATATATACACTACACCTAAGCTATATATATATATATATATATATATATATATACACTACACCTAAGCTATATATATATATATATATATATATACAATATAGACACTACAGCAAATCCATATATATATATACACAATATATACACTACAGCTAAGCTATATATATATATACACAATATATACACTACACCTAAGCTATATATATATATACACAATATATACACTACACCTAAGCTATATATATATATATATATATATATATATACAATATAGACACTACAGCTAAGCTATATATATATACACAATATATACACTACACCTAAGCTATATATATATATACATATATATATATACACAATATATACACTACAGCTAAGCTATATATATATACACAATATATACACTACACCTAAGCTATATATATATATATATATATATATATACAATATAGACACTACAGCAAATCCATATATATATATACACAATATATACACTACAGCTAACCTATATATATATATACACAATATATACACTTCATGTGAGCTATATATACACAATATATACACTACACCTAAGCTATATATATATATACACAATATATACACTACACCTAAGCTATATATATATACAATATAGACACTACAGCTAAGCTATATATATATACACAATATATACACTACACCTAAGCTATATATATATACACAATATATACACTACAGCTAAGCTATATATATACACAATATATACACTACACCTAAGCTATATATATATATATACAATATAGACACTACAGCTAAGCTATATATCTATCTATCTAAGGCGGGTAAAATTCCCGAGATTCATGGACGAGTTCTCTCCAGCCGTCTCTGTCCCTCATTATCGCTGCCACAATATATACACAATATATATACACAATATATATACACAATATATACACAATATATACACAATATATACACTACAGCTAAGCTATATATATACACAATATATACACAATATATACACAATATATACACTACAGTTAAGCTATATATATACACAATATATACACTACAGCTAAGCTATATATATATACACTATATATACAATATAGACACTACAGCTAAGCTATATATATACACTATATATAAACTATTCATAAGGTATTGATAAACCATAGTAAACAGGAAAGAGTTTGTTTCATCAACTCCCATTTGAGAATCTTGTGATGTTATTTTCCGGTTATGTTTCGCCTCTCTATATCTCCCCCCTCTTCTACTCCACCCCCACTGTATTATCTTCCTACCTCTCTCTGTATATGTATGTGTGTGTATGTGAGTGTATGTGTACTTGTGTGTGTATGTGTGTGTGTGCGTGTGCGTGTGCTTATCACTCTCACATTGCTTTCTCTATCTGTCTGTCTTTCTGTTTAGCTGTCTGTCTATCCCCATCTCTCTTTCTCTTTCTCTATCTATCTATCTATCTATATCTATCTATCTATCTATCTATCTGTCTGTCTACATTAATGGCTCCTTCTATGACTCTTTAATCCAGCTTTGCTGAGCCAAGCTTTCCCACACTGATATTCTAAAGCTATCTAGCCGAAAATACCATGTCCTCTGTACATCTGCTCCCTCTAAAACCCCATTGGGATTCAAAAATAACAACGTCAGCGATGTATAACATACGTTTGTCAAGCACAAACCTTCACAGAACCTTTCCAAACACTAGCAACAGTACTATTCCCTTATAGTTGCTACAGTAATCGTTTCCCTTACACAGGACACCCATTAAAGTATTCATCCAGTCTATGGTACTATCTCTTCTGCCCCAAATGTTCTGTATCGAGGAAGCAAGGCAAGGCATTAAGTTTCTACTTCCACTTTTCAAGAATTCTGTAAACAAGCCTTCCATACTGGGAGACATGCCACTGTTAAGTTTCTGAACAGCGGCCTCGATTTCTTCTATTAAAGGAACCTCTACTTGAGCATCTTTGATAGGTTTGTATACTATTGACTCAAGAAACTCCTCATCGATTTCTGAAGACTGATTTAGAAGTTCATCAAAGTGTTTTTGCCACCTACCCAGTATTTCCTTTGGTTGTCTGAGATGAGATGTTCTATCTTTAATGCATGGTGGTACAATAAGAGAAGATGATGGCCCGTAGGCCCCATGAAGGAGAGTATACAACAGCCTGGTGTTGTTCGTATTGAAGGCAGATGCATTATCTCTATCCCTCATTTTCACTCACGGACATACACATACACTCAAACACACATAACATACAAACACATACACTCAAGCACAAATAACATACAAACATATACACTTAAACAGACATAACATACCCCCATACAAACACATACACTCAAGCACAAATAACATACCCCCATACAAACATATACACTCAAACACACATAACATACACACATATACACTCAAACATACATAACATACCTACATACAAACATATACACTCAAACACACATAACATACCCACATACAAACATATACACTCAAGCACAAATAACATACAAACACATAGACTTAAACACACATAACATACAAACATATACACTCAAGCACAAATAACATACAAACACATGCACTCAAACACACATAACATACAAACATATACACTCAAACACACATAACATACAAACACATACACTCAAACACACATAACATACAAACACATGCACTCAAACACACATAACATACAAACACATACACTCAAACACACATAACATACAAACACATGCACTCAAACACACATAACATACAAACACATACACTCAAACACACATAACATACAAACACATGCACTCAAACACACATAACATACAAACACATACACTCAAACACACATAACATACAAACACATGCACTCAAACACACATACCATACAAACACATACACTCAAACACACATAACATACAAACACATGCACTCAAACACATAACATACAAACACATACACTCAAACACACATAACATACAAACACATGCACTCAAACACATAACATACAAACACATGCACTCAAACACACATAACATACAAACACATAGACTCAAACACACATAACATACAAACACATACACTCAAACACACATAACATACAAACACATGCACTCAAACACACATAACATACAAACACATGCACTCAAACACACATAACATACAAACACATGCACTCAAACACACATAACATACAAACACATACACTCAAACACACATAACATACAAACACATGCACTCAAACACATAACATACAAACACATACACTCAAACACACATAACATACAAACACATGCACTCAAACACACATAACATACAAACACATACACTCAAACACACATAACATACAAACACATGCACTCAAACACATAACATACAAACACATGCACTCAAACATAGTTAACATACAAACACATGCACTCAAACACACATAACATACAAACACATACACTCAAACACACATAACATACAAACACATGCACTCAAACACATAACATAGAAACACATGCACTCAAACATAGTTAACATACCTACATACAAACATATGCACTCAAGCACAAATAACATACAAACACATACACTCAAACACAAATAACATACTCCCATACAAACACATACACTCAAACACACATAACATATAAACACATACAAACACATACACTCAAACATACATAACATACTCCCATACAAACATATACATTCAAACACACATAACATACCTACATACAAACATATACACTCAAACACACATAACATACAAACACATACACTCAAACACACATAACATACAAACACATGCACTCAAACACACATAACATACAAACACATGCACTCGAACACACATAACATACAAACACATGCACTCAAACACACATAACATACAAACACATACACTCAAACACACATAACATACAAACACATGCACTCAAACACATAACATACAAACACATACACTCAAACACACATAACATACAAACACATGCACTCAAACACATAACATACAAACACATGCACTCAAACACACATAACATACAAACACATACACTCAAACACACATAACATACAAACACATGCACTCAAACACATAACATACAAACACATGCACTCAAACATAGTTAACATACAAACACATGCACTCAAACACACATAACATACAAACACATACACTCAAACACACATAACATACAAACACATGCACTCAAACACATAACATACAAACACATGCACTCAAACATAGTTAACATACCTACATACAAACATATGCACTCAAGCACAAATAACATACAAACACATACACTCAAACACAAATAACATACCCCCATACAAACACATACACTCAAACACACATAACATACAAACACATACAAACACATACACTCAAACATACATAACATACTCCCATACAAACATATACATTCAAACACACATAACATACCTACATACAAACATATACACTCAAACACACATAACATACCTACATACAAACACATACACTCAAACACACATAACATACAAACATACACGCAAACACACATAACATACCTACATACAAACATATACACTCAAACACACATAACATACCCCCATACAAACACATACACTCAAACACACATAACATACAAACATACACGCAAACACACATAACATACCTACATACAAACACATACACTCAAACACACATGACATACCCCCATACAAACATACACACATAACATACCTACATACAAACATACACTCAAACACACATAACATACCCACATACAAACATATACACTCAAACACACATAACATACCCACATACAAACATATACACTCAAACACACATAACATACCTACATACAAACATACACTCAAACACACATAACATACCCACATACAAACATATACTCTTATATATCAACTCCAGCTGTACGAGATTACACACAATGTTTTGAGATTGTGTCTTCTAACAACATTGGAAAAATGGGTAAAAAAAACACAAACCGCTATTTGTTCTTCATTCAATAAAATATAATATTATATGTTTGCATGCATATGCGTGTGTGTGTAGATGTGTAGCACATATGCATGAATGTATCTGTATATATGTGTACATATATCGACGTGTAAGCATGTGTGTGTGTGTGTGTGTGTGTGTGTGTGTGTGTGTGTGTGTAACCTATAGGCCTGAATGTATGTGTATAATTGTGTACATACAACGTCGTGTAAGCACGCGAGTGTGTGTGTATGTGTGTGTAGCCTATATTCGGCAGCCTCATCAGGAAGGAAGTCATTTTAATCATTTTCTATTTTAATGAATATTTTTTTTTAGTTATATTTAAATATAATGAAGTAATAAAATATGTTAATATATTTCATATCATGCCTCCTGGACATGAAACTGGTGAGAACACCGACATGTAAATTGCATGTATGTATGTATACACACACACACACACCCATATATATATATATATATATATATATATATATATATATATATATATATATATGTATATATATGTATATATATGTATATATATATATAAATATACTTACATACATACATATATATACGTATATATATATATATGTATGTGTGTGTGTGTGTGTGTGCGTGCATATGTGTATGTGTTTGGTTGCTTGTTTGTGTGTGCGTATGTATATATATATATATATATATATATATATATATATATATATATATATATATATATATATATGCATGTATGTATCTGTTTGTGTGTAATACATCCATGTTTATATTTATATGCACCCCACCTATTTAATATTAGCTTTAAGTTATTAGGTTATTTTAAAGTTCTTTATCTATTATAGCGTGTATGTAATCTCATTCTCCAACATTGTCGTAACTTTATACATCAGACAAGAAATTAACAAATATCTTGGCAGATAAGAACCACTCCTTGCGATGGGAGAAAAACGGAAGCTTGCCTGGTATGGCCATGTATGCCGCCATAACTCCTTGTCTAAAACCATCCTTCAGGGATCAGTCACGTGAGGGAGAAATAGAGGCAGACAAAGAAAATACAGGTTCGACAACATCAAAGACTGACTGGTCATAACACCAACATCCTTCAATGCATGATGGAGAATAGAAACCAGTGGCAACGACTAACTATGACAGCGTCTAGAGTGGTACTCCAACGACTGGCTGTAAGTCATTAATTCATCAAAACACAAATTTCCAAGTTTGTAAGGTTTATTCATATATTTGGTAATCCTGGTATATACGACATACCAAACCTGGGTTCCAAAAATTCAATACATTTAACGTCATTGCCGTCGTTAGTGACGTCAATGATGTTAAACGTTAACTGGTAATAATTAAAGGAAATGAGTACAATATGACTTTAGAAAAACATTTTTTTACATATTTTTTGGCTTTAAATACTTGGAAAGCTGTACTGACAACGAGGGGGAAAAAACAGGATACTCTCTGTGAAATCTTCTTCTTCTTCTTCTTCTTCTTCTTCTTCTTCTTCTTCTTCTTCTTCTTCTTCTTCTTCTTCTTCTTCTTCTTCTTCTTCTTCTTCTTCTTCTTCTTCTTCTTCAGAGGATCGCTGGGACAGAGTCCTCAAACACTCCTTCCAGCGGGTCCTGACAGAAGCAATCATCTCTAGCTGATCCGGCTGGATCCCCAAGCGAGATGGAGTGAGTTCATGGATATTATTCAACCATCTTGCTCGGGGTCTACACCTGGATCTCTTGCTGGCGGAAATCTATAAAGAAAATATATTCCCCAGTGTCGTTGGCGTCGTCGTCGTCAACAACAACAAGAAAACCCCCCACAACTACGTCAATGTGCACAGAGCATTTATCTTATCGACTTAATTTGTCAAAATTAAAGCTGAAATTCACTACTGTAATGGTAGTTATTATGAATGAGATTTCCATTCGATTTTTTCACAAAAATAGAAACAAAGTTTTAAACTATGTGGAGCTTTAGGGATTAGCTGTAACATTATCATGACCTTTCGGTGTCAAATGTCATTCTCCCGATTCGCGAAATTACTGTTGTTTTTAGTAAAGTGTTTCTGAGTTTGATAAGTTTGGATGTGAAAGGTCAGTATATATTTTGGTAGAATCGTCGATTTTCTGGACTGTAGCATAGCATTAGACAGACGATGGTGTTTTCCTCTTCAAAGAAATTAGCCTTTCGGGCTCTTTTTGTGCTTGATGTATGAGAGAGATTCTATGAGATGATTGGTTAGTGTGTAATTTAACATTTCTGTGAATGACATATTGTGGTGGCTGACTATCTGAACTTTTAAATGACCATAGAAGAGTTGAGCAGAATGTGAGAACTTTAAACAACATTCAGTAGACAGACATTTATCATATCGATTAGCAGACGTGTGTTTTCAGACAGAAGGAAAGCAGCAAATAAGTATCGCAATTTAGTCGGAATCAAACTGTTAAAATAATGTCTTCATTTATTTATGTATTTCAATTAATTCTGAAAATATTCAATTATTTGGAGGGATTTAGTATTATAAATACTTTTTCATTATTAAGTTTGCCTTTCATCCTTACGGGGGACTATAAAAGACGATAAAATAAAGTACCAGTGGCGCACTGAGGCCGATTTAATCGACTTTCCTCTCCCCCAAATTGCTGGCCTTGTGTCTAAATCAGAAACCATTATTAAAAGATATCCAAGGGTGGTGGATTGGCAGTATTGGTTGAGCGTTCGATAACATGCTTTGCGACATATCACTACGTCGCTTTACGTTCTGAGTTCAAATCCCGCCAATGTTAACTTTGTCTTTCATCCTTACGGGGTCCATAAAATAATGTACTAGTAATGCACTGAGATCGATTTAATCAGCTTCCCCTTCCCCTCAAATTCCTGGTCTTGTGCCAAAAAGTAGAAACAGTTATTAAAAGATCTCTTAAATTAAACAAACTGAACGAGTGAGATTCGTTTCCACTCCATTTCCAGGATTGTTGGCTTAACTCCTCCTATCTGATCCGATGACCCGGTGACTCGAGTAAAATTATTAGTCTAAAAATGACTTCCTCCTTCACGTTCCACTTATCTAAGAAGCCCTGAAAATGACCAAAATTATCTGACTTTGTAGATGATTTCAAACGAATGAAACGGTGATAGTCCCATAGAAGTCCTTTTTATCTGACTAATCCATTAAAAAAATGAAACTGAGCCTCTAGTAGCATAACAGGGAAACTGGGAAGGGGATATTGTCCGTCCCGGCTGGAATATCTTTTTGGAGGGGTGGCATTTTTATGAGTGTTGTGTTGATTTTAACGTAGATGGGGGCGGAAAACTCAAAGACGACCCCAAGTGACCCAAACTCTAGCTACTCCACTGTCGGCATCTATATCTTTCTGTAGGTCGTATCAAGTAAAATGAAACATTTTCTCCATAGACAGAATGCAATGACCGATGATCTCAAAGCTGATAGAAGTATTTCAAAAGAGTGATTAATAAGAAATGTTATCAGTTCACTTGCATTTGAAAGAAATATAATACCCAATAGAAGGTAAATGTTGAAGATTACGAGGGTGTCGTATGAAGAAATATAAAAGATTTCTATTAGATCTTTTCATCCGATAAAACGTTCTATCCGAAAAGTAATATATACTTACCTTCCATTATTCTAACATCAGGCGGTGGATTGGCAGTATCGGTAGAGGGTCGGACGCCATGCTTTCCAGGGTAGTTACGTCCCTTAACGATCTGAGTTCAAATACCGCCGAGGTTGACTTTGCCTTTCATCCTTACGGGGGCGATAAAATAAAGTACCAGTAATGCACTGGGTAATTGCTGGCCTTGTGCCAAAAGTAGACACAATTATTCTAACATCACTTTATTTTCTACTTTTTATTGAATTCTCATACTAATGTAAACCACATCTAATTCCCTCCCCGAAGTCTAGAATTATGATTATATATATGTATATATAGTAAAGTAGGAAGATTAAACATGTTCATCTTCTCACGTGAAACGATCGTCTGCTTCAACTAATTACTAACTTATGAGGGATTATTTACAATGAACCCTTTGATAACGAATCTCATTAGTTCCAGTACTTCTTTCATTACCTTAACACTTAAACTATATGGATTTAGGGATGCGAGTCATCCCTTTAAAGATTTATAAAATACAGGTAATCACTAAAAAATAATGATTTTTATTAAGGCACAAAGCCAACAATTTTTGGGGATGGGAAAATCGATTAAATCGACATCAGTGCATTACTGGTACTTCATTTTATAGAACCCGTAAGGATGAAAAGCAAAGCTAACCTCTGCTGGATTTGAAATCAGAACATAAAGGCCGTAACTATATGCTGCAAAGCATCTTATCCGACGCGCCAATCTACCACACTACCCATTACCAAATTAATGGAAACACATTCGTTACCATTTCGTTACCACATACGTTCATTGCCGAAGGGTCCATTGTACCATGGAAAAACACCACCATGTCAAAGCAAATGAAAGATTGTTATTTGAATAACATTAATTTTCTAACTTGTTGAAATGAAATAAATCTTATCCACACTTTTAAATGTTCTCAAACTAAATTACAAATGACTTGACTTAGCTTCTCTTGGCGATAACGCTGTGGTTAGTTTACCTTGGTAGAGATAAAGAGACAAACACAGATCTGGGGTGGGTGAGAGATGTCTTCTTTTTTGAAAATGAATATAGCTTTCACTATGTAAAATCTCCCCATTTTGCCTCATTTTTCCCCATTTTGGGGCACCTTTCTTCATGGTACACTCTGTTGAGTTTTTAACAGGTTGGCAGGTCTGCAAACATAGGAAATATTTACTGCCATATAATATCTTTTATAAGGCGACGAATTGGCAGAGCTGATAGATGTTTTGCAGTATTCGTTCCAGATCTCTGCACTCTAAGTTCAAATCTTGCCGAGGTAGACTTTGCCTTTCATCCTTTCGAGATGGATAAAAAAATAAGTTCCAGAACTTGTGTCGGTTCTTATACCCCTCTCTCTCACTTCCTCTCTATCACTTTTACTCCTTCTCTGGAAAAAAACCGGCCGTGTTCAGACCTGGGCAGTGATGAGCTCCGCCAGGTTTAAAATACCCAAGACACGATGGCACCTCTACGACACCATCAGGAGTTATGAATCCATCCATATATAATATATATTATCTTCTAGATACTTCTTGGTGTTATGCTTGTAGCATTTATTTGTCTTCTTTGGTCTCTATTTGTTGTATGTGAAAGCACGTTACTTAGTAGTTAGGGTGCTCGGTTCACGAGCGTAAGGTTATGAGTTCGAGTCCTAAACCAGGTGGCGTGACGTGTCCTAAAGCAAAACATTTTATTTTACGTTGCTCCTGTCCACACAGCTGGAAAGAAATGTGTTGTACCTCGTCACACACTATCATGTTGAATCTCCCTGAGAATTAGGTTATGAGTACATGTGTGTGTGTATGAAATGCTCGGCCACTTGCACGTTAATTTCATGTACAGACAGTTTCCTTTATTAAACAACTGGAACACTCATCGTCGAAACTGACGCAAGTCCAACATATTGTTTGTTTTCTGGACTTTATACAAATGATTCAACATTTCTAAGATTAAAGTGAAAATGATAATTGCCAGATAATGGTTTTTGATTTAGGCACAAAGCCAACACTTTTGGTGGTGGGGGGGGGGGGGGGGGAAGTCGATTAAATCGATCCCAGTACATAACTGGTGCTTTATTTATCAACCCCGTAAGGATGGATGAAAGGCAAAGCTAAGCTGGGTGGGATTTGAACTCAGAACGTAAAGGGCCGTAACTCTATACTGCGAAGCTTGGTGTCTGACACTCCACCGCCCTATAATTGCCAGATAATGATAGATGGAGTTATATTTTTCTTTCTCCTTTAACCCTTTTGATGCCGACCCACCGAAAACCATCCATTTTAAAGGGTTCCTATTTAAATTAAAATTTCCCAACATAATTCCATATAAGAACTTTTTGTTAGGTTATGTTATAGATACCATCTTAATAAAACAATGGTCAACCAATGATAAAAATTGAATGCCAGCTAAATTATTTATAAAAAATATAAAGATATACTGAGCTGAAGCGAAAACTAAACCAAACAGTGAGTGGATGAGGCGTTTTTAGAGTCTGTCGTCGAGTCGTTGTGCGACGATGAACTTGGGTCCGAGGCGTAGGAGTTTCAGTTCGTTGCTCGTTAGAGTGCCGGTTAGGTCGGTGACCAGGTGCGTCGTATCGTTGAGGTGTGGCTCGGTGTTGGTGACCAACACCGAGTCATACAAACAGTGAGTGTGTTTTATTTTTATAATTATTTTTGACAATTAGGACGGTGGAATGGCAGTATCGGTAGAGCGTCAGATACTATGCTTTTCAGCATAGAGTCATGGCCCTTTACGTTCTCAGTTCAAATCCCACCGAGGTTAACTTTGCCTTACGGGGTCGTTAAAATAAAATACCAGTCATTTAATCGACTTTCCCCTCCCCGCAAAATTGTTGGCCTTGTGCTTGAATAAGAAACCATTATTATTTTTGGTCTGAGTTCAAATCCCGCCGAGGTTAATTTTGCCTTTCATCCTTACGGGGTCGATAAAATAAAGTACCAGTAATGTACTGGGTATTTGCTGGCCTTGTGCCTAAAGTAGAAACAATTATTATTATTGGCAGTATTAGGACAACATAACCCTCCTCAACTATAACAATATCTCTTTCAACACACGATTTCATATCAAACCTTGCAAAACAAATACATTGCCGCCTCAATAACTTGAGTAAATCCCGTCAAATATTTCAGCAATTAATCATTATACAGTGTTTTTCATTAGAAATATCATCATGAAAGGGTTAAATGGTTTTTTTTTCGGACAATAAATACTTCAAATTTTTCAGTAATTAATCATCATACAGATATGACCCCGGATACATTTTTCTTTCTATCTCCTACCTTGTTTCTGTAACATATTTGCCTTTCTTTTTTCTATATATAACCCTTTCCTCTCTCTCTCTCTCTCTCTCTCTCTCTCTCTCTCTCTCTCTCTCTCTCTCTCTCTCCTTCTCTCTCTCTCTCTCTTTCTCCCTCTCTCTCGATTTACCTGCCCCTTTTACACTCCCACTCACTCCCCCTTTCACTATCTCATCAGACATTCCTAGTCCTGTTCTTCTCTAATAACATATTGAGTAACTAATTTAGCTGTAGTTTCTTTCTGATTCCCTTCAGAAAACCATCCTGAGAGTGAGAGACACCAAGTTCTTGTTAGGACATTATTCTAGAAGAAGTAAAACTCTGATGTAAAACCTGCCAATGATGTTGAGCTATTCCTCTTATTGGATACCTGTCACCGTTGTTCAAAGAATGGAATTGGTCCAGTGTAAGGCCTTTCTTCACTTAACAAAGCTTCAAGCATGTGTTGCGTGAGCAGGGCCTTTTATTTTCTTTCGTTGCAGCATATGCAAGAAGGAATCTAAGTCCTTAGAAGGGCTAACAGGTCACGTTCGTGCCACCCACGCATGAGAAAAAGGGTTCTACAGGACTAGAACTGTTTCATTTAGTTCTACTCGTGTACAAGCCATTTCTATATTAATTTTTGTTGTTCTCACCCTACTAATGTAATGAGTACCTTATTTACTGTGGTTACCCCCGATTTAACTCGGGATCTCTCTCTCTCTCTCTCTCTCTCCCTCTCTCTCTCTCTCTCTCTCTCTCTCTCTCTCTCTCTCTCTCTCTCTCTCTATATATATATATATATATATATATATATATATATATATATATATATATAACAATATATTTAGAAACACACAGATACATGCGGACACACACATATATACATGAATGCATCCGCACCCAACTGTGAGTTAAGGGTGCCAACTTCACCGATGTTGCTCAATGAATGACTGGGACAGACCAATTCAGTTGAACCAGACTGAACCAGTATCAGAGTTAAAAATACATTATGAAGAGAGAAGAAACATTTAGATATAATTAGTAATAAAAAGTATCATACCTAAGCTGCTCCTAAATTCCTCGACTACGTAGTTTCGTGGCATAAACAAAAACAATATATCAAAGATATAGAGTCCTTGCGAGGTCTGCCGACTTATCAAGAGGATACCTCATTTTACTAGTCTCAAGAACGTTATATCGCGTGACTATCTCCCCCTCCGCCTTTTGGGATTCTTTCTCACGCCGTGTAGACGCGTTCTTGAGACTAGTAAAATGAGGTATCCTCTTGATAAGTCGGCAGACCTCGCAAGGACTCTATATCTTTGATATATTGTTTTTGTTTATGCCACGAAACTATGTAGTCGAGGAATTTAGGAGCAGCTTAGGTATGATACTTTTTATTACTAATTATATCTAAATGTTTCTTCTCTCTTCATAATGTATTTTTAACTCTGATACTGGTTCAGTCTGGTTCAACTGAATTGGTCTGTCCCAGTCATTCATTGAGCAACATCGGTGAAGTTGGCACCCTTAACTCACAGTTGGGTGCGGATGCATTCATGTATATATGTGTGTGTCCGCATGTATCTGTGTGTTTCTAAATATATTGTTAATAACTCCCTCTGGTCGAGCAATCTTTGAAGTGTGGGGACAACTGGAAAGCTTCCATTACTCATACTTTTCGCCTTCTTCACCACCTCTTCTACGGCCTCGATATGAATACCCCCTCCGCCTCCGTGGTATTTTCTTCGTGGTTATAAGAGGCTTAGCTCTGTTTCTCGACCGTTATGTCGCGTGACTATCTCCCCCTCCGCCTTTTGGGATTCTTTCTCACGCCGTGTAGACGCGTTCTTGAGACTAGTAAAATGAGGTATCCTCTTGATAAGTCGGCAGACCTCGCAAGGACTCTATATCTTTGATATATTGTTTTTGTTTATGCCACGAAACTACGTAGTCGAGGAATTTAGGAGCAGCTTAGGTATGATACTTTTTATTACTAATTATATCTAAATGTTTCTTCTCTCTTCATAATGTATATATATATATATATATATATATATATATATATATATATATATATATATATATATATATATATATATATATATACGAGGGTCAGGTGAACATTTCGTACGGTTGATGTCTGTGCTGTGAAATCTGTGCGTGGAATGCTCAGCTCCTTACCAATAAATTTCGTGTTCTGGCTGTTACATTGATCGAACAAACGGAACAGGCAGAGTTGAAACCGACGGAGGCCCAAGGTTCGCTTATCTT
>OZ024743.1:91676264-91698764 GCA_964016885.1 Eledone cirrhosa
AGAAAAATACCATGAGACCCTTAAGGTATCTTAAGAAAGTCCGAAGGGGATTTTATTCTCCCCCATAGTATGCACAATCAGGGTATACCAGTAGGTTATGAAATTACGTGGATAAGAGGTGTTAAGTTTGCATAGGGATAGGTACACCACCGATAGAAGTCAACATACCGGCGAAGCGGGGTCGATGCATAAACAAGCTGAAGCAATCAATACATAACAAACATGGTTTAGTCACTGTTTAAGGCTTATTTGGCGAGGAGTCATAACATATGTAGATCATCCGTAGATGGTAATCCAACCGTATTTATATGTCTTAATTGGGGAGAAGTCATAACATATGTAGATCATCCGTAGATGGTAATCCAACCGTATTCATAAATGTCATCTGTTTGAACCCGACCCTGTATGAACACCTCCCCATAGTAGCATTAGTAAAGTAAATTACTGTCTTATAAACATATCCTACATTAAACTGGGATTTAATGGCATTTACATTTAATGGCCATTTGACAACTTTGGAGGTCTAATAATAATTGTTTCTACTTTTGGCACAAGGCAAGCAATTACTCAGTGTATTACTGGTACTTTATTTTATCAACCCCGTAAGGATGAAAGGCAAAGTTAACCTCGGCAGGATTTGAACTCAGAACGTAATAATATAGTTTTTTTATTTGTACAAATCTTATTGACACAGCGTGATAAGTCACTTGTTGAATGAATTTTTGCAGCAGTTGGAAATAAATAATCTCATAGATGATGTGATGAAGTAGTCCCCCTTTCTCTGCCATTGAAACGTCATTAATTCGTGACTGAAAAAAGTAATACCCCGTATGTGCCTTTTACGTCATGGATTAGTGTGTATATACCTATCGCCATTAGGACGAATTGTGCAGCGGCTGTGTTTATTTTTTGCGGAGCCGGGTTCCTGGATTATTGCAGGATATGAGAACTATCTTGTACGACTAATGTATACCTGTATGAGTACGTCTTCATTTAACAGACATGCTGTTGAGCCTGGTGGAATTATGGATTTGATCTGAGCACTTTTATGTTATTTTTTGTGTTTTACGTTATTCGTTAAACCACGTGCTTTATGCGAAGGGTCAACAGGCGATTACTGCTGCATATAATCAAGCAATATTTGGACGTGTTTACGGTTGGAATACGGAGTGGGATGCATATAATCATATGAGGATTTGGAATTGTAACATAGACATGTAACACATCTCAGTCTGGAGTTTTAAACATATGGGGATTTGGATATGTAACGTCGGCTTGTAACACATATTACCATATGTGGTGGTATGTATTGGTGGACATATAAATACGTTTGGATTACCATCTACGGATGACCTTTTACGGATGACCATTGACTAATGCTACTATGGGGAGGTGTTCATACAGGGTCGGGTTCAAACAGATGACATTTATGAATACGGTTGGATTACCATCTACGGGTGATCTACATGTGTTATGACTTCTCGCCAATTAGGACATATGAATACGGTTGGATTACCATCTACGGATGATCTACATGTGTTATGACTTCTCGCCAATTAGGACATATGAATACGGTTGGCTTACCATCTACGGGTGATCTACATGTGTTATGACTTCTCGCCAATTAGGACATATGAATACGGTTGGATTACCATCTACGGATGATCTACATATGTTATGACTCCTCGCCAAATAAGCCTTAAACAGTGACTAAACCATGTTTGTTATGTATTGATTGCTTCAGCTTGTTTATGCATCGACCCCGCTTCGCCGGTATGTTGACTTCTATCGGTGGTGTACCTATCCCTATGCAAACTTAACACCTCTTATCCACGTAATTCCATACCCTACTGATATACCCTGATTGTGCATACTATGGGGGAGAATAAAATCCCCTTTGGACTTTCTTAAGATACCTTAAGGGTCTCATGGTATTTTCTATGTGACACCCCAGTGTGATGCAGAGTCCTGCATCGCAGGGAAATCTGTATGAATTAATTCTCTGGTTCGTGTTGATACGAAAGGCTCCTATGTAGGATACCCTATGGCGGCGTTATGCTCTCTCCCCGTAGAGGGGCATCAGCTGTATGATGGCCTGAATTTAATGATTGATACATCAGGGATCATTAATAGTCTTTTTTATTTATTATTCTTGAGTGCACCTCTAGTGAGTGTTATATGGTTGCTGTTGAGTAATCGAGTTTGTAACTTGCCATTTAAAACACTAGCTATACTACCATGACATATCGAACTTGCCCACCGAATGGGAGGATGTGATCCTGCTGGGCTGGGATCCTTCCCCTTACGGTGACTTGGGACACGCCTTGTTCGTGGTGAAATGAAACTTATCTGATAAACATTCTAATATTGACTATTGTGACGTTCGTGGGCCCTGTGATTTACCCTATGAACCCATAGTTAGGGCAGATACGACATATGACTCTAAGTCATGTGATATTAATTTACCTTACCTGCCTCCTATGGTGCATAGTGCATATATCATTTAATTACTTCTGTGTGCATTCAATTGCCTCTGTTTCTCGTCTGATACTCTATGACTCAAAGTCATGGAAAACTAACTCACCTGTCTTCTATAGTGACCAATGCATACCTTCGCTTGTTGCTTTTGTGTGCCTTCACATGCCTTAATTTCTTTTTCCCTCTTTTTTAATTATCTTTAATTATCTTTAATTGCTTTTGTGTACCTTCACATGCCTCATTTTCTTGTGAGAAAATCTGCTTGTATTCTCATATTGACTAACAACCCCATTACGCATTCTCTCTATCCTTCTCATCTCCAATCTCCCTCTTATTATCCTGTACTGTATCTCTACTGTTCTGGTGACTAAGCTTGGTAGAGTTTATATTCAACACTATATTTTTATTTATAACGCTCTGATGATTCCTGCCCCACGGTATGGATGAAACATTGTCAGCGAATAAAAAATTGTGTGAGTATATAGGCGTTCTTTGATTTCTTTTATCTATAACGGCTCTGTTATTGTACATTGAGCTAATACGATAGTCACAAATACGACACTGTGCAGGTGTGCTTATGCACATATGCTTCGCTGTCTACGTAAATTATATATATATATGTGTGTGTGTGTGTGTGTGTGTGTGTGTGTGTGCCTATATATACATATTCATGTCGTATTCTTCCATTGTTTGACATAAAACAGAAATCTAACTGATATCAGTTTCATGTATGTTTATTATAACACGTGTTTCACCAGCAATCAGATAAAAGCCGTTCTGCATTAGGTATCATTATATAACAGTATGAGGAAGCTGGATTGGCAGAATCGGAAGAGCGCCGGACAACAAGCCTAGCGGCATATAGTTACGGTCCTTTATGTTCTAAATTCAACCCCCGCCCCCTCGAGATTAACTTTGCTTTTCATCTGCACGATGTTGGTAAAATAAAGCATCAGTAACATACTGGGATTGGTTTAATCGGCTTTCCCCTTCTCTGTGCCAAATGTAGAAACAATTATACTATAACAGTATATATATATATATATATATATATATATATATATATATATATATATATATATATATATATATATATATATATACATATATATATATATATATTTGCAGTAAGGCTGCTAGGATGCGTCCATAGGTGGTATACCAGTTGAGCACTCTATGCTCCTTCGGAGCAGAGTATAATAATAATAATATGGAAAACGAAGAATCAGTGAGGCATCGGAACACAGTTTATTACGTATTACAATCGTTTCATCGGCGAACAGCTCGAGGTGCGATCTATTTGTGGATCGAAACTGACTCTGGATTCGCAAGTTCCTTACATACGTCTAGTGATTTCGAAGCAAATCCTCTTTCTGTTCGCCGGAGAAGCAATTGTAATGCGTAATAAACTGTGTTCCGATGCATCACTGATATATATATATATATATATATATATATATATATATATATATATATATATATATATATATATATGTGTGTGTGTGTGTGCGTGTGTGTGTATGTGTGTGAGTGTGTGTGTGCGCGTGTGAGTGTGTTTGTGTGTGTTTGTGTTTGTGTTTGTGTGTATTAATTAGGTGTGTAGAAACAGTGTAGATGTGCCTTTGCAATATAAGCTCGCATATCTGACGAGATGTCGAAAAAGAGTCCGGTTGCATCGTCTTGATTGCACCCTGAACTGATCGATATCTCGATATCGAAACAATTATAATATGCTGCAATACTGACTTCGACTCTTTTAAATCTCTTTCCTCTCTCTCTCTCTCTCTCTCTCTCTCTCTCTCTCTCTCTCTCTCTCTCTCTCTCTCTCTACTTAGATATATACATACATACATACATACATAAAATCATACATACAAACAAACATACATACATAAAGTCATACATACATACATACATACATACAAACATATATAGAAAATATTTGATCTTTCATTCCACTTTCAGCTATACCAATCTATAATGTTGCTGTTAATGTTTGAATTTGTTGTGTCGCTCTTTTAATTATTCATTCAACGATACAAACATATTCACGGATCTGATGAGTGCTCAATGCCGTCTTATGGTTTAAATATTCATAATTATGGCTAAATGGAGTCTTGTTCTAAAGTAGAAACAAAGAGGACAAAGTTAATATATATGTATGCATGTATATATATATATATATATATATATATATATATATATATATATATAAATATATATATATATTTGTGTGTGTGTGTGTGCGTGTGAGAGAGAGAGTGTGTATGTGTATTCAAAATAGGGAGCGCAAAGGACAAAGACACAGGAATATATATATATATATATATATATATATATAGAGAGAGAGAGAGAGAGTTAGAGAGAGTGTGTGTGTGTTATTGAGAGAAAGATAAAGAGAGATTTCTTTATTTGCCACAAGGGCGCTATATTGTTTCTACTTTTTTGGCACAAGGTCAGCAATTACTCCAATGCATTACTGGTACTTTAATTATCGACCCCGTCAGGCTGAAAGGCAAAGTTAACCTAGGTGGAATTTGACCCCAGAACGTAAAGGGCCATAACTCTATGTTGCAAAGCATGGTGTCTGGCGCTCTCCCGATACTACCAAACCGCCGCCCTTAGATAGAGATCAGTGTGTACACGAAATTAGAAATGTGTGCCTCCGGACGCAACTGACCATAAAAATCTCTATAAATAATAGTTGAGAAAAATCGTGTAAAGTACCCTTGAAGAGGATAAATGTGGACAGAGGTGCCTGCTATTTATAATTGTTTCTACTTTTGGCACAAGGCCAGCAATTACCCAGAGGTGCCTGCTATTTATAATTGTTTCTACTTTTGGCACAAGGCCAGCAATTACCCAGAGGTGCCTGCTATTTATAATTGTTTCTATTTTTGGCACAAGGCCAGCAATTACCCAGAGGTGCCTGGTATTTATAATTGTTTCTACTTTTGGCACAAGGCCAGCAATTACCCAGAGGTGCCTGCTATTTATAATTGTTTCTACTTTTGGCACAAGGCCAGCAATTACCCAGAGGTGCCTGCTATTTATAATTGTTTCTACTTTTGGCACAAGGCCAGCAATTACCCAGAGGTGCCTGCTATTTATAATTGTTTCTACTTTTGGCACAAGGCCAGCAATTACCCAGAGGTGCCTGCTATTTATAATTGTTTCTACTTTTGGCACAAGGCCAGCAATTACCCAGAGGTGCCTGCTATTTATAATTGTTTCTATTTTTGGCACAAGGCCAGCAATTACCCAGAGGTGCCTGCTATTTATAATTGTTTCTACTTTTGGCACAAGGCCAGCAATTACCCAGAGGTGCCTGCTATTTATAATTGTTTCTACTTTTGGCACAAGGCCAGCAATTACCCAGAGGTGCCTGCTATTTATAATTGTTTCTACTTTTGGCACAAGGCCAGCAATTACCCAGAGGTGCCTGCTATTTATAATTGTTTCTACTTTTGGCACAAGCCCAGCAATTACCCAGAGGTGCCTGCTATTTATAATTGTTTCTACTTTTGGCACAAGGCCAGCAATTACCCAGAGGTGC
Organism: Eledone cirrhosa; assembly: GCA_964016885.1. NCBI lineage: Eukaryota > Metazoa > Mollusca > Cephalopoda > Octopoda > Eledonidae > Eledone > Eledone cirrhosa. Next base: position 91,682,299 of record OZ024743.1, read on the forward strand.
CTGCTATTTATAATTGTTTCTACTTTTGGCACAAGGCCAGCAATTACCCAGAGGTGCCTGCTATTTATAATTGTTTCTACTTTTGGCACAAGCCCAGCAATTACCCAGAGGTGCCTGCTATTTATAATTGTTTCTACTTTTGGCACAAGGCCAGCAATTACCCAGAGGTGCCTGCTATTTATAATTGTTTCTACTTTTGGCACAAGGCCAGCAATTACCCAGAGGAGCCTGCTATTTATAATTGTTTCTACTTTTGGCACAAGGCCAGCAATTACCCAGAGGTGCCTGCTATTTATAATTGTTTCTACTTTTGGCACAAGGCCAGCAATTACCCAGAGGTGCCTGCTATTTATAACGATCACCTATTATTGAGATCGTTCGCGTTGTGACGCAACATTTTAAATTTCAAATTTTCCTGATGTTTCTTCAGTTTATATATACATATATGTGTGTACATATATATATATACGTATATATATATATATATATATATATATATATATATATATATATATATATATATATATATATATATATATATATATATATATATATGTATATATATGAATATATACATATATATATATATATATATATATACACTCTCTCACACACACACACACACACACACATATATATATATATATATAAATAAAATCAGAATTTTATTTCTCGCCCTAGCACAGCTGATACATAAATGTAAGTATGGCCACGTACACACACATATATGTTCGGCAAGGCCAGCCGTAACTCGCTCGGTATGCAAATAAGGCAACTCAGCCAAAGTGTAGTTAAGAAAATACTATATATTTTCAATCGTTCAATAGATTGGCGGAGGTATACTGTCCCGATGAAGGGTTATGACCAAGAAACATGTTGACTGTTCCTCAAAGCCAGTGTTGAACAAACAGGTGACGATCGGTCACCGGCACGGCACAGCCTCAAATCGGGCCGTTTGTTTACAAACGAATCGAACATTATCAATGTTTGATATAACTCAAAGTTACTCATGTATATGTATATATGTGTATATATGTGTATATATTTATTTACGTAATTTAGGAGGGTATGTGCATAAACACTTACTCACCGTACTGTATTATTGCAGTAAGTGTGTGTACGTGTGCATACTTACATTTATACATACACACACACAACACATATATATATATATATATATACATCCGCTAGGTGAAACGTGTCTTCGAATATTGTTTTCCGAATTTGTTGTCGAACAAATACACACGCAAACAAATATATATATATATAATATATATATATATATATATATATATATATATATATATATATATATATATATATATATAATATATATATGTATATATATAATATATATATATAATATATATATGTATATATATATAGGTATGTATGTATGTATGTATGTATGTATGTATGTATGTATGTATGTAGGTATGTATGTATGTATGTATGTATATATATATATATATATTGTAAATCTTCTTTGCCAAGCTCGTTTCCACACAATTTAACTATTAACAGAAAGAAAACCACGCTATTGCCAAAGAAAACCAAATTAAAATTACAATAAACACAAGTCAACAAAACATCCGAATATCAAAGCCTAATTTGATATGCTTGATTTCAATAAACAACAGTCTGCTAATTTACATAATCCAAGCAAGTAAAATTCTTCCCTCAAGTGGGTTAATTGTGCATGCATTTATCGTTTCTCTCCTACCACCCTTCTATTCTACCCCTCCTAACTTCGGTTCTTCCCCTCCAGCGACGACTGTAACTTTTCTCTTTTCAAGTGTGTGCTATATTAGATCTGAACAAAACCTCACAACCATAATTTCAATTCAAACACAGAACACATCCATCACACTATTTGTCTTTTTTGTTTTGTCATACATTTTCTTTGTTTTTGTTTTGTTTTTCTTCTTGAATTCTTTGTCTCTTTCCCACTCTTTCTTTCTCTTTCTCTCTCATTCTCTCTCACTCATATATATATATATATATATATATATATATATATATATATATATATATATATATATATATGTGTGTGTGTGTGTGTATCTGTGTGTGTGAGTCTGTCTCTGTGTGTGTGTGTGTGTGTGTGTATATATATATATATATAAGAGAAAGTAATTTTTTTCTAAATTCTACGCGAGTTAAAATATAGGAAAAAGAAGTTGAAAATGCAAAAGGACTCCAATTGCGTTTTTGTTCAAAGGTAGCAAAAGGATCATAATTGTTTCTACTTCTTTTGGCACAAGGCCAGCAATTATCCTAGAGCATTACAGGTACTTTATTTTATCGACCCCCGTAAGGATGAAAGGCAAAGTTAACCTCGGCGGGATTTGAACTCAGATCATAAAGGGAGGTAATTCTATGCTTCAAAGCGTGGCGTCCGACCCTCTACCGATACTGCCAATCCACTTATAATGAAAATAAAAGCAACGCTCGCCTCTTCAGCCACCGTCTAAAGGTTAGTAACAACCTGGTTTCGATATCCTACATTCTGTGACCTCAGTAACGAGCATTGTTTTACGCCTGCCCATGTCTCATATGGGTTTTTCTCCTCGTTGTGCTCATTTTGATATATATGATGTATGTATGTATGTATGTATTATCTCTTTCTCTTAATTTCGAGTATATTTTTTTTGACCGGCCACCTTCCTGGTGCCAAGGTTGTAAAAGAAAAGAAATTGTCATCCCTTGAATCGCAAGAATGTTTTGCAAATTTTGAAGGTGTCAGCTATCGCAACCATTTGCAGACTATGAATTAGGGAGCTGCGCTCTTTGTCTGCAAATCCAAGTTCAGTCATACTTTGGTCCAAGCGGGTTGGAATATAACCCGTAGCTCCAATAATGATGGGTATGAAGCTAAAGGTGTATCTTGGATACTGGATTTGTAACCTCCTCATCAATGGTCCGTAGATGTCCTCCTTCTCCTGTATTTTTCTGACAACGTTTACATCAAGTGGGCAGCTGATCTCCACAACAGAACACGTTTTCAATGTGTGGTCCCAAACTACAATATCAGGCCGGTTGTGCTTTAATTTGGTGGCAGTTTTTATTTTCAGATTCCACCAGTATTCCTTAGTGCCATCTGTCTCAATATATTCTTCCTCGTTTGTTGTTAATTTTGTTTTCCGAAGTGCGTTCCAGATGGTTCTAGCTATCCCATCGTGTCTCATGGGGAGGTAGTAGCGAGATGACATTCTTTCGCAGCTGGCAACAATGTGGCTTACATCCTCGATCTTTGTTTTACATAGCCTACATTTATTGTCAGCTGATAGCCCTCCCCTTTTGTGCAGCAGATATTTGGTAGGGAGTTCTTGTTCCTGTATTGCATAGAGATATCCCTCAAGGTGTGATGTCATAAACTTGTCGGAACTCCATGCCAGGCTTTTTGAGTGGTTTATCCCCTCTATGGTTTGTGTTTTACGTCTCAAGTATCCATACACAACTTTTTCTGTAAATTGGTCAATTTTTTCATCTTGTTTGAACATTGAATAGGATCTTCCCATTTCTCTGGGTGAGAGATTTATATCAGGCTTTATTCCATATCTCTCCTCCAGATCAGTCGCTATTCTAATGATATTTTTATTTTCATACTCATAAACCTGGGCAAGATGGTTGCCAACCTTTTTCCTCTGTTGAAGATGTTGCTTCAGTGTTACTATCCGGGTCTCATATGATGTTAATATGGATATTAAAACCCGACCACCTTCCTTGCGTGAGAAGTATAGCCTATCCACATCACCATTGATGTTAAAGTTCCCAGTAACACTGAGAAGTTTTCGAGTTCTAACATCCATCTCTTAGTTCTTGCAATGACCAGTTCAGCAGGCCAAATGTTGGCGTTAGAATTAGCACAGCATAAGTATTGAGGGCAATGTATTTGTTGTACGCTGACAGTTCTGATGACCATATTTTCTTTACTCTTCTGAGGTATTCAGTTATGATTCTCTCCTTATTTATGGGTCCATCATATCTGACATTCTCATCCTGTCCAAGATATCTGTAGTTGTCACCTGACTGTAGAGGTTGTATTGTCAGGCCGTTCATATCTAGATTTCTAGAGGGCACAGCTCTTCCACGTTTTTCTGCCAAATATGCACACTTGGACTCACCAAATTTCATTTTGATGTCTGTTGAAAATTGTGTAATGAGGTCCAATTGTTTCTTGATGTCATTGATATTTGGCCCATACAACTTCAGGTCATCAACAAAGAAAAGATGGGAGATACTTCTGGACCCACTTCTTTGTCCACCTTGTTTCCTGAGTAGGTAAGATAGTGGATTTAGTGAGAGAACGAAGAGTAGCACTGACAAGCTATCACCCTGAAAGATGCCCTTCTGGTAATGTATCTTATCAGTCTTACCTTGCTCCTTCTCACCTCTAAGGATCAAATTGGTGTACCAGTTCTTGGTCAGACGTTCAACAGCAGCTACCAGTGGTTGTGTGACTTTGGCTAACTGTAAAGCCTTAACAATCCACCCATGAGGTACACTATCAAATGCTTTTTGATAGTCCAGCCACACCACAGTCATGTTTCTGCGATTCTTTGTTGTTTTTTCTTGAATCATTTTATTAGTTAGTAGGTGATCTATGCAACCCCACACCTCCCTCTTTCCACCGGCTTGCTCAGGTGTTATGATGTTGTTGGTAGCACAGTGATCCTGTAAGAACAGGTTAAGGCACCCAGTATATAATTTATTCATGATGTTTTGGCAGGCTATTGGGCGGTAATTTTTAGCAAGGGTGGTTTGGCTATTTTGGGGAGTGAGTAGAGTAGTGGCAGTTGATAACCATCTGGGCAGTTCTTGTGTGCCTTTAATGGTTTCTGTAAACAGCCGTATGAGATCTTGCCGATAGAAAGTGAAATTCTTCAACCAGTATCCTGTAATGAGGTCTGGGCCTGGTGATTTCCTATTCGACATTTTCTGTAGAGCTGTTTCCAGTATTGACTCATCTATGTCATATTGTTTTGTCTGGACATGTTGGCAGTAGTCCTGTTTCAGTTCTTTTAGCCAATTAGTTTGTCAGTTGAATCCGTCATCCGTTTCCCATACATATCTCCAGTAGCTCTCAACCTGTTCTTTTGAAGGGGTGTCATTTACAGAGATTGAGCTTTTGTCACCGAAGCTGCGATAAACTGATTTAGGATCTCTGGCAAACAAGATTATGAGCTGTTGACTTATATTTTAGTCTTTCTGTTGTAGCTGTGAGTTGCTGTTTCAACTGGTGTAATTTGGAGTTTAAAGTTTTAAATTTTGTATCTCCAAATCGTCTCTCTAACTTTTTTTTAGGTCTTCCTGGTGTCGTGTGAAGTTGCTCTCTATGTTGCATTTCATAATGACTGCGATGTGTGAGATACTTCGTCTCAGGGACAAAATTTTGCTTTTTAAATTTCGCATCCACGCTGGTTCGGGCGTTTTGTTTGAATCTTGATTGCGTGGTTTTAGATGTTTGTTATATGATAGCAATGTGACAGCTGAAACATATAACAAAATATTAAGCGTTTCAAATGTCGTTTCTATACCTATAGCCTTCAGATAATTGTCAGCTATTTCGTTCACCGCTTCCAATTCCAATTTAGTGGGTTCTTTACTGATTCTGGTGTTGTATGGTCTGTCTCACATTAAGGCTGTGTATCTCTTGAAACATATCGTCCCATATCACTTGTAAGGTGTCCACAAGTTTTTGATGTTCTGTTTGTACAGTAGAGTCATGAATTTCAGCCTCGTTGTTGATGTGGTGACAATTACTACTAGAGTTAGCTGACCATTCTCGCTGTTCTTCAGTGGAAGTGGGATGGATTTCAGCAAAATTGTTGGTGAGCTGTTCACTGTTAGATTTAGCTGGCCATTCTCTTTGTCTGTCAGTAGAGGTGGGGTGGTTGTCTACAAGGGCTGTACTTGTAGTATCACTCAATTCCGTTAGATGTATCAATTTACATCTAATGATACGTTTTGCCTGTTCATTTAAATGCTTTGGAGAAAAGTCTAATTCTGGGTGTTTGGAGTTCCATAAAGTCTTTAGCCTTTGCATAAAACCGAACTTTTGGGGTTCATATTGTTTGTATGCTTCATATAATTCTTTGCTAAGCTCGTAGCTCCACTGTATACAACGGTTGTAGTTGCGATTTTGTCGAAGGAGACTTGTACTTTTTGCCATGATGAGTTCATCTATTCACTAATATTTTGCATTTATTTTTCAAAATAGTCAATGAACTTCTTTAAAAGTTTCGACAAAGATCTGTCAGAATCAAATTTAAAGTTATTGACAGCTTGGGTAATATTTCTTTTCAGTTAGTTTTTAATTCTACAACTGTGTTTTAAACGTTGTTCTTGAATAGTTTGAATCGAGAACAAAAAGAACCGTTACTTAATGTATTTCTTTATGAATGTAATATAATATAACAACGCTGTATTTATATGTTAAAGTTTATGTATCATTCATATAAATAAGTGTTCTACAACTTATTCACAACATATTCACAGTTCAAACACTTATGTTTTTGTTTCTGAATCGAAAACGTTACTTGCATATTTCTTTATAAATGTAATATAACAACGTTGCATTTATATGTTAAAGTGTATGTATCGTTCATATATCATAAGTGTATGTATCGTTCATATAAATAGGTGTTTTACAAAACACTTACAGTTCAAACACTTATGTAGAATTATTGTATGTAATCTTACCGCGTAATGTAGCTCAACATTTTCCAATATATGGTATGTTGCCTTCATGTAAGCCGTAATTACACACGTCCGATTATCGGACACTGACCTTAACGGTCGCCATTATATGTATGTATGTATGTATGTATGTATGTATGTATGTATGTATGTATGTATGTATGTATGTATGTATGTATGTTATGTCGGGTCACTCTTGAGTGCTACTGGTAACATGTAACCCGGTACAACCTGTCGCATGGTCGGGTCGTCAGCGACTAAACCGGCAACCCCACCAAGTTTACTTTGTGAGGAGTTTGATTTTGGACACCCTGAAGGACAAAAAACAAAACCTGACAAAGAGCGGAAGAACTCATAAGAGTCAACGGCCATCCGAAAGTGTGTAAATATATATATACTCATGTAACGCGCGGTTAAACCACTGGGGGTAAAGGACCCCTAGTCTTTGTCAGGGCATTCTTCTAGGAGAAGGCAACTCATGAAATTGGGATAACTCCGACATAAAACCTGCGGCTCAGTAGTTACCGATGATGTTGATCTTTTCTTCTTTTCGGGTTATAGCTACTGTCGCTCAGTGAGTGGGATTGGCTCAGTGCACAGTCTTTCCTCACTTTAAAAAATATCTTCACGCACAGGCATTGCAGGATAGAATTAATTAATAATTATTAATAATGGTATATCGTGCAATGGCTATACTCGATAACGAGGGGACAGCCATCATGTATGTATGTATGTATGTATGTATGTATGTATGTATGCATGTATGTATGTATGTATGTTAGTGTATCTTAATGTGTAGTGTATGTATGAATGTATGTTAGTGTATGTTAGTGTAGTTTATGTGTGTATGTATGTATGTATGTATGTATGTTTGCAACAAGAGCGGTCCTTCGTTCAGGACGCCCCAAGGAATCCATGTCAAGCAGCGTCCGTACGTTCCAGCAGCCAAGACTAAATGCCTTGTTTGGCTCTATTACAATGGCACGATGTCGAGCGGGCCCAGGCTGTAATGGTGGTCTTGTACAAGGGAAAGGGTAACAGGAACGATTGTGGGAACTACAGAGGTATATCATTGCTTTCTGTCGTAGGGAAAGTGTTATGTAGGGTGCTTCTGGACCGTCTGCTGACACACATTGCAGATTGTGTTCTTCCTGAAAGTCAGTCTGGTTTTCGTGCTGGACGCGGCACTACTGATATGATCTTCTCAGCTAGACAGCTCCAGGAGAAGTGCATGGAACAAGGCTTGGATCTGTATCAGGTTTTTGTCGATCTGACAAAAGCTTTCGATACTGTTAACAGAGATGCATTATGGAAGGTTCTCCAGAAACTTGGTTGCCCTGATAAGTTCCTTGCTTTAGTTAGGTCTTTCCATGACGACATGAAGGCTTGGGTTAATGTCGGAAGTAACATGTCGGAGCCTATCTCAGTTAAAAATGGAGTGAAACAGGGGGATATTCCAGCACCGACCCTGTTTGCCATATACTTTGCAATGGTTTTCTGTATTGCATTCAGGAATTGCGAGCATGGTGTTTACATCCGATATCGAACCTCAGGCAGCATATTTAACATCAGGCGTTTTGCTGCGAAGACAAAAGTATTTACATCAATCATAAGAGACCTCTTGTATGCAGATGATTGCGATCTTGTAGCGCACACAGAGAGTGATATGCAGCACATTTTGAATGCATTTTCTGACGCTTGCACTGCCCTAGGTCTGACTGTCAGTCTCAAGAAAACCGTCGTCATGTACCAACCTGCCCCTGGTAAGCAGTACACTGAACCAAACATCTATGTGTATGGCAAACGACTTGGAGTGGTTGATCAGTTTGTCTACCTGGGAAGCACTGTCAATCGATACAGCAACCTTGACAGTGAAATCTCACTTAGGATTAGGAAAGCAAGTGATGCTTTCGGAAAGCTAGAAAGGCGACTCTGGGGTCGGCGAGACATATGCAGGAGGACAAAGGTAAAGGTGTACAGGGCATGTGTGCTCTCTTGCCTTCTTTATGCCTGCGAGACCTGGGTCACATATCGACACCACCTTAAGCAATTGGAGCGTTTCCATCAGATGTGTCTCAGACGGATCCATGGCGTTCACTGGAGGGACCACATCAGTGATGTCGAGATTTTGGAAAGCTTTATGTGTGACAGTATAGAAGCTCTTGTGCTTAAGCAACGACTCCGTTGGAGTGGTTACCTTGCCAGGATGAAGGATTCTAGAACACCAAAACAACTCTTTTATGGAGTGTTGGTTAAAGGAAAACGACCGCCACATAAACCAAAAAAGAGGTATAAGGATTCCTTGAAAGCCTCTCTGAAAGACGCTAACATCTCTGCTGATACATGGGAGAATATTGCTGCTGATCGTAATAAATGGAGAAAGACTGTATATGAGGGAAAAGTTGCCTTTGAGGCATCTCGAATCGCATACGAGAAAGTAAAGCGGGATGTGAGGAGGGGCATTGCTGTTGCACTTCTAGACGGCGAGGGTCCTCCTATGGTGCTGACATGCAGCGTATGTGCGAGACTCTGCCTAAGCAAATCTGGACTCGAAAGTCATCTTCGCAGTCATAAAGTAAGACCAGTGGTTGACTACCAGGCTGCTGTTGGAGATGCTACTCATCATGCTTGCCAAACATGTGGTAGAGAATGTAAATCAGCAGGAGGGCTCAAGCGACATGCAAGAGTATACGAACTCCAACCACAGCCGACTAATCCCAGTGAATGTTTTGGTTGCCGACTCTGCTGTGCAAGACATTTTAGATCATTGGCTGGGCTAAAAAGCCACATTCGATCGCAGCACTGTTAGTTGCTATCGTGTGTGTGTGTGTAGATATGCTTATGTGTGTGCGTGTGTGTGTAGATATGCTTATGTGTGTGCGTATGTGTGTATATATATATGTATATGTATATTATTATTGTTGTTGTCGTTACTCTTATTGTTGTTATTATTATTATTATTATTACTATTATTATTATTGTTATTAATGTATGTGTGTGTGTATATGTGAGTGTGTGTGTGTATATGTGTATGTATATATATATATATATATATATATATATATTTTTATTTTTTTTATTTTTATTTATTTATTATTATTATTATTATTATTATTATTTTTTATTTTTTTTTTTTCTTCTCGTGCAATGGCCATACTCGATAACGAGGGGGCAGCCATCATGTATGTATGTTAGTGCACAGTCTTTCCTCACTTCTTCACGCACAGACATTGCACGATAGAATTAATTAATTGTTTCTACTTTTGGCACAAGGCCAGCAATTACTCAGTGCATTACTGGTACTTTATTTTATCGACCCCGTAAGGATGAAAGGCAAAGTTAACCTCGGCGGGATTTGAACTCACAATGGCAAGGGCCCTAACTCTATACGCCAAAGCATGGCGTCCGACCCTCTACCGATACTGCCAATCCACCGCACGATAGAATTAATTAATAATTATTAATAATGGTATATCGTGCAATGGCCATACTCGATAACGAGGGGGCAGCCATCATGTATGTATGTATGTGGAAAACTTGCTTTTATGTGTAAATAGTCGTTAAGACTATCGTCTTGTCCTTTGTCCAATTGTTACTGACCCTTGTGGACTAGAGCCAGTTGTGTTGACCCTAAAGTACCGGGTGTGTCCATGTTAGTGTTTATCTCTTGTAACTTGACGTTTTGATAAAAAGACATGGATAACATATGTACCAGACTTGGAAACTAGAAGTTGTGGAAGCTGAAATGATCGACTAAATTCATTTTAATGTGGTGCCCCAGCATGGCTGGGGTCTAATGGCTGAGACACAAGTTCAAAAGAATAAAGAAAAGAATTAAAATAACGAAACGGAACGAGCACACAAATATATAAACAAATAACATAAATAAATATAATAAAATAAAATAAATGAATTAATAAAATAAATAAATAAGATAAATAAATTGATAAAATAAATAAATAAAGTAAATAAATTAATTAATTATTCAAATGAAAAATAAAATAAATATATTAATAATAAAATAAAATAAAATACATCTTACAATTCAAATATTAGGTGACAAGATTATTCAAGTTAGCTTTTCTTTCTTAACCTCCTTTCAATAGAGTCAACGACACGTGTCAAAGACGTTTTACTAAGGAAAGTAACTTACTCCATTGATAAACTACATTGATTATTTCTCTCACGTGACTGGCTCATTAGCAGTATGGAAGAAGAAGAAGAAGAAGAAGAAGAAGAAGAAGAAGAAGAAGAAGAAGAAGAAGAAGAAGAAGAAGAACAAATTCCTATTTTGATATATATTTTATATATTTAAAATATGTTCTTTTTGTTTAATTAGTGTCAGGCTAATTGATGTTAAAATCACGATTCTAAATTTCATTCTTTTATTTTATTGTGTGTATGTGTGTGTGTGTGTGTGTGTGTGTGTGTGTGTGTGTGTGTGTGTGTGTGTGTGTGTGTGTGTGTGTGCATGTGTATGTGTGTATATATATGAGTGTGTGTGTGTGCCTGTGTTCATTCTTTTACTTGTTTTAGTCGTTAGATAGCGACCATGCTGGGGCACGACCATAAAAGTTTCAGTCGATCATATCGACCATAAAATATATTTATGTTATTTATTTTTATATCTGGTACTTATTTTATCGAACATATTTTGTCGAAATGCTAAGTTACAGGACAAAAAGAAACCCATCAGGGAAGACTGATGATTTCTTTTGAATGAAACAGTTTTAATCCCGTAGAAGCCATTTCTATATTAAACATGATGTTCACACTCTACTAATGTATTGAGTACCTTACTAACTGTGGTTACTTTCGATTGAACCTGGGATTCATTATGATTGGCAGTATCGGTAGAGAGTCGGACACCATGCTTTGAAGCATAGAGTTACGTCCCTTTAGGATCTGAGTTCAAATCCCGCCGAGGTTAACTTTGCCTTTCATCCTTACGGGGTCGATAAAATAAAGTACCAGTAATGTACTGGGTTATTGCTGGCCTTGTGCCTAATATAGAAACAATTATATATATATATATATATATATATATATTATGAAGAGAGAAGAAACATTTAGATACAATTAGTAATAAAATGTATCATACCTAAACTGCTCCTAAATTCCTCGACTACGTAGTTTCGTGGCATAAACAAAAACAATATATCATAAAGATATAGAGTCCCTGCGAGGTCTGCCGACTTATCAAGAGGATACCTCATTTTACTAGTCTCAAGAACGCGTCCACACGACGTGAGAAAGAATCCCAAAAGGCGGAGGGGGAGATAGTCACGCGATATAACGGTCGAGAAACAGAGCTAAGCCTCTTATAACCACGAAGAAAATACCACGGAGGCGGAGGGGGTATTCATATCGAGGCCGCAGAAGAGGTGGTGAAGAAGGCTAGAAGTATGAGTAATGGAAGCTTTCCAGTTGTCCCCACACTTCAAAGATTGCTCGACCAGAGGGAGTTATTAACAATATATTTAGAAACACACAGATACATGCGGACACACACATATATACATGAATGCATCCGCACCCAACTGTGAGTTAAGGGTGCCAACTTCACCGATGTTGCTCAATGAATGACCGGGACAGACCAATTCAGTTGAACTAGACTGAACCAGTATCAGAGTTAAAAATACATTATGAAGAGAGAAGAAACATTTAGATACAATTAGTAATAAAATGTATCATACCATATATATACTAGCATTAAAGCCCGGCGTTGCACGGGGTCATTAAGTTACCAAAGTTAGGTTGCACCACCCATTTTATGGCAGCACTTTTTTGTCTGCCAGGCACTGGGTGAATGAATTGCAGACCTGGAAGCAGGAGCTGCGCCAGCAGTGACAATTGTAGTTTCGCCTATGGATATTATCTCTGTGCAAAAAAGTGTTGAAATTTATTTTTTCACAGTACTTGCGCAACACGCGCGTAGACGATGCCGGCCGAACAACAGAGCTGCGATGGAGTTGTTCTGCATGGTTGTCTGTGTGTTTTCTAAATTTAAGACAGTATGGAGGGTTGTGATATGAGGGAGAGTTAGCTGTTGTTTCTAGCAGGTTTAGTGACCTCATAGAGGATATGTGTTTTCTAAATGTAAGACAGTAGGGAGTGGTGTGATATGGAGGAGAGTTAGCTGCTGTTTCTAGCAGGTTTAGTGACCTCATAGAGGATATGTGTTTTCTAAATTTAAGACAGTAGGGAGTGGTGTGATATGGGAACAGATGATATGAGAGAGTAAAACGGAGAGTATCGCCATCAATCTTGGAAAGAGAAAGTAGCAGAAAGTATGAAGTTGTATAGATTTTGAATGGTAGGGAAAGGTTTAGCGGTTTAAATGAGAGAGAAAAATCGTAAAATATTGAATTTTATCTATTTTTTGCGTAATTGTGGGTGAAATTGAAAAAATGAGATGTGCCAAGACGCAATCGAAACTATTTCGAATACTGAATTGTAAATTTCAATTGAAGAAATTCTATATCGTAGATTTCTATAAGAAAGGAACATGACCACACACTGAACTTTATAGATTATGATATATATATATAGGAACGATCGACCTTCGTCAAATCGGACCGAGGGAACAATGTTTCCGTTGGTCTTTCCAATTGCTAATACTATCTATCGGTCGCAACTCCAGGTAGAAGGATCAACGTGAAATAAAGTGTCTTGCTCAAGGACATAACGCATCGCCTGGTCCAGGAATCGAACTCACAACCTTACGATTGCGAATCCAATTCCCTAACCACTCAGCCACACGCCTTCGAGATATATATATATATATGTATGTATGTATGTATGTATATATATATATATGTATATATATATATATATATGTATATATATATATATATATATATATATATATATATATATATATATATATATATATATATATATATATATATATATATATATATATATATATATATATATATATATATATATATATATATATATATATATATATATATATATATATATATTATTAGAATATATATATATATATATATATATATATATATATATATTGGTAAACGGAATAGAAAATGCTGACAAATTGTTCACAGTTGAAAAATAGTTTAATTAGGAATAAAAGAGTATTAGCCACAACTGAATACAACAATCACTAATACTCTTTTATTCCTAATTAAATCATTTTTCAACTGTGAACAATTTGTCAGCATTTTCTATTCCGTTTACCAATATATAATAACTTGTGTGTTACACCTCTATTCTTTTAACTATATATATATATATATTCTAATAATATATATATGTATATATAACAAAGAGAGTGTGGTAAGATACCAGGTGGACCATAACATAACGCACCAGAGTACTCAATACTTAGGGTAGTAGAGTGGGTAATAGGAAAAGAGTCAGGACCCCGACGGCTGAGGTCCGGCCGTTTCGACAGCGAAGACCTAGTTGTCGAAACGGCCGGAGCTCAGCCGCCGGTGTCCTGACTCTTTTCCTATTATGTATGTATATATATATATATATATATATATATATATATATATATATATATAGGAATAAGTATGACCCCGACGGCAGAGCTCAAGCCGTTTCGACGGCTATTTCTGGACTAAATTAGAATTTTTAGCCTGGTGAATAAATAACCGAACTTGTCAAGGCGGTACTTCCTTATATGGGAAGATTGTAGTTGTCAAGAGGATTGGTTAAAATTTGTTGTAAACACAAATAAGTCTATCATGGCATTTGGTGGGAGGTAGGGGTGGCTGAACTTGTCTGTAGAACAATAGTGGCTGAGTGGAGCGGTCAAGCGTTGAAAGTAATATGTATACAGCAGATTCTAAGGATAGTGTATGAAGTGGAGGAGGGAGGTTATAGGATAGGTAAATCGAATGAGAGTAGGAGACAATAAAAGATAATAGAAAGAAATAAAAAAATTATATAAAATTAGATAGTGAGAAATGAATTAAAAAATCACAATGCTATCTTACAATTACAGGTTAATAAGTTGAGAATAGAAAAAACTTGTAGAAATTACAAAACTGATACAAAATTAAAGGAGTGGCTTCCGGGAGGAAATATCCTTTTATCCAGCTTCCCTTAGCGGAACCAGCAAGTGACACCGCCGCTCACGCAACGTAACGCCGTTCAATCCCACCCCCCACCCCCATAATGCCGAGGTGGCAACACCTATCGGGAAAATCTTCTTTAGACTCCTCGAAAAACACTTCCCACTACAACACCGCTACCACAACATAATCAACAAAAACACCATCAAATTCTCCTACACCACCACACCTAAGTTCGCACAAAATATCGTCTCCTCAAACAACAAAAAACTCAACCTCTATGGAAGAAATAACCTAGACATCAGTGGAGAGCCGACCAGGAGGTGTAACTGCCCTGATAGATCTACGTGCCCCCCCCCCCCCCCCCAACAAAAAATGCCGAGAACGTAACGTGATCTACCAGAGCAACGTGAGGATGGACACCTCCAACAAAGCTTATATAGGATTAACCGCGTGTGACTTCAAGACCCGGCTCTACCAACACCGACATACTTTCCGAAACCCGGTCCGGCGACATGCCACTACACTTTCGGGCCACATCTGGGAACTCCAAGATAATAATATAACCTACAATCTCACTTGGAGCTTACTGTCCAGAACTAACTCCTACACAGGAGGACGCCGTCCGTCTAACTTATGCTCGGAGGAAACATTACAAATGCTGTTTTCGAAGGACCAACTCCTAAACAAGAAAGACGAACTGGTAACCGCATGCAAACACAGATTGCGTAGGACTTACCTCGCCCTCAAACCCCATGACGACCCGGGTGGGTAGACAAGGGATGATACCCCCCCACACACACACACTTGCCGAATAAGTTAGGGGAAACCCCAGCTTACATAGGTAGTTGTATCTCTTTTCTTTTCCTCTCTGTCTTCTTCTTCCCCCTGTCTCATCCTATCACTTCCTACCACTCCCTATTTTCTCCCTCGTCTGCTTTTCCCCTTTCGCCTACCCCGATGCAGCGCATCGGGCCTCTGTAGCATCAGTTCCCTCACCCCTGTAATTTTAAGATAGAATTGGCCGAATACGTTTCACTAACTACTTATAGCAGACGTGTTAAACCCCTTTAATTTTGTATCAGTTTTGTAATTTCTACAAGTTTTTTTTTCTATTCTCAACTTATTAACCTGTAATTGTAAGATAGCATTGTGATTTTTTAAATTCATTTCTCACTATCTAATTTTATATATATATTTTTTATTTCTTTCTATTATCTTTTATTGTCTCCTACTCTCATTCGATTTACCTGTTCTAGAACCTCCCTCCTCCACTTCATACACTATCCTTAGAATCTACTGTATACATATTACTTTCAACGCTTGACCGCTCCACTCACTCCCCTATTGTTCTACAGACAAGTTCAGCCACCCCTACCTCCCACCAAATGCTATGATAGACTTACTTGTGTTTACAACAAATTTTAACCAATCCTCTTGACAACTACAATCTTCCCATATAAGGAAGTACCCACTTGACAAGTTCGGCTATTTATTCACCAGGCTAAAAATTCTAATTTTGTCCAGAAATAGCCGTCGAAACGGCTTGAGCTCTGCCGTCGGGGTCATACTTTTTCCTATTTCTCACTCTACTACCCTAAGTATTGAGTACTCTGGTGCCTTATGGTCCATCTGGTTCCTTACCACAATTCCTTTGTTATATATATATATATATATATGCATGTGTGTGTCTGTGTATGTGTGTCTGTGTAT
>OZ024743.1:91703764-91711264 GCA_964016885.1 Eledone cirrhosa
ATGAGCGAGTCAGTAACAGACCTTTCGCTAGTGAATCCGGTGTTTGAAAGAATGAAAACCGTTTTCCCAGCGAACGGGAGGAAGAAAGAAGGGGAGAAACAGGGACTGAGTGAGTGGGAGTGCGAGGAAGAGGTCAGTAGAGAGAAAGAGTTAACTGACATGGCAGAGGGGACGAAAAAATATATATATATATATTTATATATATTTATATATATATATATATATCTATAGTAATATCTATAGTATATATCTATAGATATATATATATTATATATATATATATCTATAGTAAGTAAAGTCAATTTTTTAAAATTTATTTTGAAACTTTTTCATTATTTGCTAAACCTGATTATATATATATATATATATATATATATATATATATATATATTTATATATATATATATATATATATAAATATATATATATATATATATATATATAAATATATATATATTTATATATATATATATATATATATATATATAAATATATATATATATATATATATATATATATATATATATATATATATATATATATATATATATATATATATATATATACACATAGATACATACACACAAACAGAAGCACAATTTAGTATAGCTAGATCTAAACTTAGAAATATTATAGAACAGTATAGCAAGGAGCAAAATAGAATGGAGGCCCAGCAAGTGGGAGAAAAATCTGCAAATGGCTTGCATAAGCTCATGCAGCGCTCGCGTAATGGAGAGATTGCATGCTTTCCAACAGACAAGTCTGGCAGAATGTCGGTTGACAGTGTGTCAAACTACATCCAGGCAATGCAACCCCACATCACTAACACAAGAGAAGTAACACCATAAGAGCATGAGGATAGGGAGAAGGCCCTCAATGCTCATATGATGATGTGGACAAACATAATGCAGCCCAATAAACGGACTGCCAACAACTTCCAGGCCTGGAACAATGACGTGGCAGCGTTGTATGGGCTTCGAAAAGACCATAAGACGAACAGTGACCCAGTCACAGAACCACGAACACGGCCCGTCTGTGGAGCTAACATTGCTAGTAACTACAGACTTTCCTACTTTTTCTCCCTGATCGTACGCCCCATCATTGAAATGTCCCCAGATATATGTGACAGCACGGAGGACCTCCTCAGCAGAATCAGCGAAAATAACCGATCTAGGGAGCTAACAGACTGTATAATAGGTAGTATGGATGTTGTGTCCCTATATCCATCCATTGACGTGGATTTTGCTGTGGAGAAATGCGTAGGATTCCGTGGGATTGATACCAGTGAGCTGAGACTCCTACTTAAACTTACCTATAGTAATGATTATCTAGATACATATGACCTTAGCAACCTGTGCCCTACAAGACCAGCAAGAAGCAGACCACCTACCATTACCTCAATGGCCAAGAAAACCCACACAGAAAGATAGAACGAGTGGACCAGAGCCATACGGACCCCGAAAACCACGATGAACTAAAGAAAATGATTGCACATGCGGTGGGGGCCAGTATAAAATTAACCCTTAAGGAACATATGTTAAAATTTAATGGAAAAACATATGCCCAAGAGGAGGGAGCAGCCATTGGTGTTAGCATTGCAGGTGACATAGCTAACCTATACATGGTATGGTGGGACAATAAACTTAAACCTAAACTTAAAGAACAATTAGAACACAGAAACCCCATAACCCTAATAATGTACTCCCGCTACGTTGATGATATAAACGTCGTAGTAAAAACACCCCACTAGAGAACAGTCAGGATTTAGAGAAAAACACCATGGAAAGCATCCAGCAAATAGCTAACTCAATCCACCAGAGTATTAGAGTTACTATAGACTACCCAAGCAAACATCCCAACCATCGATTACCTGTACTAGACACAGAGCTCTGGTTAGAAACCATTAATAACAAAAAACAAATCCTCCATTCCCATTATGCCAAATCCATGACTTCCAAATATCTGATCCACCTAAACTCAGCTGTTTCGGATCACACCAAAATCAACATACTGATTGCGGATTTGGTACGGGTGATGAGAAACGTGTCCCGCATGAGCAAGCCCAAAGAACTAGAGAGACACATACATCACTTCATCCACCGTATGCAGTTCTCTGGTTACAATCAGAGAGATAAAATCAGAGTATATAGAGAAGCCAGAACCAAATGGGAAAAAATGGTAAATAATGATACAAATGGGACCTGCCCCTTGTATAGGAGTAAATTTTGGAATAGAATAGAAAGAACTAGGAATAAGGTTAATAGAATAAACTCATGGTATGATAGCAATAAATACCAGAGTGTAATGTTAATCAATACAACCCCTAGAGGTGAATTAGCTTACAAATTTAGAAGGGCCATAGATAAATATAAACTTAATATTAAGATAGTAGAAAGACCAGGTACCTCCATAAAAACACTTATTAGCAATACATACCCTTTTCAAAGACCTCCCTGTATAGATAAGAAATGCATAATCTGTAAACTAAGCCCCCATATTAACTGTAAAACTAGAAATGTAGTATATAACATAAGATGTACTGAAGGACAATGTAAAGATAAGAATATAGTGTACATAGGTGAGACAGCTCGTATTATAGGAGAACTGTTAAATGAACACTGGCGAGAACTTCAAGATAAAAAAGAATCATCAATACTCCACCAACATGCTAAATTAGAACATAAGGGCAAATTAGAGAACATAAAATAAAGATAGAATCTACACACAGAAAAGACGCAATGTTTAGACAAATCACAGAGGCAATAAACATAAATGAACTCCAACCAAAATTAAATAGAAAACATGAATGGAATATGAACATCACAATGAAATGAACATCACAACTTACAATTAAGGACAAAATGAAAACACACACACATAGAACAAACAACCAACCAGTAACATGTAAATAAACAAATAAATAAACAAATAAAAACACACACAGACACCCGGATGTAACACATGCGCAAACTAAGCACACAACACACACAAAAACAAGATGACGTAGGACAGAACAAAGGAGAGGCACAAAACAAAGAAAAGAATCCCCAGTCACTGAAGTGGTCACAGAATTTGTGACGAAAGAACTTTGACAATATATGAACAACCGTCCGGTTATAGAAGCAACCAACCAACCGGAAATTTATAAATTCTTAAATTTATAAATTTAATTTATAATAAATTGGAGTGAAAGCAACTGGTGCGTGTGTTTCTTATTGGCAACATGACCCTCCCAAAGTATAACAATATCGGTTTCAACACACGTTTCAGATAAAGAATCTTGCTAAACAAATTCAGAAACGAAATATATATATGCACATATATATATATATGTCTCATTAATTCGTCGAAACTGTTGGATGTTGAGACCTGACAAGCATATAGTATTGCTTGTGACCTGTACGCTTTCATCCATCCATTTTCCTCCTTCCTATCTTCTCTTCCTTCCTTCCAGTCAACTCACATCTAGCGGCAGATCGCTGTCCTTCCAGGTAATATTTCATCCAACGCCGCTTCGACGGTATTTTGCTGTTCTAACAGCTTCCATACGCCGAGTTCTACCATTTTTCCTGTGATTCCTATACACTCGCGTTTCAAAACTCTAATTTCGAGTTAAATTTGTATATACATATGTATAAATATATATATATATACTTTATAAATATATGTATGCATATATATATATATATGCGTACATATGTATGTGTGTGTGTGTGTGTGTGTGTGTGTGTGTGTGTGTGTGTGTGTGTGTGTGTGTGTGTGTGTGTGTGTGTGTGTGTGTGTGTGTGTATGCATGTATGTATGCATGTATGTATATATATATATATACATATATATATATACACACACACATTATATATATATATATATATATATATTGATGGCGCACTATCTCTCTTTAGTGTGTTACCTTTTCAACATATTGTATTTGTATATATGTGTATATATATATATATATATATATATATATATATATATATATATATATATATATATATATAAGTATGTATATAATATATATATATGTATCTGTCATATACATTCGCAATACTTAATCATGAAAAGAATGAATCATACCTGGTAGGAAATCAGAACTCAGTCTCTTTAACCCCTCCCCCTACCCCCTTTACTATGTATTGTTGTTTATGATTTTGTTATGATTTTATGTATTTTTACCTTAAATCTTCACCAAAATTTCTGACGCCTCCCATCCAGGTTCCATTTAATATTTACATATCTAAGTTGCGTCACAAGGCACGATGACTCATCGCACAATTTTTACCTTTACTTACCTGTCGTTGTTATCGAATGAGCTTCAACATAAAAGCTCCTTTTCATCTCTCTCTCACTCTCACTCTCTCTCTCTCTCTCTCTCTCTCTCTCTCTCTCATCTCTCTCTCTCTCTCTCTCTCTCCTCTCTCTCTCCTCATATATATATATATATAGTTCTTTCGTTACTTTGGTATTGTGTGTTAGATTTTGCCTACCACAATGTTCAATTTGTCAGGCTATTTAAACGTATGTTATTACTCTAAGGACCTACCTTGTCGAGTGCTTTGCTAACTCATTCATATCGTAGGTCGAATTTGCTTGCACACCGCCAAAGATTCGATTTTACTAAGCCTCCAATTATATATATATATATATATATATATATATATATATATATATATACATACATGCATACATACATACATACATACATACATACATACATACATACATACATACATACATACATACATATATATATGTATATATATATATAGATACATACATTTTGAGTATATGATTCCAGTTCCTCAGAGAAATAACAACCCAACCAGGAGCTGGACATATCGGAGTATTGACGGAGTAAAACACTTCAACAATATGTGTACCTGTCTCTACCACACCAATACGGACTGCCTGAAGAGGTCACAGCCAATGATGGCTGTCACCGAAATATATATAGCAGTACATCTTTAATAAACGAAGCCAAATTTTAAATATTTGACTTAATTATTTTATTTTATAGATACATATATATGTGTGTGTGTGTGTGTGTGTGTGTGTGTGTGTGTGTGTGTGTGTGTGTGTGTGTGTGTGTGTGTGTGTGTGTGTGTGTGTGTGTGTGTGTTCTCTTTCTTTCTCTAGAATGGTTTATGATCCTACATAGATATCACCATTTATTATGGGGAATTATGATTACAGTTTGATAAGTTTTACTATTCATTTTCCTAATTTTATGACTAAACTCTATGAAAATGGTCTTTCTCTTTTGCGTTTTAAAATTTGACCCATAATATAATTTTTAGGACATCACATCCTTTATTTTACAGTAATAATATACAGAATGACATGGTTCTATTTTGGATTACCTCACTGCCTATAGGAATTATTAATAAAATCTTAATTGTTTATTTGTATTTGAATTCTTATTATAAGAAAATAATTGCAATCTGATTGTTATTTTCTTATTCTTTAAAAATATATATTTTTTATAGATTTTTAGATAATTTTTTTATATTTTTACTCTTATCATATCTTTTGACTCGAAAAAGCGATTATAAGTTATGTTTTTAAAATATGAGTGAAAGTGACGTCTGAACGAGTATCCTGCACTTTCAACTAACTTACCCACCGCCTCTGGGTCCCGGTCGACAGGATGGAGAATACATTGCCCCGGAGAACGGCAAGGGAGACGCGCTGAACCACCACTCCACTTCACGGGACTCGCACCTGTGGGCAACCAACTCCGCTACGATAGCAGTGAGCAGGGATGTGGTCCGGGGGTTAAGATTGCCGGAAGTCTTCTTTGCTACAAGCTCTACCACAAACCTATCTGAGAGCGGCCGATACTTGAACAATTTGCCCTCTTCGGCTTGGCGGGCAGGAGAGCCTGGGCTGGTAGCCGAACGTACCAGGTTGCCACTTGAGTAGGTGTCACAGTATGAACTGAACTGTCACACGCGGAACTGGAAGATTGTCATGCCATCTGGAAGTTTGCCGTCCCCTCGGTCCAGCCTTGCTGGCTCGAGCTGCGCCGTCCAGGCCATGAATTTAATTCTCAGCTAGTACTTGCGGTACTCAGTGTACTAGAAATATTAATAGGATTTATGTTTTATCTCCGAAAATGATTATTAATTTTATTTCTTAATATTTAATAATCTTTAATTCTAATACATTTCTAATTTATATTTGTTCTTATTAAATTTTTCCTAAAAGTTCAATAACATAAAAACGATCTAATTCTCTCATAAATTGATCGACATTAAACTGTAATAACTAAAGATTAATTCCTCTAGGAACATTATCTAAAGTGTATTGGTGATTTCTGAAATGCCCTGCGATATCCCACATATTGTTTTAAAATATTAACTCTTGGTCGTCTATATAAGTAAAACCTTTCACCCCTACTCCTTAATTTATATATTTAATTATAATTCTACAAGTTACAGTCAAGACTTTTATCAGAGAGAGATAGAGAGAGGGAGAGAGAGAGAGAGAGAGAGAGAGAGAGAGAGAGAGAGAGAGAGAGACAGAGATTTGTTTAACTTAAATCAACACAACACAAAACTCTAGATTTAATATTATTATTTTCTTAGAAAGGACAGTGGATTGGCAGTGTCAGTAGAGCGTCTGACAATATGCTTTGCGGAATAGAGTTACATCCCCTTTACGTTCTGAGTTCAAATCCAGCCGAGGTTAGCTTTGCCTTTGATCCTTAAGGGTTCGATAACCAGCAACAAATCAGAAATGATTATTTACTTAGTTTATCGTAATTCACTAATCTAATATTGTAGGTGTGCTTGTTATTCTAATAATTGTTTCTACTTTAGGCACAAGGCCAGCAATTACCCAGCACATTACTGGTACTTTATTTTATCGACCCCGTAAGGATGAAAGGCAAAGTTAACCTCGGCGGGATTTAAACTCAGATCATAAAGGGACGTAACTCTATGCTAGAAAGCATGGCGTCCAACCCTCTACCGATACTGCCAATCAATTCTAATAATAATATAATATGCTATATATAAAATGTTATGCATTCTCTTTCTCTCTTTTTCTCTCTAAATCTTACAGCTAAATATAATAACAGTTTCTACTTTAGGCACAAGGTCAGCAATTACCCAGTGCATTACTGGTACTTTATTTTATCGACCCCGTAAGGATGAGAAGCAAAGCTAACCTCGGCGGGATTTGAACTCAGAATGGCAAGGGCCGTAACTCTATGCCTCAAAGCATGGCGTCCGACCCTCCACCAATACTGCCAATCCACAGGTAAATATAATAACTCTTTCTACTTTAGGCACAAGGCCAGCAATTACCCAGTGCATTACTGGTACTTTATTTTATCGACCCCGTAAGGATGAAAGGCAAAGTCAACCTCGGCGGGATTTGAACTCAGATCGTAAAGGGACGTAACTATGCTGGAAAGCATGGCGTCCGACCCTCTACCGATACTGCCAATCCACGTTGTGATATATGCATAGTATGTGAATAGAACGTTCATTTGAT
>OZ024743.1:91716264-91733764 GCA_964016885.1 Eledone cirrhosa
TAATATTCTATACCACATAAAATGCATTAGCAAAACATACTTGTACAACAACAGTACTAAACTGTACTATGCCTTCCTCACAATAAAAATTGATCTCTTTACTTTAATGCTACAAATTTGTACAATGATCTGTCCAGTAGCAAAGGTACTATAAACATTTCAGTTAATAAACCTATTTAGAAATATTTTCTACTAAATCATTACAGGATATTAGAAGTTAATAACAACTAACGTTCTTGGCAGTATCGGCAGAGCGTCGGACAACATGCTTTGCAGCATAGAGTTAAGACTCTTTACGTTTTTAGTTCAAATACCGCCGAGGTTAGCTTTGCCTTTCATCCTTACGGGGTCGATAAAATAAAATATCAGTAATACACCCGGGTCGATTTAATCGACTTTCCCCCTCCCCTAAATTTGTTGGCCTTGTGCCTAAATCAGAAACCATTGTTCTGGTGGATTGGCAGTATTGGTAGAGGGTCGGACGCCATGCTTTGCAGCAAAGAGTTACAGCCCTTTATAGTCTGAGTTCAAATCCTACCGAGGTTAACTTTGCCTTTCATCCTTACGGGGTCGATGAAATAAAGTACCAGTAATGCACTGGTATAATTCCTGGCCTTGTGCCAAAAGTAGAAACAATTATTATCTGAGATAGAGAGAGATAGAGGGGGGGGGGGGGGGCGTAGAAAGAGAGGAAGAGAGCGAGAGAGTTGGGAAGTGAAAGAGAGACAGAAAATATATTAAAGTGTTATCTTCTGGCGACAAAATTGCGACTAAAAGTAAAGGAATGTTATGGATATAGTTGAATGTTTTGTTTCTAGTAGGGATTGCTTCTTGTGGTTGTTATTGATGCTGATGCTGTCGTCATCGTTATTATTGTCGTTGTTGTAACTGCTGCTGTTGTTGTAGGTGTTATTGTTGCTGCTGCTGTTGTTTTCACCTGATCAATCAACCTTCTGATCAAAGACTTTCCAGCTTTCTATTTATGTACGGCATTTAACACCTCACTTTTCAAAAACGATAGAATACAATTTGGGGGAAGTTTAGCTATTATTGCTAGCAGGCCCAGCAATCACATAGAGGCTTCCTTTGTTGACTCGACAGGATTAGTGAACATTTTAGGTGGATTATTGACTGTGGGTATTATTAGTGGATTGGCAGTATCGGTAGAGGGTCGGACGCCATGCTTTCCAGCATAGTTACGTCCCTTTACGATCTGAGTTCAAATCCCGCCGAGGTTAACTTTGCCTTTCATCCTTACAGGGTCGATAAAATAAAGTATCAGTAATGCACTGGGTAATTGCTGGCCTTGTGCCTAAAGTAGAAACAATTATTACTAAAAAAAAGTACCAGTAATACACTGGGATAATTGCTGGCTTTGTGCCAAAAGTAGAAATAATTATTACTAATAAATTACCAAGTAGATTGAATAAGAAAAATAATATGATTAAAATCCATTATCTATATATTACTAAAATTCTGTGATTGTTTGCTTGTCTGTAATGTAATACAAAAGGGCGCATGATTGGAAAATACTTTGAAAGGAAGTTGACCCTGAAATGGGAATATAAATGGAATAAAATAAGTTTCGAGTAAATCGAAGCACGGGTTCCCAAGATATGGGTTTTCT
This sequence comes from Eledone cirrhosa, assembly GCA_964016885.1. NCBI lineage: Eukaryota > Metazoa > Mollusca > Cephalopoda > Octopoda > Eledonidae > Eledone > Eledone cirrhosa. Next base: position 91,717,892 of record OZ024743.1, read on the forward strand.
GGGTACCTTCATAAACAGAAAGAAAGAAGGATAGAGAGGAAGAGATAGTGGTTGTGAGAGAGTAGATTGAAAGAGAGACATAGAGAGAGGGAGAGGAGACAGACAAGGAGAATGGAAGTGAGAGAGAGTTGATGGCGTTGTTGTGTGTATATATATATATGAGTGTGTGTGTGTCTATGACCAGTGTATATAGATCACAGACACCCACATATATATACACACACACATATATATGTATACAAACACACACATGTATATATATACACACACACACGTATATATATATGGGCCTTCCAGTTTCATTTCACATTATATACATGTCTGTGTATAATTCAATTATTTCAAAATTATTTTTAAGTGAACATGATTTTTAAAAAATATTTTGAAGTGAACGTGACGCTACGGGTGAGGGGTGGTCTAGTTGTTAATAAAGATGTAGTGATAGAATATCCCAGATTTAAGAAGAGGAGGCCTTTAGCATTCCTACAGTGTAGCTGTTCATTGATCTTTTCTTAAGATATTTCACAATTCCAAAGAGTTTGGTGTAGTAGATAAACTAGAAGAAGCTTGTAGAAAAAACATCGCAGTCGAGATCCTATAGTCATTGATATTGGTTATTGACCATGCTTCTACGAACGTTGTGCTGTTCGAGCTACAGAATATGTTTTTTTATTACATGTACTAGCAGAAAACCCACCCTTCGGGTGGCTTTCTACTAGCATGTGTAGTGTGCATATTGATATTATACGCAAGTATATATACATGTAGATATGATACATCAAATAAAATCGTAATTGACAATATACACAGAAATTGAACGAAGACTGCATTACACTGTCTTATGTAATCAGTAACGTAATCCATGATACATTAAAAAAAGACGATATTATGTATCTGCTAGCATGTGTAGTGTGCATATTGATATTATACGCAAGTATATATGCATGTAGATATGATACATCAAATAAAATCGTAATTGACAATATACACAGAAATTGAACGAAGACTGCGTTACACTGTCTTATGTAATCAGTAACGTAATCCATGATACATTTAAAAAAATACGATATTATATATAAACTGCATTAGGAGAAAATTAGTGACGGAAATATATGAATGTTTATTTAAGCGATCGCTAACCGGAAGTGTTGACATTTGAAAATGTTAAAGAAGTAAATCTTTAAATAAACAATAAAATATATTTAATCAACAGCTACGAAATTTATTAAATAAATTATGTAATATTTATTCATTATTTATTGAAAGTAATCCAACTTATTTTACTAATGGGATAAACGATTATAAAGCGTACGTAGTCCCGCACTCCTTACTTTATTATAGTTTAGATTCGTGAATAATTGCCTAGATCGGAACCGCAGCAGCCCGCCTGAGGAAGGGGCCCGCGATGTGGGGTGGCTGTTGCAGCGGGGTGTCGCTGGCCATTGTCCGCGGAAATGCTTTTGCGGGCTTGCCTGTGGGGCGCAGCCCCAACACCGCTGCGCTCTAGAGCCAGAGCCCATCACCCTCCCTCTTCCCCTCCCATTCTTCTGTGACCCCAGAGCCTTTGCCTTTCTCTTCCTTTCCGTTTTAAATATTTGTAGTGATTTGTGTAAATAAACATTTTTCTCATTTTAATTTTTTTTTTAAATTACCTAGTTCGACATTTGAGCACAAATAATAATCTACATCGGTGGTTTCCAAGATTTTCACAACCAAAGACCCCTTTTATTTAAATACATCTTCCCACGAACACCACCCATCCCATACTACAATTACTCTCCTCCCAGATTGTTATACGGGGGATAATAGTAATTGCTTCTAACATAGGTACAAGGCCAGAAATAGTGGGGGGGGGGGGGTCAGTGGAATCTACCCCTGTACTGGTCTTTCTAATTGCTGATACTATCTACCGGTCGCTGGATATGTATATGTGTTTGTGAAATATTACTCGTTAAGACTCGTAAGACCATTATTCAACTTAGAGTGTAAATATTGTAAGTTTTCTGCCCTACGGTGAAGCTTTTACCGAAAAGTTAAAAGCTTAGCCATAGAGCAGAAAACCTTTATTATATATATATATATATATATATATATATATATATATATATATATATATACAAATATATATATATATATAATTGAATATAAAAGAGAAATAAACACAGATATATAGAAATATGTGTTCAGATCGTAAGGAACCAGACAACTTTTGGCGGAAGGGTTTCGCAATTTAAGTGAAGAATATCAATTCACCACTCACCAACTATTTAATTGCAAGAGACTATTTTGAGTTTATATATATATATATATATATATATATACAGTTGTCCACCGGTATTCGCGGGTGTTACGTCCCTAGAGCACTAACAAAGAGTGAAAAACCGCGAATATTGGACGTTGTCCATAAAAATGCCTATAAACGTCAAAACAAAATGTAAGATATAGGCCGGAAAATATGGTATATTGTTATTAATAATTCAGCGTTAAAAAGCAAAAATATATATATTGCCACGAAAAAAGCCATTGAAAAATCGCAGAAGATATTTACAATTCCGCGAATATGAGGTGGTTTCCACGAACAATTCTAAGGAAAATTCCGTGAATACCGGGACCGCAAATGCCGGGGGTACACTGTAAAAATATATATACATATATATATATATATATATATACAAATAAAGATTCAGCGAGAATCGCATTTCGGCGGGCAGGAAAAGCGAAGCGAAACGCAAAAATCAGAAATGATACTGGCAAAGTGCTCAATAGTTAAAAACCAGAGCTAAACAATGTGTTAAGAAGCCATACAAAACTGAAAAGGTGGTCAAGAAAGCATTAACCACCCAAGCCAAAAACCAAATCAAGCTAAAGAGGTCAAAACAAAATAAATGATAACCAGACCTGGACTCCCGGAATTGCTGTTAAAATCCGATGTAGAGTTTCTGTGACACCTAAATCAAAATACAGTCTGCTTAAAAATATAAGCTTTATATATATATATAAAGATGGAGAGAGAGAGAGGAAGAGTGGAGAGAGAAATAGACAGACAATAGGGAAGAGTCGTCTCGTTTACATAGAAACTCCACCTAATCTAAATTATCGGAATGGAATCTGATTTATTACTACCACGACCACCACCTATATTCTCCCCTACTTATATCTTCTTCTTCTTCTTCTTCTTCTTGTCAAAGTATATGGTAGATAGATATCAGTAACATATCCAGGGTGTGAGAGAAATCTCTCCTCCCCTACTCTTTCTCCTCCACCTCCTCCTCCACTACATCCTCCTATCACCCCCTCCTGCATTTCCTCCTGCTTCACCTCATCCTTATCCTATACCTGTTCCCCCAACGGCAAGCTATAAATTGTGTTAACATCAGTGAAATATTCACGGTGTGTGTGTGAGAACCTTTCGCCCTTACTTCCCTGACGAGATTGTAATGTAGATAGATGTGTAAGGAATATCATCTTATCTAAAGAATCCTCGTGGACAAGAATAAAGATGTAAGTATTTGTCAGGTGATAGTATAACATTGTCACACGACCGCCCTGCTCCTCTAAACAGACAATAATGGTTTGTGTGCCATCACGACCCCTATGTTTTACGAGCGATTCGTATTGAAATATTTGATATATGGACACATGGATTAATATTATACTAGATACACTTTGCTGATATATCTGTTTTTCTATCTATTTAACTATCATGCACACACATACTCTCTCTCTCTCTCTCTCTCTCTCTCTCTCTCTCTCTCTCTCTCTCTCTCTCTCTCTCTATATATATATATATATATATATATATATATATATATATATATATATATATATATATAATATATATAGTGCAAATTTGGACGGGAACGAAACAGAGAGGCAGACATATATATATATATATATATATATATATATATATATATATATATATATATATATATATATATATATATATATATATATATATATATATATATATATGTAGGAGTTGAGTTTTATTGTAGTACAATAAAGCAATGCAGATATCGGATAAGAAGCACTCTACAGTTTGTAGGACTGGAGTATACATAATATATAAGAACAAAAGATGGTTAAAAGAGTTCCATGTATTTTATTATGCGCATTTCAAACAATATATATATATATAACAAAGGTTTTGTGGTAAGGAACCAGATGGACCATAACGCACCAGAGTACTCAATACTTAGGGTAGTAGAGTTGGAAATAGGAAAAAGTATATATATATATATATATATATATATATATATATATGTGTGTGTGTGTGTGTGTGTGTGTGTGTGTGTGTGTGTGTGTGTGTGTGTGTGTGTGTGCGCGCGTGTGTGTGCGCGCGCGTGTATTTGTGTGTGTATAAATGTATATATATGTATATATATATATATATATAGTTATACTTGGAGAGGGTCATATTGTTGTAATAGTATTGCCAGAATTAATAACAGAACACACTCACTGTTTGGTTGGTTTTCGCTTCTGTATCTTTTATATCAGTTAATTCATTTGGTCTTCAATGTTTACCATTGACTGACCAACGGTCAAAAATACAGATATAATATAGACACAAACACAATATATAGTCTAACAAAGTTCTTTCGTTGCACATCTGCAACATCGTCAGTGGTGCTATTATTTTCCTCCTGTTGTATTGTATATCTACGCCATCTTTATTTAATGTTTATTTATTTATTTACTTATTTTTGTCTTATTCTCTGCGCATGCGTTTGCCTGTGTGTATAGTGTTTGATGTGTGTCCGAGTTTGGTTGACTGCGTTTTGGTTATTGTATTCTATCTTAGTTTACTAATGTGTGTTTATATGTGTTTGTTGTTATTGTGCTTGTGTATATATTTATTTATCTAGTTATATTTCTCTTAGGTCAGTATTGTTTGTTTGGTGTTGTTGTTATTCCATTCATTCTTTCTGTTTAGCTTTGGCCTTCTAAGTTCTATTTCGCTTGCCTCTCTGATTTGCCTATCTGCTGGGTCATTTCTATGTTTAGATATTATTTTAATTTCTATGTTGTCTATGTTACCGTCATGTTGTTGTCTGGCGTGTTCGTATAGTACTGAACTGTTTTTCGTCCTTTTAGTTCCCCCAGTGTTGGTCTATCCTTTCACCTATGCTACGAGCTGTCTCGCCTATGTATGTTGTTGTCATGTTTCTGCAAGTACACTCTGTACATCTTATGCTATAGACTACGTTTCTAGTTTTACAGCTTATCCGGGGGTTTACTTTACATATAATACATTTCCTATTAGTACAGTGGGTTTTCTTAAAAGGGTATGTTTTACTGATCAGGGATTTTATGGTAGTTCCTGGCTTTTCTACCACCTTAATCTTTAAGTGGGTCTTTCTCAGGGCTTTTCTACACTGGTTAGCTAATTTCCCTCCAGGGGTAGCGTCCACGAATATGACGCTGGTATCGCTGGTTGTCGTACCATGTTTAGTCCTATCTAAGCTATTCCATGATTGATTTGCTCCTGTATAATGGACAAATTCCTTTCATATCCAGTTCTATGAGGGTCTTATACTTCTCCGTGGCTCTTTCGTATACTCTGATTCTGTCTCTTTGGTTGTAGCCAGAGAACTGCATGCGGTTAATGAAGTGTTGGATGTGTCTTTCCATTTCTGTTGGGTCGCACATGCTTGACACGTTCTTCATCACTCTTACCAGAGGGTCGGACGCCATCCTTTAACGCATAGAGTTACTGCCCTTGCCATTCCGAGTTCAAATCCGGCTGAGGTTAACTTTGCCTTTCATCCTTACGGGGTCGATAAAATAAAGTACTAGTAATGCGCTTGGTAATTGCTGGCCTTGTGCTAAAAGTAGAAACAATTATTATCATGAACCAAACATTCTAACTACTAAGCCATGCGACTGCACGGTCAACAATTAAATGATAGTCCTAAATCAGAGTTCTCGAACTTAAGCACTCAAAAGGACCATTACGTCCTCAAAAGGGCCATTACAGTGAGTCAAAAGTGATTTGTATGGAGGCGTTATTTCCACTAGTTATAATGCTAATCAGCAATACAGCTAAGAGGCTGCTATTTATTTTATTATTATTTTTAACGAAAATGAATATAATTGTAAGTGGGATATGTGAATTAGTGCAAAATGTAGAGGGACAAATATTCCGTTTCAAATTTTCTTTAAAAACTCATATACACGTATATACACAAGGGTCGGTATACCTGAGCTGAGCAATGGGGGTGAGCTCTTGCTGGCCTATAAAATGGCTGAAATAGGTTGTATGTATCACCCCTGGGTCCCGGCTGACAGGACCAGAAATTTTGAGGGAAAGAGAACGTCGATTAATTCAACCTCAGTACTTGACTGGTATTTTATTTTATTGATCCCGGAAGATGAAAAGCGAAGTTGACCTCGGCAGGATTTGAACTCAGATTGTAAAAAGCCGGAACAAATATCTTAAGAGATATGTATCAAGGTGTAGTGGCACTCCATCAGTTACGACGACGAATATTCCAATTGATACGATCAGCGTAACAGCCTGATGTTGAAATTAACGTGCAAGTGACTGAGCATTCTACAGATATGCGTACCTTTAACGTAGTTCTCGGGGAGATTCAGCGTGACACATAAAGTGAGAAGGCCAGACCTTCAAATTACCGGTGCAAGTCATTTTTGCCAGTTGAGTGGATGGAACAACGTGAAATAAAGTGTCTTGTTCAATCGAACTCACGTCCTTACGATCGTGAGCTGTATGCCCTAACCACTAAGATGAAGGCATACACAGAACGAACCATTAAGGTATTTTCCCCATAAACATTCTAACGATTCTACCAATCTACGAAGACATAATAAAACATTAAATATCAAGGTTTCAGAATAGTTTTACATATTGGGCTATTTTGCTTAGTCACATATATTTTGGTTATGTCTACCTGGACTATGGAAATATGTCACTCTCCCTCTCTAGGCCGACCGGATGGTCATGCCAACGGAATGAATGAGAAGATATTTCCCTGCATCGTTGGTGACGTCACTTCCGGTCCATTAATTTTTACATTCTTTCTCTGCTATAAACACTTTCAACGTTCCATTAACTCGGATAAATCGCTGTAGCCATTACATTTGGACAGACTCAGAACACACGTAATTTCACACACAGCCCCGCACGAAAATACATACACTCACATATATATGTGCATATGCACACGTGTCCCTATGGCCATACACACGCACACACACACACACACACACACACACACACACACACACACACACACACACACACACACATATATATATATATATAACACATATATATATACACATATATATACATACATACATACAAACACGCACATATATTAATACTTACTCATTCACTCATACATACAAATACAGGCACACACACGCGCACACACACACACACACACACAAACACACACAGACACACATACATACATACATACATACATACATACATACATACATACATACATACATACATACACGTGTGGCTACGCACACTTCCAAAAGCGATTATACGCACATGTATACACATGAAAACATACATTTGTATTTGTTTGGGTTTATGGCTGATGTTGTGTGTGTATGACTCACTGAATCTCCCTGAGAATCAATGTGTTTATGGAATGCTCAGTCGCTTAATTTCATAAGCAGAATAGAATACTCATCGTCGGATCCGACGGAGATCCATTCATTCAATTCCTCCGTCTGTGTGTGTGTGTGTGTGTGTGTGTGTGTGTGTGTGTGTATGTGTGTGTGTGTGTCTGCCCGTCTGTGTGTGTGTGTGTATGTGTGTGTGTGTGTGCCCATCTGTGCGTGTACGTGTGTGTCTGCCCGTCTGTGTATGTGTGTGTGTGTGCGTGTGTATGAGTGTGTGTCCGTCTGTGTGTGTGTGTGTGCATGTGTATGTGTGTGTATGTGTGCCCGTCTGTGTGTGTGTGTGCGTGCGTGTGTATGTGTGTGTGTGTTCCCGTCTGTGTGTGCGTGTGTATGTGTGTGTGTGCCCGTCTGTGTGTGTGTGTGTGTGCGTGTGTATGTGTGCCCGTATGTATGTGTGTGTGCGTGTGCCCGTCTGTGTGTGTGTGTATGTGCGTGTGTATGTGTGTGTGTGTGTGCGTACTCGTCTGTGTGTGTGTGTGTATGTGTGTGTCTATAGGGACGTGTGTCAGAATGTGTGTGTGTATGTCTATAGGGACGTCTGTCAGAATGTGTGTATGTGTATGTGTGTGTGTGTATGTGTGTGTGTGTGTGTGTGTGTGTGTGTGTGTGTGTATGTGTGTCTATAGGGATGTGTGTCAGAATGTGTGTGTGTATGTCTATAGGGACGTCTGTCAGAATGTGTGTATGTGTATGTGTGTGTATGTGTATGTGTGTGTGTGTGTGTGTGTGTGTGTGTGTGTGTGTGTGTGTGTGTGTGTGTGTATGTGTGTCTATAGGGACGTGTGTCAGAATGTGTGTGTGTATGTCTATAGGGACGTCTGTCAGAATGTGTGTATGTGTGTGTGTGTATGTATGCCTATAGGGACGTGTGTCAGAATGTGTGTGTGTGTGTATGTCTATAGGGACGTCAGTCAGAATGTGTGTATGTGTGCAAGGATGGTATGTATATGGCTTGTTTGGGATTTGTATATCTATTTGTGTGTATTTGTGTGTATCCGTACATTTGGATATACATCGATCAATATCTGTGTTCATGCGTGTATATTTAGTGTGTATATATGTATGTATGTCCTATCGATGCTAGTGCTGTGTGTATCTTAGTGTCAAAGGAGTTCCGTTCACAACCGCAAGGACGTGAGTTGGATTTCCAGTGGTGCGTTCTGTTCTTAAACAAAACAGTTTATTTCACAATGCGTTAATCCTCTGAAAATATACCATAGATATACCTGTGAAGGCGTGTGGCTGAGTGGTTAGAGAATTGGATTCGCAATCGTGAGGTTGTGAGTTCGATTCCCGGACCAGGCGATGCGTTATGTCCTTGAGCAAGACACTTTATTTCACGTTGCTCCTTCTACCTGGAGTTGCGACTGATAGATAGTATTAGCAACTGGAAAGACCAACGGAAACATTGTTTCTGACGAAAGTCGATCGTTAAAAATAAAAAAAAAATACTTGTATTACAAATGGCCGACATTGTCACACAAAACAAGGCGAACAACTATAGCGGCTATACTTATATTAGAATGTACTTATATTAGAATATACTTATATTAGAATGTACTTATATTAGAATGTACTTATATTAGAATATACTTATATGAGAATGTACTTATATTAGAATGTACTTATATTAGAATGTACTTATATTAGAATGTACTTATATTAGAATGTACTTATATTAGAATGTACTTATATTAGATTATACTTATATTAGAATGTACTTATATTAGACTGTACTTATATTAGAATGTACTTATATTAGAATATACTTATATTAGAATGTACTTATATTAGAATGTACTTATATTAGAATATACTTATTTTAGAATGTACTTATATTAGAATGTACTTATATTAGAATATACTTATATTAGAATGTACTTATTTTAGAATGTACTTATATTAGAATGTACTTATATTAGAATGTACTTATATTAGAATATACTTATTTTAGAATGTACTTATATTAGAATGTACTTATATTAGAATATACACCAAAGTTTTACATACAGATACTAAAAAGGAAATACGAAGAATCCTTAATAAAACTGATCAAACTGGAGCACAGTCGTGTTTTCAATATAACATGCTTGAAAGAAATTATATATATATATATATATAAGTTTATCCCGGGTTCAATCGGGGGTAACCACAGTAAGTAAGGTACTCAAAACATAACAGTGTATAAATATTTAATATAGAAATGGCTTCTACAGGACCAGAACTGTTTCATTCGGGAGAAATCATCAGGAAGCCCTGATTTCTCCCGAATGAAATAGTTCTAGTCCTGTAGAAGCCATATCTATATTAAATATCTATCTATCTATCTATCTATCTATCTATCTATCTCTCTCTCTCTCTATATATATATATATATATATATACATAATCGGAGAAAGCTAAAAGCGATACTCCGGCCAAATTCCAACTCACTCAACAAACATTAGGAAATACCTGAGTATATTCCCAATTAATCGTTTGGGGTGCTAACTATGTTGTATTGTGTGGATAATTGGCTGTATTATTTCATATGAGATATATCAAATATATCACTTCCCAGACGACTCGTTTCATTATAAGATTTCTACTAGTTGGGTGAAATTTTACCAAGTTATGTAGAAGCTTGTATAAGATCAACAGATACTTATTCAAGTGGGCACTTATAAATCTTCAGTGGGTACCCAAATAACATATATATATATATATACTAGCATTAAAGCCCGGCGTTGCTCGGGGTCATTAAGTTACCAAAGTTAGGTTGCACCACCCATTTTATGGCAGCACTTTTTTGTCTGCCAGGCACTGGGTGAATGAATTGCAGACCTGGAAGCAGGAGCTGCGCCAGCAGTGACAATTGTAGTTTCGCCTATGGATATTATCTCTGTGCAAAAAAGTGTTGAAATTTATTGTTTCACAGTACTTGCGCAACACGCGCGTAGACGATGCCAGCCGAACAACAGAGCTGCGATGGAGTTGTTCTGCATGGTTGTCTGTGTGTTTTCTAAATTTAAGACAGTAGGGAGGGTTGTGATATGAGGGAGAGTTAGCTGTTGTTTCTAGCAGGTTTAGTGACCTCATAGAGGATATGTGCTTTCTAAATTTAAGACAGTAGGGAGTGGTGTGATATGGGGGAGAGTTAGCTGCTGTTTCTAGCAGGTTTAGTGACCTCATAGAAGATATGTTTTCTAAATTTAAGACAGTAGGGAGGGGTGTGGTATGGGGGAGAGTTAGCTGCTGTTTCTAGCAGGTTTAGTAACCTCATAGAGGATATTATTTATCATTATCTATAAAAGGCAGATTGTTGTTGTTGTTGTGTGTGTGCACATGTTCCATGTTTATACATTTGCACAATTTCAAACCGATTCGACTCAAAGTCTGTAAGAATCCACGTTCGTTGAGAGGTTTTAAAAAAAGATTTATCGCTTGTTGTTGAATAAATGGATCTGTTGCTTTTGAATAATTGTCGTTTCGTATGAAATGTAATAATTGAGCAACTAAAAGTTAGTGTGGTTATAAATCACGCACGTTGTTTAATTGCTTTAAATGTTTTTTAGCATTTGAAGTGAGTGTGTGTTTGTATGCGTTTGTAAATAAATCAGTAAGTTTGAAGTATAACAGAGAAAGTAGCAAAATGTGTGGGTTGTGGATAGAGGTAGGCAGATGATATGAGAGAGTAAAACGGACAGTATCACCATCAAGCTTGGAAAGAGAAAGTAGCAGAAAGTATGAAGTTGTATAGATTTTGAATGGTAGTAGAAAGAGTTTAGGAGTTTAAATGAGAGAGAAAAATCGTAAAATATTGTGTTTTATCTATTTTTTGCGTAATTGTGGGTGAAATTGAAAAAATTAGATGTGCCAAGACGCAATCGAAGCTATTTCGAATACTGAATTGTAAATTTCAATTGAAGAAATTCTATATCGTAGATTTCTATAAGAAAGGAGCATGTCCACACATTGAGCTTTATATATTATGATATATATATATATATATATATACTTATCTTAATATTATAGTTCTGGTATGTCAAATTAATACCATTGAACAACCCTGAATCATAGATAACCTATATATTTCCAGGGGTACTTAGTACCCGTGGGCATATTAACCTCTTTTAATATTCTCCGTTATGTAGAGAACAAATCTGTTGTTCTATTTAGCTGCTATTTTTAGTAGTGTAATAGACAACATGTCTATGTTACTTCCGCTTTTACTACGGACTGGTTCACGTACGGGTCACTTTTCGACCTCACTCGATCTGTGCTAGCTGGCAGATGGCAATATATTTTGCCGTTCCTGGGACTTTAGCCCTAGGAAAGGAAAATGCTTCTCTGATGAACTTTGCTTTTCCATTAGAAATCCATTGGATTTCTCATGTTTTACAAAGGGAAACCGATCGGTAAGGGCCATTAGAATGGGTAAATATTTGAATTATATTTTTTAATTTATTTTAAAAAATTGGTTAAATTTGCTTGTTCTGCTTATCTTATTATATATATATATATATATATATATATATATATATATATATATATAATCACTGACAAAGGAACGCTGTACTAGTTAATATGCATAAGGAAAGTATATACGTTGGTGGTGGTGGTGGTGGCGTTGGTGGTGGTAGTGGCGTGTCTATGGTGGTGGTGGTGGCGTGTCTATGGTGGTGTATCTGTGTCGTGGTGAGTCTGTGTAGAAGTGTGTGTGTGTGTAATGGTGTGTCTGTCTAGAGGTGTGTGTGTAATGGTGTGTCTGTGTAGAGGTGTGTGTGTGTAATGGTGTGTCTGTGTAGAAGTGTGTGTGTAATGGTGTGTCTGTGTAGAAGTGTGTGTGTAATGGTGTGTCTGTGTAGAAGTGTGTGTGTGTGTAATGGTGTGTCTGTGTCGATGTGTGTGTGTAATGGTGTGTCTGTGTAGAGGTGTGTGTGTGTGTAATGGTGTGTCTGTCTAGAGGTGTGTGTGTAATGGTGTGTCTGTGTAGAGGTGTCTGTGTAGAGGTGTGTCTGTGTAGAGGTGTGTGTGTAATGGTGTGTCTGTGTAGAGGTGTGTATGTGTAATGGTGTGTCTGTGTAGAGGTGTGTGTGTGTAATGGTGTGTCTGTGTAGAAGTGTGTGTGTGTGATGGTGTGTCTGTGTAGAAGTGTGTGTGTGTGTAATGGTGTGTCTGTGTAGATGTGTGTGTGTAATGGTGTGTCTGTGTAGAGGTGTGTATGTGTAATGGTGTGTCTGTGTAGAAGTGTGTGTGTGTGTAATGGTGTGTCTGTGTAGAAGTGTGTGTGTGTGTAATGGTGTGTCTGTGTAGATGTGACTGTGTGTAATGGTGTGTCTGTGTAGAAGTGTGTGTGTAATGGTGTGTCTGTGTAGAGGTGTGTGTGTAATGGTGTGTCTGTGTAGAGGTGTGTATGTGTAATGGTGTGTCTGTGTAGAAGTGTGTGTGTGTATAATGGTGTGTCTGTGTAGATGTGTCTGTGTGTAATGGTGTGTCTGTGTAGAAGTGTGTGTGTAATGGTGTGTCTGTGTAGAGGTGTGTGTGTAATGGTGTGTCTGTGTAGAGGTGTGTCTGTGTAATGGTGTGTCTGTGTAGAGGTGTGTGTGTGTAATGGTGTGTCTGTGTAGAAGTGTGTGTGTGTGTAATGGTGTGTCTGTGTAGATGTGTGTGTGTAATGGTGTGTCTGTGTAGAGGTGTGTGTGTGTAAAGTGTGTCTGTGTAGAGGTGTGTGTGTAATGGTGTGTCTGTGTAGAGGTGTGTGTGTGTGTAATGGTGTGTCTGTGTAGAGGTGTGTGTAATGGTGTGTCTGTGTAGAGGTGTGTGTGTAATGGTGTGTCTGTGTAGAGGTGTGTGTGTGTGTAATGGTGTGTCTGTGTAGAGGTGTGTGTGTGTAATAGTGTGTATGTAGAGGGGTGTATGTAGAGGTGTGTATGTAGTGGTGTGTATGTAGAGGTGTGTATGTAGTGGTATGTATGTAGAGGTGTGTATGTAGAGGTATGTATGTAGAGGTGTGTATGTAGTTGTGTGTATGTAGAGGTGTGTATGTAGAGGTGTGTAAGTAGAGGTGTGTATGTAGAGGTATGTATGTAGAGGTGTGTATGTAGTGGTGTGTATGTAGAGGTGTGTATGTAGGGGTATGTATGTAGTGGTGTGTATGTAGAGGTGTGTATGTAGTGGTGCGTATGTAGAGGTGTGTATGTAGAGGTGTGTATGTAGAGGTGTGGATGTAGTGCTATGTATGTAGAGGTGTGTATGTAGTGGTGTGTACATAGAGGGGTGTATGTAGTGGTATGTATGTAGTGGTATCTATGTAGTGGTGTGTATGTAGAGGTATGTATGTAGTGGTGTGTATGTAGTGGTGTGTATGTAGTGGTGTGTATGTAGTGGTTTGTATGTAGTGGTTTGTATGTAGAGGTGTGTATGTAGTGGTATGTATGTAGAGGTATGTATGTAGTGGTATGTATGTAGAGGTGTGTATGTAGAGGTGTTGATGTAGTGGTATGTATGTAGAGGTGTGTATGTAGTGGTGTGTATGTAGTGGTTTGTATGTAGAGGTGTGTATGTAGTGGTATGTATGTAGAGGTATGTATGTAGTGGTATGTATGTAGAGGTGTGTATGTAGTGGTGTGTATGTAGTGGTGTGTATGTAGAGGTGTGGATGTAGTGGTATGTATGTAGTGGTGTGTATGTAGTGGTGTGTATGTAGTGGTTTGTATGTAGTGGTTTGTATGTAGAGGTGTGTATGTAGTGGTATGTATGTAGAGGTATGTATGTAGTGGTATGTATGTAGAGGTGTGTATGTAGAGGTGTGGATGTAGTGGTATGTATGTAGTGGTGTGTATGTAGTGGTGTGTATGTAGAGGTGTGTATGTAGTGGTATGTAGAGATATGTATGTAGAGATATGTATGTAGTGGTGTGTATGTAGTGGTGTGTATGTAGAGGTGTGTATGTAGTGGTGTGTATGTAGAGGTGTGTATGTAGAGGTGTGTATGTAGTGGTGTGTATGAAGTGTTATGCATGTAGTGGTATGTATGTAGAGGTATGTATGTAGAGATGTGTATGTAGTGGTGTGTATGTAGAGGTATGTATGTAGTGGTATGTATGTAGAGGTGTGTATGTAGAGGTGTGTATGAAGTGGTGTGTATGTAGAGGTATGTATGTAGAGGTGTGTATGTAGTGGTATGTATGTAGAGGTATGTATGTAGAGGTATGTATGTAGAGATGTGTATGTAGTGGTGTGTATGTAGAGGTATTATGTAGTGGTGTGTAAATAGAGGTGTGTATGTAGAGGTGTGGATGTAGTGGTATGTATGTAGTGGTGTGTATGTAGAGGTGTGTATGCAGAGGTATGTATGTAGAGGTATGTATGTAGTGGTGTGTATGTAGTGGTGTGTATGTAGAGGTGTGTATGTAGTGGTGTGTATGTAGAGGTGTGTATGTAGTGGTGTGTATGTAGAGGTGTGTATGCAGAGGTATGTATGTAGAGGTGTGTATGTAGTGGTGCGTATGTAGAGGTATGTATGTAGTGGTATGTATGTAGTGGTATGTATGTAGAGGTATGTATGAAGTGGTGTGTATGTAGTGGTGTGTATGTAGAGGTGTGTATGTAGTGGTATGTATGTAGAGGTATTATGTAGTGGTGTGTAAATAGAGGTGTGTATGGAGAGGTGTGTATGTAGTGGTATGTATGTAGTGGTGTGTATGTAGAGGTGTGTATGCAGAGGTATGTATGTAGAGGTATGTATGTAGAGGTATGTATGTAGTGGTGTGTATGTAGTGGTGTGTATGTAGTGGTGTGTATGTAGTGGTGTGTATGTAGAGGTATGTATGTAGTGGTGTGTATGTAGAGGTGTGTATGCAGAGGTATGTATGTAGAGGTATGTATGTAGTGGTGTGTATGTAGTGGTGTGTATGTAGTGATTTGTATGTAGTGGTTTGTATGTAGAAGTGTGTATGTAGTGGTATGTATGTAGAGGTATGTATGTAGTGGTATGTATGTAGAGGTGTGTATGTAGAGGTGTGGATGTAGTGGTATGTATGTAGTGGTGTGTATGTAGTGGTGTGTATGTAGAGGTGTGTATGTAGTGGTATGTATGTAGAGATATGTATGTAGAGGTATGTATGTAGTCGTGGGTATGTAGTGGTGTGTATGTAGAGGTGTGTATGTAGTGGTGTGTATGTAGAGGTGTGTATGTAGAGGTGTGTATGTAGTGGTGTGTATG
>OZ024743.1:91736264-91743764 GCA_964016885.1 Eledone cirrhosa
ACAAAAGAAAGGGACATGTACATGGGTGGGGGGAGTTTACATAAAAATCGAGTAAGAAAAATATAACAAACAAAATAGTAACAAGAAGGTCCTCAATAGGGAGGGATCGTTTTGGGGTCACACACACCCCCGAAAAAAAGTGTGCGACCCTTCTCCACGGGAGCACAAAGAGAGGGTGCTCCCTTCTTCCTGTTCCACCTACAGGCTGAAGTAGAGAGAAGGCCCATTCACACAGGCCATTCTCGCAACTTTCACCCACCTTTCATAAAACTGGCTGGAGTGGGTCACCTCTCTCTCCATCCTGATCCTTCTTCCGAAATGGTATCGGAAGAAAAGGACCAGTTGTTGGCCGGAGAGAAAGGTGTCCGACCTCAGCCCTTTCAGACGCGTCCACCATATAGCCTCTTTTACCATGGCTATTACACAGAGGAAGACCGCCTCTCCTTCATTTTTGAAGGGGGGAGGCGGCTTGATCGTTACAATGGATTCGGTGGTCAACCTAATTGGTCCCACCCGTGACTGCAGTTGTTCGACATAGCCCCACAGATCGGCAACGCCCGGGCAGTGCACCAATGCGTGCGCGACGGTTTCCTCGCCGCGCACGCATCTGGGACAGATCTTTTTCGAGGGGTCCCTACCCGGGCGCCCGTGTCTGTAGAGCTTATCCCGAACGGGCAGAGCCCCTCGGTAGCACTGCCAGGCCAAGGACTTCTGGAAGTTGTCCATAGGTCCCGGGCCGAAAGTCCTACCGAATAGACTGGCCAGTTCGTCCTCCATGCCTAGGGTTTCTCCGAGGGCGTCGTCGCACCCGCTAACCACCAGCCCTCTATAGAATGACGAGGTGGAGTCTCCGTCGATAGCCGGGTCCGCCTGCCAGAGAGCCGTGAGCGCCTGGGCACACTCGGTGTGCCAGTCGCCCAGTTTTCTCGGTCTTTGCTTCACCCAGGACTGCAGCTCGGTGAGCGAGACGAGCCTCGGGAAGGCTCGCCTCACAAACGGCGCCCACACCGGTTGACCGGTGAGGAATACGTGGAGGTGCCTTAGCCTCAATGCGTGTTTACGCATTTTTAGCCACGGCATCCCCAGCCCTCCTTTCAAAGGGTGTTGACAGCAGATGGATCTCCTCACCAGAGGAGACCTCTTCTTCCAAAGGAAATAAAAGAGGGCGCGCTCCATTTTGGCGAGGATCTCACCCGGGCAAGGCACGACAGTCAAGCGGTAATAGATGACGGACGCTATGTAAGCGTTCGCCACCTCCGCCCGACCTTTCAGGGATAGTTTGCACTCGGCCCATTTCTGGGTCAGTGCAAACACCCTATACGTCACCTCACCCCAGTTTTTCTCCACCTGGAGGTCCGGTCCGAACCAGACCCCAAGCAACTTCACCGGGCCCTCCGTCCACCGTCCGACGATACCGTCGCACGACATCGCTTTGCCCCTCCACTCGCCGAGTTGCAAAGCGACTGACTTGTCCCGGTTCAGCTTAGCCCCTGTCAACCTTTCGTACTCCTCCAGTAAGGTGCCGATTGCCTCGATTTCCGAGGTGGTCGACACCATTACTGTTACGTCATCGGCGTAGGCCGACACCGCTTTGCGCAATCCCGGTTCCAAAGGGATGCCCTGCAACAACTCCAACTTCCGCAGTAGTGGCTCGAGAGCCAATACATACAGAAGGGAGGAGAGAGGGCACCCCTGTCGGATGGAGCGGGTGATTTCGAACGGCTCCGAAAGGCAGCCGGTCACCTTGACTCTAGAGCAGATGCAGCTGCTGTGCATGGCAGTGATCCAGCCCCTGAAAACGGGTCCGAACCCAGCCGCCGCTAGCACCGCATCCAGGTAACCATGGTCCACCCTATCGAACGCTTTAGACTGATCTAAATTTATCAGGGCCCCACCAAAGCCGGGTTCGTTCCCAACCCTCTCTATGATGTATCGCATGAGGTGGAGGTTGTCGTGGATGGACCTGGACGGGATAGCGCATGTCTGCGCATCTCCCACCAGGTTGCCCACGACAAGCGCCAACCTCTTCGCTAACACCTTGGCCAAAATCTTTAACTCTGCATTTAGCAGAGTTATGGGCCTAAAATTACTAATGTCATCCCCCTTGTTCTCGTCCTTCCTCACTAGCGAGACTACGCCCTTGGTCACAGAACAGGGAATTCTACCGTTCTGTTGCCAGTTGCAGTAGACCGCCTCGGGGAGATCGGGGAACAAGTCCGGCATATTAATATATAGTTCGTAGGGCAGACCATCGAGCCCTGGAGATTTGCGTTTGCCGCATAGGCTCAGCACGTCCCCTATTTCAGCAGCTGAGATCGGCCCGTCGCAGGATCTCGCCTCCTTGTCCGAAAGACGCGGCAGGCCGTCGAGGTATGGACCGAAATCCACATCCCCAACCGGCCCCCCGCCCCTCCCGAACAATCGGGCAAAGTGCCTTTGAAAGGCCTCGCACATTTGCTTAGGTTCAATGATCAACCGTCCATCCTGGTCTCGCAAAGACCGGATAGTGGATTTAATCCCACTTTTCGCTTCTGTCACGCGGGCCCAGCTAACAGCTTTGGTCCCCTCGTTTCCCAGAGCACGTATTTTGCTTCGGACAACGCAGCCTTCGTGTTTCGCGTCGAAGAACTGGTTCAAGACCGTTCTCGACGCTTGCACTCTGGCCACGTTGCCGCTTCTCATTGCCTCTTCAACATTAACTACCAACTCCCTTTCCTTCCTATTTCTATCTGAGGCTAACTCCTTACTAACTCCTATTGAAACTACTCTAATCTCTCTTTTTAGAGAGCCCCACCACCTGTTGTTGACGATGGCGCCCGTCAACTGCTCCTTAACTAAGGTTCTAATCCGGTCCCTGTAAGCTCTACTTGCCGGTAAGGACAAGTTGAGCTTCCAGTAACCGGGCCCCTGCCTATGCGTTCTATCAAGGTGGACTACGCAGGTCACTAACTTGTGGTCTGAATAGCCCACCATGAGCATTTCTGGACAACTTAAAAAGTCCCTATCCTTAATTCTAACTAAGAACCTATCTAGCTACGATCTAGATTGACCACTGTTATTTGACCAAGTCCAGGTTGGCACAGTCGGAAAATCTAGTCGGTATCTATCGGCCAGGTCAAATCGGCCGATTAACCCCTTAAGGCTGTTACACCACCCTCTATCGGGACATGCCCCTACATAGTCCCAACGTGCATCTAGGATACC
The DNA here is from genome assembly GCA_964016885.1 of Eledone cirrhosa. Lineage (NCBI taxonomy): Eukaryota > Metazoa > Mollusca > Cephalopoda > Octopoda > Eledonidae > Eledone > Eledone cirrhosa. Next base: position 91,739,469 of record OZ024743.1, read on the forward strand.
ATTCCAGTCCCCCACTAAAAGCAAGGAGCGGGACGTCCCTAGAAAAGTCTCCAGACGGTGGAAGAAGTCCGACCGCATTGCCCCAAAAGGGGCGCATACGGCGACCAGCCTAAAAGCTTCGCCTTCACCATTGCCAAGGTCCAGAACCACGAGTCGACCCTCCGGGTCCAAGTGTACCGTCTGTGTAGCGAGACCCAGATGTTTTTGCAGCAGAACGACAACCCCACCCCCACCTCCGGGCTGACAGAGATGCGTGCATCTCAAAGTCATCAAAGGTGGGGGTTAGCTGTCGCATGCTGCTGATCCGGGCCTCGCGAATAACCATCACATTTATACATTGTGACCTGAGGTCACTTAGAAGTTTAGCTTGATTCCAAGGTGAGCCCAGGCCACGCGCATTTAAACAACCTACTCTTAACACAGCCATGTTGGTGGTAAAGAAAGAGGCACTTACCTCTCTGCGTCCCGCGGTTCGGGCCGCTCAGTTTCCATGGGGCTGGTGGAGGGGTTGATGGGTGGGGTGGTGGTTTGTGGTGGTGTGGGGGTATTAGTGTGTGGAGGGGTTGGGGTGTTTGGAGTTGTGTGGGTGTTTGAGGAGGGGAGGGGAAAACCTTTCAGGAGGACGCGGTTGAGTGGCCTGGTGCAGGGTGGTCCCACGTCCTCAGGGTAAATGTTTTTCAAAGTTTTGAAAATGTCAAGTGGGACTTTCACCATTTTCAGGTTAGGGAGTCCCATTGCCGTTACAAAATTCGGCGCTTCGGTTTGTACCGAAGGGTTGTTTTTTATTGTTTTTGTTTATGTATGTGTAGAGTTTTTGTGTTGTGTTTGTTTTTGCTTGTTGTTCTTGAGTGAGTTTGCGTTTTGTTGTCTGTGTTGTGTTGTCAGGTGGGGTTATTTTTGTTTGTGTGGTGTGTGTACGTTTTTTTCTTTTCACTTTTTGGAAGGGAGCCCCCTCGTCTTCTGACGATATGAGCTCCTCTTCCGTATTGGAGGGGAGGGGTATATCTCCGGGTTGTGTATGAACTGCGTGTGTTTTTGTATTTGTATTCTGTGGGGAGGGGCTGGGTGGGACCGTGTTTTGGGTTGTTTTCTTGAGCTGTTGTTGATGTTGTTGTTGTGGTGGTGGTGGTGTTGTTGGCTTTTGTTGTCGCTGTGGTGGTGATGGTAGTGTATTTTGTTGTTTTTGTGGTGGTGGTGCTGGTTGTTTTTGTTGTTGTTGTGGTGTTTGTAGCAGTGGTTTTTTTGTTGTTAGTAGAGGGCAGGCCGTCCTCAGGTGACCTCTGCCAGCGCAGTGGTAACATGAGGGTCTCCTGCCTTCCACCGTAATATTTATGAAGGTTCGCCCATCCAGTAGGACTCGGTCGGGTATTCCGGAGATTCTCGCAGGTGTCATCTGTAAGAGAACCTCCAGACTTTTCCCCCCGAACATTCCACTGGTGGACTCCCCTGCTGAAATAAGGATGTCCTTTTCTAGGTCCGTAAATCCTGTTAGGACGGACCAGATGTTAACTTCTGGCGTTGGGCTCCACATTCTTATTCTTTGTGTTCTTCTTCCTTTATATGTGGGGAAGAAGGTGTATTGTGGTGACACTATAGGTGCCACCGAATATTTTTGAGCCAGCATTTCGTCCTTCATTCGGACCATAATGCTGGCATATAGCTTTCCTCTTTCAATAAAGAGTATGTCCTTTTTAATGTCTTTCAGAACCAGCTCAATTTGACTTTCTGTCAATTGAGCTGGCTTTCTTGTTGCGTTGGTTATAGTCCTGTAGATTATGGTATTCCTATATACCTGTTGACGAACTTCTTCTGGGGAGTTGATCGTAAAAGAACCATCCTCCCCAAAAGATACGTATTTTCTGGCATCTAGCAAGTTTTGCTTAGCGTTAGTAATATCTATGGGCTTGTATTCGATAGCTTTCCTGACCGTTTGGGCAAAAGAAATTTTGTTGTCTTTGTTGCTTGTTGTTGTAATGTTGTTGGTTTCATTATTTGTGGTGTTATTTTTTTCTTCAAAATTTAGGTTTTCATTTAAATTAATATTCTTTTTTTTTTCATTGGAGAGGAGGGCTGTTCAACAGTTTGAACTGTTGTTCCCTCTTTCTCGCTTATTTTTTTGGTAGGCGTGGCGTTAGCTTCCAATATGGCGATATCGTTTTCAACGATATCGATAAACATTTTTGAATTAAATATTTTTCACCCCAAAAGGGGTGAAAATATATTTACCCTACGTCTACAGTCCCAGACTAGGGGTTAGAGTCAATAATAAAAAACAATTTAAATAATGCACTCACAAATATTCCAGGTAAAAATTCCAAATCAAAGAGCCGATATGAAAGACGTCTACTATCAAAGACAGACTGACTGACTGACTAACAGACTGACTGACAGACTGACAGATAGGCAGACATACAAATAGAGAAAGAAAGAAAAAAAGGAAGAAGAAAGGAAGAAGGAAAGTTAGAAAGAAAGATCGAAAGAAAGGAAGAAGAACAAAAAAAAAAGAAAGAAAGAATGAAAGATAGAAAGAAAATAAAGAAAGAGCGATGCCAGGATGCCAGGTGAGTGAAGGAGAAATATATGAAATAACAATTACAATGTAAATTCCTTCAATTTCTTGTGGCCATGTTTTTTTCTTTCTTTTTTTATTTATAATTTCTTTCCTTCTTTTCTTTATTTTCTCCTGTTTTCTTTTCTTTCCTTTCTTTTTCTTTCTTTCCTCCTTTTTTCTTTTCTTTCTTTTCTTTTTCTTTCTTTCCTCCTTTTTTCTTTTCTTTCTTTTCTTTTCCTTTCTTTCCTCCTTTTTTTTTCTTTCTTTTATTTTTCTTTCTTCCTTTTTTTCTTTCTTTTATTTTTCTTTCTTTCCTTCATTTTCTTTGTTACTATCTTCTTCTTCTACAACTACTACTACTACTACTACTACTACTACTACTACCCCCACCACCAGCACCTCCATTACCACCACCACCACCACCACCACCACTACTACTACTACTACTACTACTACTACTACTACTACTACTACTACTACTACCACCACCACCACCACCTCCACTACCACCACCACCTCCACCACCACCACTACTACTACTAATACTACTACTACTACCACCACCACCACCACCTCCACTACCACCACCACCTCCACCACCACCACTACTACTACTAATACTACCACCACCACCACCACCACCACTACTACTACTACTACTACTACTACTACTACTACTACTACTACTACTACTACTACTAATCATGCAGTATTGTGCAATATTTGAGAGGAAGGATGCTAAAGATCACTTTGAAAAAAAAATCATGTTGAATTTAAATACTCTCCTATCTGTAGAGGAGGAAAAGGGCATTGGTGTATTGTATAAATCTGAGGAAGTTTTATGTCTCAGTGCATTAGAGAGTTCTCTAGATTTCCTCTCATTCTTCCCGCCTGCATGATTGATGGATTTTAACTGCAGGAAGCAAAGTTTTAGTAATGCAACATATTTGAATGTTTCTTGGTTTTTTTTGTTCGTTATTTCTTGTTTCTTATTTTTCTATTTTATTTTATTTGTTGTTGCTGCTGCTGTTGATGTTTGTTGTCTTTTTGTTGTTGGTTGTGGTGGTGGTGGTTGTGGTTGTGATATTGTGATTGGTGCTGTTATTAGAGTTGGTAGTTAGTGTTGTTGTCATCAAAGGTTGTGGTTGTTGTTGTTGCTGCTGCACTGCTGCTGCTGTTGTTGTTGTTGTTGTTGCTGTTGCTGTTGTTGTTGTTGTTGTTGTTGTTGTCAATTTTTTGCTGAAAAAATCCACCAAGATCTGCACACGCATTCGAAACGAGAAAATAAGAATACAAATTATTTGTCTATTTAAAATGTTTTTTTTATCCTTTTAATTGTATTTATTTGTTTATTATCCTTATTATATTATATTATATTATTTATTATTATTGCGGTGGATTGGCAGTATCGGTAGAGGGTCGGATGCCATGATTTGCAGCAAAGAGTTACGTCCCTTTATGATCTGAGTTCAAAACCCGCCGAGGTTAACTTTGCCTTTCATCCTTATGGGGGCAATAAAATAAAGTACCAGTAATACACTGGGCTAATTTCTGGCCTTGTGCCAAAAGTAGAAACTATTATATTATTTATTATTATTTTTCTTTTATATTATTTATTTATTATTGTTTTTATTTATTTATTTATTTATATTTATATTTATTAAATTATTTATTTATTATTTATTATTATTTTATTTATTTATTTATTATTATTTGTTTATCTATTATTTATTTATTTATTTATT
>OZ024743.1:91748764-91763764 GCA_964016885.1 Eledone cirrhosa
GGGGTCGCACACACCCCCGAAAAAAGTGTGCAACCCTTTTCCTCAGGAGCACAGAGAGGGGGTGCTCCCTCGTTCCTTCCTCTTTTCCACCTACAGGCTTATGTAAAGAGAAGGCCCATTCACACGGGCCATTCTCGCCACTTTCACCCACCTTTCATAAAAACGACTGGGGTGCAGCACCTCTCTCTCCATCCTGATCCTTCTTCCGGAATGATATCGGAAGAAACGGACCAGTTGATAGATACGGACCATAGATAGATAGATAGATAGATAGATAGATAGATAGATAGATAGATAGATAGATAGATGGATAGATAGATATAGATAGATAGATAGATAGATAGATAGATAGATAGATAGATATATTTCTTTATTTACCATAAAGGCATTATAGATAGATAATAGATAGATAGATAGATAGATAGATAGATAGATAGATAGATAGATAGATAGATAGATAGATAGATAGATAGATATAGATGAATAGATAGATAGATAGATAGATATTTTATCATATTTTTATATTTTCCCCCCATTTTTTTTCACTTCTAGAATTGATATTTTTTCTTTCTTTCTTTTTCTTCTCATTATTTTCTTCTTTTTCTTGTTACTTTTTTTCTTTTTTCTTTTGTTTGTGTTATTGTTTCTTAAATTTCATTAGTGTTTTATGCTTCGAACGCAGCTTACTAAACCAGTGACTTCACAATAAGTAACTGTGTCTTTCAAATGTCATACCATCAACCATCATTACCACCACCACCACCACTGTCCCCACTCACCACCACCACCACATCTGTCCTCACCACCACCACCACCATTGTCCTCACCACCACCACCACAACAACAACAGTTACAACAACAACAACAACCACCACCACCACCACAACAACAACAACAACAGTTACAACAACAACCACCACCACCACCACCACCACAACAACAACAACAGTTACAACAGCAACAACAACCACCACCACCACAACAACAACATCAACCATTTAAAAACCTAGAATGTTGGTCTCATTGATTACTGTTCTTTGTTGTCAATTAGAGATTAAAGAAAACTCGATAAACCATAATTATATACCTTGTCTAGAACTCTGCTTTACTGTATGTATATATATATGTGTGTGTGTGTGCGTATACACACACACGCGTATACATACATACATACATACATATATATAATATATATATACATATAAATATATATATATACATATATATAAATATATATATATACATATATATATATATATATATATATACATATATACATATAAATATATATATATATATACATATAAATATATATATATATATTAAAAAAAAGATATATATATATATACATATAAATATATATATATATACATATAAATATATATATACATATAAATATATATATACATATAAATATATATATATATACATATAAATATATATATATATATATATATAAATATATATATATATACATATAAATATATATATATATATATATATAGAGAGAGAGAGAGAGGGGGAGAGAGAGAGATGTAAAGAAAGACTAAAGAGATAACATATCAGGATGAGGTGCAGGGTGGGAATATTAAAGAGGTAGAATTTTGACAGCGAGCCCTGTCGTTTAAACTTCTATACAGTATATACAATATATACAATATATACAATATATACAATATATACAATGCTACTGTATACTAAGTTGAAGTACTATCGATGCCATATTGTTATATGTCTGCTAGTATATGATAGAAGTGAAGTTGGAGGGAGATACGGCTACTATTTCTAGCAATTCGAATGACTACTTAAATATTCCGAAATACTTTAATTGCGAAACAAACTTGTTAACCATTCGCACATACTGCGTTTACTATTCCTTATACAAAGGTCCCCAGCTGCACTAATGACCATGGTTTTTGCATCGAGAAAGTTTCCCCTCGATGCACAAGGCTGGGTAAGGTTTGTTTGTAGAAGACCAGCAGTCACCCATGCATACCAACCTCCCCTCTCCACGTCACCAATGTTGTCTAAGGCACCCTCTCCACGTCACCAATGTTGTCTAAGGGACCCTCTCCACGTCACCAATGTTGTCTAAGGCACCCTCTCCACGTCACCAATGTTGTCTAAGGCACCCTCTCCACGTCACCAATGTTGTCTAAGGGACCCTCTCCACGTCACCAATGTTGTCTAAGGCACCCTCTCCACGTCACCAATGTTGTCTAAGGCACCCTCTCCACGTCACCAATGTTGTCTAAGGGACCCTCTCCACGTCACCAATGTTGTCTAAGGCACCCTCTCCACGTCACCAATGTTGTCTAAGGGACCCTCTCCACGTCACCAATGTTGTCTAAGGCACCCTCTCCACGTCACCAATGTTGTCTAAGGCACCCTCTCCACGTCACCAATGTTGTCTAAGGCACCCTCTCCACGTCACCAATGTTGTCTAAGGGACCCTCTCCACGTCACCAATGTTGTCTAAGGCACCCTCTCCACGTCACCAATGTTGTCTAAGGCACCCTCTCCACGTCACCAATGTTGTCTAAGGCACCCTCTCCACGTCACCAATGTTGTCTAAGGCACCCTCTCCACGTCACCAATGTTGTCTAAGGGACCCTCTACCGATACTTGTTTCTACTTTAGGCACAAGGCCAGCAATTACCCAGTGCATTACTGGTACTTTATTTTATCGACCCCGTAAGGATGAAAGGCAAAGTCAACCTCGGCGGGATTTGAACTCAGATCGTAAAGGGACGTAACTATGCTTGAAAGCATGGCGTCCGACCCTCTACCGATACTGCCAATACAAGATGGACAGTGTCTATAATTCTAAGGGCCAGTCTTGTTACACGTTATTTCATGCTGAATCTTCCTGAGAATTATGTCGAACAACTTAATCATTCATTGTCGAAACCGACGGAGGTCCGTTCCTGTGTACGGTGGGTGCATATATGTGGTGCTTTTGTGAGCGTATGTAGTGTGTGTATTTCTGTGTGTGTGTGTGTTTGTGTTGTGTGTCTGTAGTGTGTGTATTTATGTGTGTGTGTGTGTTTGTGTTGTGTGTCTGTAGTGTGTGTATTTCTGTGTTGTGTATGTATGTGTGTGTGTTGTGTGTCTGTAGTGTGTGTATTTATGTGATGTGTGTGTGTGTGTGTGTGATTGTGTCTGTAGTGTGTGTATTTATGTGATGTGATGTGTGTGGGTGTGTTTGTGTGATTGTGTGTGTAGTGTGTGTATTTCTGTGATGTGATGTGTGTGTGTGTGCATGTGTGTGTCTGTGTGTTTGTGTGATTGTGTCTGTAGTGTGTCTATTTCTGTGATGTGATGTGTGTGTTTGTGTGATTGTGTGATTGTGTCTGTAGTGTGTGCGCATGTGTGTGTCTGTGTGTTTGTGTGATTGTGTCTGTAGTGTGTGTATTTCTGTGATGTGATGTGTGTGGGTGTGTTTGTGTGATTGTGTGTGTAGTGTGTGTATTTCTGTGATGTGATGTGTGTGTGTGTGCATGTGTGTGTTTGTGTGATTGTGTGATTGTGTCTGTAGTGTGTGTATTTCTGTGATGTGATGTGTGTGTTTGTGTGATTGTGTGATTGTGTCTGTAGTGTGTGTATTTCTGTGATGTGATGTGTGTGTTTGTGTGATTGTGTGATTGTGTGTGTAGTGTGTGTATTTCTGTGATGTGATGTGTGTGTGTGTGCGTGTGTGTGTGTCTGTGTGTTTGTGTGATTGTGTCAGTAGTGTGTGTATTTCTGTGATGTGTGTGTGTGTTTGTGTGATTGTGTGATTGTGTGATTGTGTGTGTAGTGTGTGTATTTCTGTGATGTGTGTGTGTGTGAGTGTGAGTGTGTCTGTAGTGCGTGTATGTGTGTTGTGTGTCTGTAGTGTGTGTATTTCTGTGTTGTGTGTGTGTGTATGTGTGTCTGTAGTGTGTGTATCTCTGTGTTGTATGTATGTGTGTCTGTAGTGTGTGTATTTCTGTGTTGTGTGTGTGTGTGTATGTGTGTCTGTAGTGTGTGTATCTCTGTGTTGTGTGTATGTGTGTCTGTAGTGTGTGTATTTCTGTGTTGTGTGTGTGTGTGTATGTGTGTCTGTAGTGTGTGTATCTCTGTGTTGTGTGTATGTGTGTCTGTAGTGTGTGTATTTCTGTGTTGTGTGTGTGTGTGTATGTGTGTCTGTAGTGTGTGTATTTCTGTGTTGTGTGTGTGTGTATGTGTGTCTGTAGTGTGTGTATCTCTGTGTTGTGTGTATGTGTGTCTGTAGTGTGTGTATTTCTGTGTTGTGTGTGTGTGTGTATGTGTGTCTGTAGTGTGTGTATCTCTGTGTTGTGTGTATGTGTGTCTGTAGTGTGTGTATCTCTGTGTTGTGTGTGTGTGTGTATGTATGTGTCTGTAGTGTATGTATTTCTGTGTTGTGTGTATGTGTGTATGTGTGTCTGTAGTGTGTGTATCTCTGTGTTGTGTGTGTGTGTGTATGTGTGTCTGTAGTGTATGTATTTCTGTGTTGTGTGTATGTGTGTATGTGTGTCTGTAGTGTGTGTATTTCTGTGTTGTGTGTATGTGTGTATGTGTGTCTGTAGTGTGTGTATTTCTGTGTTGTGTGTATGTGTGTATGTGTGTCTGTAGTGTGTGTATTTCTGTGGTGTGTGTGTGTGTGTATGTGTGTCTGTAGTGTGTGTATTTCTGTGTTGTGTGTATGTGTGTATGTGTGTCTGTAGTGTGTGTATTTCTGTGTTGTGTGTATGTGTGTATGTGTGTCTGTAGTGTGTGTATTTCTGTGTTGTGTGTGTGTGTGTATGTGTGTCTGTAGTGTGTGTATTTCTGTGTTGTATGTGTGTATGTGTGTCTGTAGTGTGTGTATCTCTGTGTTGTGTGTGTGTGTGTATGTGTGTCTGTAGTGTGTGTATTTCTGTGTTGTGTGTGTGTGTATGTGTGTCTGTAGTGTATGTATCTCTGTGTTGTATGTGTGTATGTGTGTCTGTAGTGTGTGTATCTCTGTGTTGTGTGTGTGTGTGTATGTGTGTCTGTAGTGTGTGTATTTCTGTGTTGTGTGTGTGTGTATGTGTGTCTGTAGTGTGTGTATTTCTGTGTTGTATGTGTGTCTGTGTGTCTGTAGTGTGTGTATCTCTGTGTTGTGTGTGTGTGTGTATGTGTGTCTGTAGTGTGTGTATCTCTGTGTTGTGTGTATGTGTGTCTGTAGTTTATGTATTTCTGTGTTGTGTGTATGTGTGTATGTGTGTCTGTAGTTTATGTATTTCTGTGTTGTGTGTATGTGTGTATGTGTGCTGTAGTGTGTGTATTTCTGTGTTGTGTGTGTGTGTGTATGTGTGTATGTAGTGTGTGTATCTCTGTGTTGTGTGTGTGTGTGTGTGTGTGTGTATGTGTGTCTGTAGTGTGTGTATCTCTGTGTTGTGTGTATGTGTGTATGTGTGCTGTAGTGTGTGTATTTCTGTGTTGTGTCTGTGTGTATGTGTGTCTGTAGTCTGTGTATCTCTGTGTTGTGTGTGTGTGTGTATGTGTGTCTGTAGTGTGTGTATTTCTGTGTTGTGTGTATGTGTGTATGTGTGTCTGTAGTGTGTGTATTTCTGTGTTGTGTGTGTGTGTGTATGTGTGTCTGTAGTGTATGTATTTCTGTGTTGTGTGTATGTGTGTATGTGTGTCTGTAGTGTGTGTATTTCTGTGTTGTGTGTGTGTGTGTATGTGTGTCTGTAGTGTGTGTATGTGTGTCTGTAGTGTGTGTATTTCTGTGTTGAGTGTGTGTGTATGTGTGTCTGTAGTGTGTGTATTTCTGTGTTGTGTGTGTGTGTATGTGTGTCTGTAGTGTGTGTATCTCTGTGTTGTGTGTGTGTGTGTATGTGTGTCTGTAGTGTGTGTATTTCTGTGTTGTGTGTGTGTGTATGTGTGTCTGTAGTGTGTGTATCTCTGTGTTGTATGTGTGTATGTGTGTCTGTAGTGTGTGTATTTCTGTGTTGTGTGTGTGTGTATGTGTGTCTGTAGTGTGTGTATCTCTGTGTTGTGTGTGTGTGTGTATGTGTGTCTGTAGTGTGTGTATTTCTGTGTTGTGTGTGTGTGTATGTGTGTCTGTAGTGTGTGTATCTCTGTGTTGTGTGTATGTGTGTATGTGTGCTGTAGTGTGTGTATTTCTGTGTTGTGTCTGTGTGTATGTGTGTCTGTAGTGTGTGTATCTCTGTGTTGTGTGTGTGTGTATGTGTGTCTGTAGTGTGTGTATTTCTGTGTTGTGTGTATGTGTGTATGTGTGTCTGTAGTGTGTGTATTTCTGTGTTGTGTGTGTGTGTGTATGTGTGTCTGTAGTGTATGTATTTCTGTGTTGTGTGTATGTGTGTATGTGTGTCTGTAGTGTGTGTATTTCTGTGTTGTGTGTGTGTGTGTATGTGTGTCTGTAGTGTATGTATGTGTGTCTGTAGTGTGTGTATTTCTGTGTTGAGTGTGTGTGTATGTGTGTCTGTAGTGTGTGTATCTCTGTGTTGTATGTGTGTCTGTAGTGTGTGTATCTCTGTGTTGAGTGTGTGTGTGTATGTGTGTCTGTAGTGTGTGTATTTCTGTGTTGTATGTGTGTATGTGTGTCTGTAGTGTGTGTATTTCTGTGTTGTGTGTGTGTATGTGTGTCTGTAGTGTGTGTATTTCTGTGTTGTGTGTATATGTATGTGTGTCTGTAGTGTGTGTATTTCTGTGTTGTGTGTCTGTGTGTCTGCGATGTGTGATTGAGAACGTATACGTAAGTATTCCGTTGATCGAAGAACTGGAACGCTCGTCGCAGACATCGACGGAGGTCCAACTAACACACACACACACACACACACACACACACACACACACACACACACACACACATATATATATATATACCTGACAGTATTTATGGATTTGTCCAGGTGTTTTTACATCCTATAATTTATTAGCGTTATAGCTTCTGTCTCTCGAGAATAGAAATGTTTCGATAATTTGCTGGAAATTATGATGGATTGTTTGTGAATATGTATGTATGTATGTATGTATGTATGTATGTATGTATGTATGTATGTATGTATGCATGTATGTATATATATATATGTGTGTGTGTGTGTGTGTATGTATGTATGTATATATATATAAGTATGTATGTATATGTATGTATGTATGTATGTTCTCTGGTTTTATAATTTCACAATTTTTTTTAAAATAGAGAGAGAGTCGGTTTCTAACATAGACACAAGACTCTCTCATTGGAATTTACACAACATCAACTAGGTAGATATGTATGTCTGCATGCATGTGTAGATATGGATGTTATTGTATGCGTGGATGTGGATGTTTTGAGTTGTATGTGTGCATGTGTATATGCTTTGTATCTGTACATGTGTATATGCAGTTATTAGATGCAACATTTTTGGAATGTTTTACATATTTTTACTGTTCCATTAATGGATTGTACTTGTAATTTCCTAACTAGTTGTGTTCTTTCTGTTCCTGTGAAGCCTAGCTTCTCAAGATTTGTATTGAGGCAGTTACTAACATACCCCAGTGCCCCAATAATCACAGGCATAAATCTGAAGGTGTAATCAGGGTGGAGTATCTGCAGATTTCTCATCTGTTCTGCATAAATATTCTCCTTTTCGCTAATCTTTGATATTATATTGGCATCTGCTGGGCAGCTAATTTCTACTACTGTGCATGCTTTCTTCTCCCTGTCTCATATCATAATATCTGGTCTGTTATGCCTGCATTTTATTGGGGTTTTTACTGGAATATTCCACCAGTACTCTTTCATTTTACGTATGTGGATGTCTTCCACATTGCTGTAGCTTTTAATGTGTTTATTATCGGGGCTATCTTTTTTACGAACTGCATTGTACAGTGTTTTGGCCACTACATCATGCCTCATAGGTAGATAGTACCGCGATGACATCTTTGGACAGCAGATGATGACATGGGTGATATCCTCGATGTTAGTTCTGCAGAGTCTGCACTTGTTATCACATCTAGGTGTTTTGTCTGCATCCATATCTCTTTTGTGAATCAGGTATTCATGTTAATCTCCTGTTCTTGGATTGCAAAAGTGTATCCTTCAAAGTGGTAGCCAATATAGCGCTTGTTGGTCCAAGATAGACTACTTTCCTTATCTATATTACTCTCACTCTGGAGCTTCCTGGCAACATATCCATGCATGATTTTTTGCTGATAAGCATGCAGTTTTTCATCCATGGATTCTCTGCGATACTGCTGAGCGACATCCCTGGGTGTGAGTTTTTGATTATCACACAGGGAATATCTCTCAAGGAGTTCCTTCCCAACTCTCATGATCTTATCTGTTTCATGCAGATAGACTTGCTCGAGAGACGGGCTCCTACGCTTCGAGGTTCGTAGATGTTGTCGGAGGGATATGATGCGACATTCAAATGTTGTCTGGACTGATGTTAGGCCTCTGCCGCCCTTCTTACGTTTCAAGTAAAGGCGGTCTATGTCACTGTTGATGTGGAAGTTTCCGGTGTTGTTTAGTATTTTTCGAGTTCCAACATCAACTGCTCGGAATTCGTCTATCGTCCAATTGAGTATTCCAAACGTTGGTGTTAGGATAGGCACAGCAAACACATTGTGAGCCACTGTTTTGTTTTGCGCAGAGAGTTATGATGACCAAATCTTTCTTAATCGGGTGTAGTATTCCCAGGTTACGCGTTCTTTATTACAGATACCATTATAGGATATGTTCTCATCTAGCCCCAGGTATCTGTAGCAGTCCTCATCAGATATCGGTGAAACAGTTAGACCATTGATGACAATGATGCTAGATTGGGTTGTTGTTTTTCTCCGCTTTACAGTCATGTATGAGCATTTATCTTGGCCAAACTCTATTCCTATATCCTTTGAGAACGTTGTAATCAGGTCAAGAATTTTCTTCATCCCATCCACGTTCTTGGCATAGAGTTTCAGATCGTCCACAAAGAAATTATGGGTTAGGTTCGTATTTCTGTCCTCCTGTGAGCCAATGATGTATCCCTCACATTTCTTGAGCAGAAAGGACAAGGGGTTTCATGACAAGATGAATAATATCACAGAGAGACTGTCCCCCTGAAATATACCCCTGCGATATTTTATTTTATCAGTGAAAATAGAGTCCTCCTTCTCTGTCTTTAACTTTAGGATATTAGCCCAAGAAGAAGACAGCCTCTCTATGGCTCTGACAATAATGTCTGGGACTTTAGCAAGTTGGAGAGCCTCTATCATCCCAGAGTGGGGAACAGAATCGAAAGCTTTCCTGTAGTCCAACCAGACTGTAGCCATATTCCTCCTAAGTTGTCGCACCTCCGACATCGCAGTTTTATTGATTAGGAGTTGTTCAGCACATCCCCAAACCCCTTTCTTTCCAGCTGCTTGTTCATCTGTGATGATGTTATTATTTTCACAGTGATCTTGGAGGAATAGGTTCAGGCAGGCTGTATACATCTTATACATCAGGTTCTGGCATGCAATGGGTCGGTAGTTTTTTGCCAAGTGGGTGTCTTTGTTCTTGGGGAACAGTAAGGTTCGTGCTAATGTCAACCATTCTGGAGTAAGTGTATCTCCCTTAAGAACTTGTTGGTAGAGGTCAGTAAGATACCTCCGATAAAATATCAGTTTTTTGTACCAGTAGCTGACAATCATGTCTCTTCCTGGTGTTTTCTTATCTTGGAGTTTTCCTATCACAGTCTCAATTTCGTATGTTTTTGTTGTAGTGTAGGAGCAATAGTTCTTTCGGAATTCTCTTAGCCACACTGCATCTTGATTCAAATTCTTCTTTTCACCCCATATTTTTCTCCAAAAGGAATCTGTCTTTCTGGGATGGGGCCTCATTGACACTTATTATTTTGCCCTTCATATCTCTATAGACTGATTTTTGGTTTCGTCTGAATCTTTTATTAAGCACTTTTCTCTCATCTACCTTCTTCAGGTATCGGCGTTTTTCTCTAACAGTTCTCAATTCTTGTTTGAGGGTCATTAGCTTATATTGAAGAGTTCTGGTTCTACTGTTACCAAACATCGTCTCTATTTTTTTTTCACTCTTTGTTGGTGAGGAGTGAGGTTTTTTGTGTGTTTGTTTGCATGTAAAGAGCATTGTCACATGTCCTATGTTTTTTCGTAGGTCAGCACCCTTTTTTTATTTTAGTTATATATGATGGTATTTTTGGTGGTGTTTTGTTCTTGTTAATATCTCTGCTATCACCAAGATAATGCTTCACTGTCGTTGCTAAGGCATATAAACAGGCGTTGATTTGCCAAAATGTTGGGGTTTTTATTCGTCGTAAATATTCATCACGTATTTCGTCAATAACATGTAATATTTTATTATTTGTTACGAGGTCGATAAAATAAAGTACCAGTAATGCACTGGGTATTTGCTGGCCTTGTGCCTAAAGTAGAAACAGTTATTTGTTTTTTTTATTAAACGTTGTCGTTTTAATCTCCAAGAGAAATGCGATTTATAATTACGGTTTCTTCTGTAGCTACAACTGAATAAAGTTTGTTTACCTTTCTTATATATGTATGTATGTATGTATGTATGTATGTATGTATGTATGTATGTATGTATGTATGTATGTATGTATGTGTGTATGTGTGTATGTATGTATGTATGTATGTATGTGTGTATGTTGGTATGTGTGTGTATGTATGAATGTATGTATGTGTGTATGTATGTATGTTTGTATGTATGTAGGTATGTATGTGTGTATGTATGGGTGTATGTGTGTATGTCAGGTCACCAGTTGGTGCTACTGGTAACATGTATCCCAGTACAACCTGTCTCGTGGTCGGGCGGGTCGTTGGCGACTAAACTGGCAACCGCACCAAGGTTTCTTGGTGAGGAGGGTGACTTTGGACATCCTGCAGAACTAAAAACAAAACCTTTCAAAGGGCAAAGGAGCTCTTAAGAGTCAATGGCCATCCAAAATCACCGGGAGAGATGACCCCTTAGCCTTTGTCAAGGCAGAATTCTAGGAGAAGGAAAACTCTGATATAACACCTGCAACCCTGATGGTATCTAATGATGTTGACTTGTTCTTCTTTTTGGTAAATATCATCTTGGTTAAGAGAGTGGGACTAGCTTTGTGCAGTGCCTTTGCTCACTATAAAAGCTTCATGGCACATGCATTGCTTTATATCTGGAGATCTCTCTGCACATGTCGTAACATGGTACCATGGGCCCAGCAATATGTGTCAATAATTGTCACAAGTGTAGTGTTTGTACCAGAGTTTTCAAGTCGCTGGCTGGACTAAAAAGTCACATTCGTTCAGCGCATCGGTAGGGTTCTCCTACATGGATATAAAGTAGTGGCCATACTCGAAAACAAGTTGGCAGCCACCATGTATGTATGTAGGTGCGCGTATGTATATACGCACGCATGTATGCATATAAGTACCTATGTAAACATATGCGTATGCATATGTGTATGTGTATATGTATGTATGTGTGTGTGTGACTGTATGGGTATATGTATTAGTCAAAACGAAACGAACAGACAAGATGCAATGACTTCATAAGTTTTTTTTATATATATATATATATATATATATATATATATAATAACAATAATAATAATAATAATAATAATAATAATAATAATAATAATAATAATAATAATAAGAAGAAGAAGAAGAATGATGCTTTCTTTATTAACCACAAGGGTTTACATAAAGTAGACATTAAGGACAGTACAGGACAATACAGGACGGTACAAATGGGCATTTCTGCGTGTAAAAAAAACAAAAACAGAGGATGTAACAAAAAATAACAATGAAAAATTCCCCAAGAGGGGGGAGACTTCCGAGGGACATTTGTGGAGAAAGCCCATTAAAAGGCCACAGTGACCCTGACCACCAGAGCATGTGCCCTCTCCCAGTTTTCCACCTTTAATTTACAGACACATACTCAGAGTAGGCCCATTCACTCGGGCCATACTTGCTTCTCTCACTCATCTTTCAACAAAATGCTGGGAAGAGAACACTTCCCTCTCTACCCTGATTTTCCTTTTCAAATGAAATTTGAAAAAGTTAATCAGGGCATCACCGAAGAGGTAAGTGCTCGTCTTCAGCACTTTCAAACATGTCCACCATACTATCTCTTTCGCCATGGCCACCAGACATAAATCCTGCCTGCCCTTCCCGGCTAAAGGAAGATAGCGGGGCAATCCTCACGATGGACTCAGCTGATAGCTGGATCCGTCCTACACGTGACAGCAGGTGTTCGACATAAACCCACAAGTCAGCAATGCTCGGACACTGGACGAGTGCGTGCAGGATGGTTTCGTCGCCCTGCGCGCATCTCAGACATGCCCGGCTGACGGCACCTCCATGCCTGTAGAGTTTATCCCGAACTGGCAAAGCTCCTCGGTAGCACTGCCAGGCCAGGGATTTCTGGAAGTTGTCCATAGGCCCCGGCCCGAAAGTTCTTCCGAAGAGATTGGCTAGTTGATTTTCGTCGACACCTAGAGTTTCTCCAAGTACGTCGTCGCTCTTCCCCTCCACTAATCCTCTATAGAAACCAAGGTTGAGTTTCCACCGATCACATTGCCCGAGTGGTCGAGGGCTGTGAGCGCCTGAAGACATTCCAGTCTCCAAGCGCTCCCTCTCGGTCTTCGCTTGACCCAGGACTGCAGCTCCGTCAAGGAGACGAGCTGGGGAAAGACGCGTCTAGCAAAGGGCATTTGTATGTGTGGAGGCGGTGTGAACTTTTGGGGTGTTGTGTAGTCTTTTTCTGTGTTGCTTGTGTTGCGTTGGATATAGTGTAATCGTTGGTTGTTGTTCAAATTTAATGCTGTGTAGTGTGTATCGTTTTGGTTGTTTTGTTTTGTTTGCGTTTGTTGTGGGTTTGTTTCTGTTTCGCTTTTTGGTGACTTTTGTGGTGTTGGTGATGGTGGTGTTGGGGTTAATGATGGTGATGGTGTTGGTGTTTGTGGTGATGGGGTTGGTGATGCTGGTGTGGATGGTGGCATAGCTGTCCTAACTTTTTTGTTTGATAGTTTATTTGTTTCCCTCTGTATTTTGTTTTTGGAAGGGGAAGGAAGAGGATTTTTTTCTTTTTTGGCTTCTTTTTCTTTTTTTCTTTTTCCTGATACCGTTTCCCACTCCTCGTCGTCACAATCTGTCTCCAGTTGCGATAAGTTGGGGAGTGGAAAATCTTCCACAGGTGTTGGTTTTGGTTGTGGCGTGGTGGATGGTATAGGCGCTGGTGCTAGTTCTGGCGCGTTGGGTGGTGGTGGTGTTGATTTTGTTACTGTTGCTGGGGTTGTTGCTGCTACTGTTGCTTCTGTTGTTGCTGCTACAGTTGTTGCTGCCATTTCTGCTGCTGGTGGTGTTGATGGTTGAGTCACTGGGGTGGGTAAGAGAGGTGGCCATAACTTTTTAGCCTGAGGGCAGAAAGCCCTTAGGTGGGTTCCTTCACCACAAACGACACACCTAGGCCTTCTACCCTCGACGATTACGGTGAGGTGGCTGCCGTCAGTGAGGTCTATTACCTCTGGGATCTCCTCAATGCTTTTTTGGTCCGCTTGGATCAGGTGCTCCATCCCAGATCCGGACCAGTTCTCCTGCTTTTCTTTTGCTATTTCTATTATTTTGGTGTTGGCCTCGATGCCGGCGAGGACGGCAGCCATTAGCGAGGGAATTTCGATGGCCGGTGGAACGTGGGTCACCCTGATCTTTACGAGTCTCTGGCCACAATAGCTTGGGACGAGTGTGAAGTCGTTGCTTCTTAATGGAATGCTCTCTGGCCTCCTGTGGTGTTCCAAAGAACACGCCCACGGTTCCATATTTCTGCCCACGTCTGATGTGGGTTTTTTTTGCCCACACATGGATTTGGGACTCGGATGCCAATTCCACTCGGCGCGATTTCATGTTAATCGTCCGATAAGACACGGTGCATATGCGCCGATGCTCCATTTTATTTGGTGGGGTGGGGTGGGGTGGGGTAGGGGTGGGGTGAGGCTGACCCTGTACACATCTTTCTTTACCATTCTCTTGGCTTCATCTAATTCCTCCTGAGTTACCTGGTATGTTTCGCATTTTTTGGCTGCCTTCGCAACTGACACGATGTTATTCTCATTGTTGTTGTTGCTGTTGTTGTTATTTTTATTTTTGTTATTGTTATTTTTAGTTTCAGTTGTGGTGGTGGTGGCGTCAGTGGTGTTCGGTGTGGAAGAGTCCATTCTGGGTGAATCCATTTCGATGTCACGAGATAATTTTTTTTTGTTTCTGTTGTCGCTGTGGTGGTGGTGGGGTGGCGGCTTCAACACCTACAGTCATTGGTAATGGCAGGAAATGAATGTCTGCATGAGACAAATTTAAATTATTGCTACTGCTTATATTTTTAGTGTTGGCAAACGTAGTAATATTTACAATGGTGGTGTCGGAGTGAGGTGTTATTTTGTGAGGAAGGTGTGACTGTGAGTCGTCCATGATTTTTTCAAAGAAATTTTTTGTTTGATAATTATAAAAGTTTAAATTTTGGGCTCAAGGCCCCAATTTCTTTGAGTGTCCTTTTCCGAAAGCAAATTTTGTGACCTTATAAACAGTTAACAACAAAAACTTCCCATAAATGGCAATTTTAAACAAACGAAAACAACAAACCTTTGCGGAGCTCACGATGATACGATTTCCTACGTAGATCGCCAATAATAATAATAATAATAATAAAAATAATAATAATAATAATAATAATAATAAAAATAATAATAATAATAATAATAATAATAAAAATAATAATAATAATAATAATAATAATAAGGGGATTTCCAAGGAGGAAATAACAACAAGGAGGAAGAGCGACTTTCATGGAAAATCCCTTCATAGTACCTTCTTTAAGAAAACGGAATTTAGAGATCCACATACATGGAACTGGTTAAAAAGAGGAGACCTTAAAAAAGCTACAGAAGGAATGCTAATGGTTGCGCAAGAGCAAGCCCTCAGAACGAAGTGGGTGAAACACCATATTGACAAGGAGGAGGCTAGCTCACTGTGTAGGGTCTGTGGAGAGAGAGA
>OZ024743.1:91783764-91793764 GCA_964016885.1 Eledone cirrhosa
TTCAACTCCCCAAATTGCTGACGCTGAGCCTATGTTAATAACTAATATTTCTCATAGCCGCTGGTGTAGCTATAATTAATTATAATCCCTTGTTTCATTACAATAAATATGTTAACACCGACTTTTCTAATTTTCTTTCAGGAAAGGCGAGTCCATGGGAATTTTTATATCATTTTTCTACAAAAGCAGTGTCTCCCACTCATAATTGGATTACACAATAAACAAAATAAACATACTAAAGGAAAAAGGGGCAACATTTTATTCACATTATATTTATTTGGATTGGCAGTATCGGTAGAGGGTCGGACGCCATGCTTTGCAGCAAAGAGTTACGGCCCTTTATGATCTGAGTTCAAATCCCGCCGAGGTTAACTTTGCCTTTCATCCTTATAGGGTCGATAAAATAAAGTACCAGTAATACACTGGGATAATTGCTGTTCTTGTGCCAAAAGTAGAAACAATTATATTTATTTGTCATTCATTTTTTAATTTTTTTATTTATTTATTTATTTTTTATTTATTTTATTTGCAGGCACTATATATATATATATATGGAGTGGAATGCATCCTAATTGTTTAAGTGTTTAGGGCCTGTCCCTAGCCTGGGGTCCGTGTGTTAAGTTCAACATGTCAAGTACTTTGTTATAAACATAATATAACATGCTATTGAGTATCCATTTCTCATCATATAACAATCTGAAAGAAAGGGTTTTTGTAGCAGGGGGTCTGTTAGAAAATTCATTTAAATAAAAAGGGTCCTTAGTCGGGAAAGGGTTGGGAACCACTATATCAAAGCCATAACTACGATCTGATTTATACAGATATGACCTTTTAATCAACAACATTCTATCTACAATTTCATGAAGCAATTTAGTTTGATAGATTTGTTACTGAAATTGAAATAAATGTACAGTACAAGTAAGTTCAAAGGTTAAATGGCTTTCATATTAGGTTAACACATACACTCTCATTACTCATGATCTGTCATTTGCTGCATTTCAGCAGCCGTGGAGGTGAGCAGGTCAAGTCATTTAAGTCTTAACATTCCTCATCCTCCAATCTATGCCAGTCTCGAAGCCTTTAGGATTGATGTATCATTCGTTAGCTCGTCGTTAGTTTCTTTCGTTAGCTTTCGTACGGTCTGTGGGCGTGGGTTATGTTAGAAGTCTGGGCTTTACTTTTAATTCTCCACAGCCACCACCTCGTACTGTGGCCACCCGCTGAACTTCCTTAGAGCCTGATGTACCACGGGGCTGCCTCTATGTGGCCCTTCTTATTTACATAGGACATAAAACCATGTTTCTACCAGGTATAATGTCTTTCTCATTGGCACCAATGGAATATACAACAGCACTTGATATTATTCAGATTTTAATATGTCAATATGTACAAATGGAACCAAAAGTCCAGCCTTTCTATCAAAAAGTAAAACTCAGACCACTACTAGCTGCAACCACCTCGCCGAAGTAATGTACGAACTAATGCTTCCGTCTGCCCGTTCAACTAGTCAAGAGAGAGAAAGTATCAGATTGGCGAAGAAACGAAGGGAGAGAAAGAGAGAGAGAGAGAGAGAGAGAAAAGGAGAAAGAAAGAGAGAGAGAGAGAGAGAGAGAGAGAGAGAGAGAGAGAGAGAGAGAGAGAGAGAGTTAAATACGGTAAAACCGTCTTTATACTCGACTTAAGATCAGTATCAGCAGCAACTGGAGGATAACTCTGCGATGGACTGGCGTCCTGTCCAGGGTGGGTTGGGGAGTCTTGTATACACATTCAGTCACTTAATACCAATGATAAGCCCCGGCCTTTGAAGCCTCCGGGTTGGTAACAATCTTTTAATATTTCTAACTTATCCGTATAGACCAGGGTTTCTCAACCTGGGCGATATCGCCCACCGCTGGGCGATTCAACTATCGGGTGGGCGATGAACGAATTTTTAGGAAATGGTGGGCGATCTAAAATTTTGGTGGGCGACAAAGGATTTTAGGTAATTAAGTATGTTATTGGTGATATAATGGCCGGTATGCTGTAACCACAGAGCTCGGGTTCGCTCTTCCCTAGTCTAGACTAAGGAAGTAGTATCCAGCTGTATGACTGTAATTCATCTGTTTTCAACTGATTCATGTCCAGCAGTTTACGGCTGCCAAACAGCTCACATGGACAGCTCGCATTGGACGCACACACATCCGTGTTCATCGGTAAGCTAAAACAGGTGATGACGCAAGACCAACGGCAAAACGTGTTAACACTGCTGTAGTCGCGCATCGTGAATTTCTGCCTTCGCCGATTCCGCCTCTATGAATTCTTTTTCCAAATTTTAACTTCCCTGATGCCTCCGGTAAAGAAAACTTCTCGCCAGTACAGCATTGATTATTTATCATATGGATTTATTGCTTCTCCTCAGAACTATCAATTACCCATGTGTCTTCTATGCCAGCAAACTTTGAGCAATGAAACCATGAAACTTGAAATATCATTTTGATTCCAAGCATTTTGACAAAAAAGACAAACCGTTGTCATATTTTTGGCAACTTAAGGCCTCTTTCGAAAAGCGGAAAACACTGAACACAATGTTTAGGGAAGCAACTGTACAGGAAAATGACGGTATGATTGCGTTGTACTATATTGCATTACTGGTCGCAAAGACCGGGAAGTCCCACACTATAGGAGAAACATTGCTCCGACCTGTCATTGAAGAAGTTCTATAATGCATTCATTTTTTAAGCAACCGTTCTGAATAATGCTTTCTTTTTGCGTCCTTAAAATTACTGCACAAGTGGGCGATGGGAATTTTTGTGTGTGGAAAAGTGGGCGATAACGACAAAAAGGTTGGGAACCCCTGATATAGACAATTGTTTTCCCCACAATTAAGACGCCAATAAGTAGATTTACGTACTCGCTTTATCGAGGATTGTGAAAACTATCACTAATCAATACTTGATTTGTTATTGTTGTTACTTTAAATTATGCAAATGTTCATGCTTATATCCTGTATCATATCCTTTATTATATATCCTGTATCTCTTTTTCCATTGGTTGAATAAGCAACTATACAAAACATGCACAAATGGAGGAGAGTGTGTACTAATTAATAAAACATACGTTACCAGTGATATGATATCGTATTATGAAATCTTTCCAAACAAACACCTGAGATAGAAAGATTTGTTTTTCCTGATAATAACAAGATGAAAAGAGCTGAAATACTCGTGTAATATAATTAGTCTTCACTACAAATATTTGAAGTGACGTTTTCGTTTTTGGACATTTCACAAACGACCAATGAAAACGAGATTGGTAGAAAAAATCGACCAATAATAAAGGTATCTGTTGTATAATCTCCAACATCACAACCGGAAATATTCTTTTTATTTTATGTTATGTTGTTTTTTATTTATGTTTCGTTTTCCTTTTTACTGTACGAAATGGAAATTATAGATGTTGGTAATGATTCATACCTTCAGACGCGTTATTGACTTTTTTATTTTATTTTATTTTTTAGTATTCTGGTGAATTTTCCCCTTTGATAAAGAGGTAAAGATATTGGTTGTAATCAATACATTTTGGTGACGTTTTCTTTCCATATAAACCCGTGACTCTTTGAAAACTAGCTGAGCGCTTTGGAAACAGAACACTATTCGTCACGGTTTATTTATCACCCCCTATATGTATATAGATCAAAGTACTGAAATAACGGTTGGTCTCGAGATAAATAGTTTTTAAAAGAAATTCTCTCTTTATGTTTCTCTTGGGCTTCCTGCATTCACTAATGGATTTCTGTCCAGTTAAATAACCACTTGTTTGGTACAAAATACTATCAACACCTATTTATTGAAAGTTATTGGTTGGGCCTCCGTCAGTTTCGACGACGAGTGTTCCAGTTGTTCGATCAACGGAGAGACAGCCGGCAATTGAAATTAACGTGCCAGTAGCTGTGCATCTGATAGACACGTGTACTCTTAATGTGATTCTTGTGGGGAGGGGATTCAGCGCGACGAAGTGTATGAGAAGGCTAGCCGTTTGAGTTGCAGGTACTGTCCATCGGAGGGGGTTTTAAACAGTCCTCCTCTACCCAGGTTCACACACGAGGCGTGGTTCAAACCGATGGTGTGGTAAATCACACTTGCATCTATCCACTTAACCCTTGTGCCTCTGTGATGGATATAAAATGGAATCAAGAATACGAGCAACAGGTTTGAACCATTGGTTATGTCAAATATTTATAAAACATTTTGTATTTTATCTGATGATAGCGTACCAAAATTTTGGTACCCTTGAAATATAATAGAATAAATATTATTTTATAAATATAGTTTCCATTTATTTAATATCATTGTATATTATACTCCAGAAAATCTATTGAGTGCTCTAATTCAGTTATAAACATTTATATTTGTTGAATTACCAACAAATTGAATATCCCTTCTGCTTATATATGTATATATGTATGTATATATAGGTATACACGCACATACATATACATCTATATTTATATATATGTGTGTGTGTGTGTGTGTGTGTGTGTGTGTGTGTGTGTGTGTGTGTGTGTGTGTGTGTGTGCGTGTGTGCTTGCGTGAGTGTGTGTGTGTGTACATGCATATTTACATTAAGAAGACTACGTTTCAAATGTTTCAACTACATCCATAGTTTTGTTGTTTCTTTTTGAGTCAACCAGATATTCCCAAATAATAGGATGTGGATGGAATAAGCGAGATGGGGGGAATAAGTGGGGGAGTTAGAATAAGCGGGAGTGGGTGGGGTGAGAATCAATAATTTGTCCAGGTTGTCTCCATTCATGTTTTAAACAACCCAGAATTAGTCGTTTAGTTTACATATTGAGACCCCAACCTATCCTATTTTATAACCTATGAGATTTCAAGTAATGTTCTTTTTTTTTATTTTGGTTATGTATAATTTATTGTTTATGTCTAAAGAAAATGAATTGTCGCAGGAATACAACCACTTAAAATAAAATATCGCCGGAGGTAGATTAACACAATTTAATAGCGGGTGGTGGGGCTGTGGGAGTGAAAAATTATTAAGCAGGAGGGGTGGCGATTATTCGAAAAACGAGAGTAACTGAGTATAGCAAGGCTGAATTTCTGAATTACAGGTGCAACGCATTTTCACCAGCTGAGTGGACTGGAACAACATGAAATAAAGTGCATTGCTGAAGGACACAAAGCGCCTATGGGAATCAAGCCTTCGACAAACTGAAAAATTAATAAGTAGGGGAGGGACGATTATTAGAGACCCGAGAGAAGCTAATTACAAGTATTAGAAATTGATTATTAGCAAATTAGGACTGGGGGTAATTTTCAACAGGTTGTCTGAATGATAGGCAAAAGTTCTCGTCTTGTCAATATAGAGGCGAAGGCAGGCTGTCCGTGCATCAGTGTTCGACAGTATCTGACAAGAACAGGCTGATAAGGTAGTTTGGCGAGAGGATGCTAAAAATAGCAATACATCGCTCGGTCAATCGAAGGAACTCAACCGATCAAATCATGGTTTGGGGAATGAAATATAACGGGGATTTAGATCGATACAATGCTAAAGACATAGATGCCATTGCAATAATTTCCTCCTTGCTTCATGGAGCATAATATATATAATATATACTTCTACATAATATATATATATATATATATATATATATATATATATATATATATGTATTGAAGTTCCCGTTGAAAATTGAAAAAGTCATAGGAATGAATAGTGCTCTATGTAAGTACCAGAGCAAAATTTAATGTATAATAAACAATACAATATAATTACCTCATTACCAGAGGTTTCCCGAATAAGACGAATACAAAAAACGTCCTCATTTGTTCGTCGGACAAGGCAATTTAAAACATAATGAAATATTTGAAAAGTCTCCTCAAGAAATGCAAGAGTTTAACGGGCAAAAAATATATAAATAAAAGTAATGCAAGAGATATATAAAAAAATAAGGAAATATAGTTAGGGTATGTGTATATGTATGTATATACACTCACAAATGTACATATGTGTGTATGTACAAATGCATGTGTATGGTGAAAATGTGTGCGTAAGTACATATATGAGGGCAAGTATATTTGTGTATATGTGACCACAAATACGTATATAATATGAGTTGAAAAATAAATTGTATGATAATATAATTAATACGCATCCAGATACAGGTATTAAATACACATACGAGTATGAAAGCACGCGTATAAACACACACACGCGCGCGGTCACTTATATGCGGAAGATAAAGAGGGAAGGGAGTGTAATAGTAAAAAGAAGTGTCATTCTCGATATATGTATAAAAATGAAACAATATATGAAACAATATATGAGGCGTTCGTATACATATACAGAACGTATACGCACATAAGCACACTCACACATAGATACAGATTATAAGCCAGCCGTATGAGTAAATGATTACAAATATAAAATCGGCTGCGAAACAACATGATATATCTGGAGTGGATAACGCAAGTGACAAGCGCTATCAGGTAGTGAAAGAAAATGGGGAAGTAAAATGTGGAATGTGAAGATATTAGGTAAGTGAATCGAAAAGTATGGGGGGGGGGGGTTTACTGGTGGATGTGAAGTAAAAATAAAAATAAAATTAAAAATAAAGTTAAAAATGAAAGTAAATCAGAAAGAGAAGTCTGTAAAGAGGATAATTTAAGGAAAGTGAAGAATAAGAGTTTATGGAGGATAAGTATCTGAAAGTGAGTTAAGTTTATATGAGTTGGAAAGCAAGTGTGATTTCATAAGTGGGCAACTGGTGAAAATTTCTGTTTTTGTATTTAGGCAGGTTTTTGGTGATTTAAGGTTCTGTAAAATTCAATATTTTTCACTTATGCAGAGTGTGCATCTTCTTGTTCCTCTTGCATATTCTTTAGATTGGTTCAAAATTGACCAATCCAATTTATATTGGATACCTTGGTCTTTCAAATCCCATATTCTGCTAGCCAGAGCTGTTGTGAATCTTTTTTCTGGATGTCGGAATGATGCGACATGTGAGTAATAACGCGTTTTGAATTTGTCTTGTGTCATACCCACATATCGTTCGCTGGTGGCTGGTTGGTTGTTGCTGGTGGTTGTCACTTTAGCCGCATATAGAATGGCTTTGGTGTTGCATTTAACTTGTAATGGGCATTCACTTTTGACTCTACAGGAGCAATGTTCATGTTCTTTGGGTGATTTTTTCATTCTCATATATTGTTTCATTTTTATACATATATCGAGAATGACACTTCTTTTTACTATTACACTCCCTTCCTCTTTATCTTCCGCATATAAGTGACCGCGTGCGTGTGTGTGTTTATACGCGTGCTTTCATACTCGTATGTGTATTTAATACCTGTATCTGGATGCGTGTTAATTATATTATCATACAATTTCTTTTTCAACTCATATTATATACGTATTTGTGGTCACATATACACAAATATACTTGCCCTCATATATGTACTTACGCACACATTTTTACCATACACATGCATTTGTACATACACACATATGTATATTTGTGAGTGTATATACATACATATACACATACCCTAACTATATTTCCTTATTTTTTTTATATATCTCTTGCATTACTTTTATTTATATATTTTTTGCCCGTTAAACTCTTGCATTTCTTGAGGAGCCTTTTCAAATATTTCACTATGTTTTAAATTGCCTTGTCCGACAAACGAATGAGGACGTTTTTCGTATTCGTCTTATTCGGGAAACCTCTGGTAATGAGGTAATTATATTGTATTGTTTATTATATATATATATTAAAATAACAGATTAAAGTGTAAGCAAAGGATCGCTGCTTTCACCTATAACGGGATCTTCTGAAACTAAAAAAATCAATCTGTGAACGCAGAAGTAAATATTTCGAAAAACGTTGCAACCAAAGGAAAACAGGAAGACGATACTTTGGTTTGTGGAGACAATCCCTGGCAATGAACGAAAAAAAGCGAAGATAATACATTATTATGTGGAGCGTAGAGAGCAATTACACGCAAAGACAAAACCACGTTTATGGTATAAATGAAGTCGTAGACCAAAATTCTATTTAGAAAACCGAATGATTCTCGGCTTCAGAGTTAAGAATAATTGTTTCTACTTTTGGCACAAGGCCAGCAATTACCCAGTACATTACTGGTACTTTATTTTATCGACCCCGTAAGGATGAAAGCATGGCGTCCGACTCTCTAGCGATATTGCCAATCCACAACAATAATTAAATATATACATGCACACATCCATATACATACATACACATGCATGCGCGAAACACCCGCCACGTACACAAAAACACGCGCACACATACAAAAACCCGCGCAACACCTGTACCCGCACACATACGAACGTATACACCAAATACACATAACAAATATATTAAAAACAAATTTATATGTGTGTGTGTGCGTGTATATATAAACGTATATAAATATACACACATAAATACTTATATAACGCGCGCACACACATACCTACAGGTAAATACACATATGTTCGCTAAACGTACGTCAACCAAAACACAAAGTACGCATATACACACCTTACATACGTGCAAACCCGCATACACAGACAAACGCAAAATACACGCATACGCATAACCATATATACATGTACCAGTATATATAATATAATATATACACCTATAACAAATACAAGCAAATATACGTACGAGAAAATATACGTATCACACAACATACAGGTAATATATACTTACCTATACAATATTATTATTATTATTATTATTATTATTATTATTAGGGTGGTGGATTGGCAGTATCGGTAGAGGGTCAGACGCCATGCTTTAAATCATAGTTATGTCCCTTTACGATCTGAGTTCAAATCCCGCCGAGGTTAACTTTGCCTTTCATCCTTACGGGGTCGATAAAATAAAGTACCAGTAATGTACTGGGTGATTGCTGGCCTTGTACCAAAAGTAGAAACAATTATTATTACTATATATATATATATATATATATATATATATATATATATATATATATATCATCATCATCATCATTACTGTTTAACGTCCATTTTTCCACGCTAGCATGGGTTAAACGATTTGTCCTCTTGTGAGATAGGTCAGGTAACTATACATATATATATATATATATATATATATATATATATATATATATATAACTTAAAATGCAGTGGGAATACGAAGAAAGCAAGAACATGGTCCTCATCTGTTGTCTACTGGGGGTCTCGGATATTTCTACACTTTAAAGACAATATACCTCGCCCCAGGGCGTCAATAACTGGATAAGTTATTGGGAAAACGAAGAAAGGAGGGAAGGAAAACAAAGGGGAAGAAAAGAGAAAACAGTAACAAAACAGCGAAAACAACAACAACAAACCGCACAATGTGCGAGCAACTATATATATATAGAGATTAATCGCTTAAGTTTATTTTAAAACAACCCGGTAGAGAGCTTAATTCGTTTTGTGCGGTTTTTGCAAATTTTGCAATAACTACACATGCTGAATTCACTGGCCAAAATAGGGGTTTTCTCCCCTTAGATTCTCGCATGCGCTTTCATAACCTGCAAGAGTCTGCCGACAGAAGAACAAAATTCCGTTGAGAAAGCGATGCCTTGTTCCGTCTCTATACCAAAAGCTTATTTTCATTGCCAGCAATGAAATCATATCCGCTCTCTTGCTCTGGAACCCTGACTCCAGCCTGACTAGGAGTAGGAAGCTGTCATTCCCTGACGTTATCTCTAGGGATACGGGAATCAGCAGACAGGACCTGGGGCAGCGATGGGGGACAGGGGATTCTGGGGCATGAGAGTGAGATCCATCATCTCGACAGTAGTCGACGAGTGATGGTGTGTGATTTTTATAAGCAGACAGTATTATTGATTTAGGCGTTGCAGAAACCCACTTTCGGAGCATTCCATCTTTCAATGAAGGGTCCGGGTAAATATTTCAATCATATCTCATTTTGTTTGACCCGTTTTAACTTGTTCGCTTTTTTGGCTATGGTGGTTAATGGCTT
>OZ024743.1:91801264-91811264 GCA_964016885.1 Eledone cirrhosa
TACGTGGTCCTGGATTCAGTCCTGCTGTGCGAAAACTCGGACAAGTGCCTTTTACTATAAACTCAAGTTTACCAATTTACCATTTGGTACACGGAAACTGCAGAAGCCCGTCGTATATATGTATTTATGTTTACGTATGTATGTGTCTGTGTGTTTGTGTGTGTGCGTGTGTCTGTGTGCCTGTGTGTGTGTGTGTGTGTGTCCGTCTTTATTTTTATGTTTGTGTCTATGTATGTGTTTATGTCACATGACCTAGCAATTCGACAGAAACTGATCGATGAAATAGGTGCCAGGCTTAGAATATTCTGAGGTCGGTCGATATGATTGTCTAAATTCATTTAAGCTGTTGCTGCAGCATGGCCAACGTCTAATGTCTGAAACTTGTGAAAAAATAAAAGAAAGAAAAAAGAACAAAAGAATATTAGAATAAAAAGAATGATAACCAGATGTTCCTAAGAAGTTTTATAATGAAAGGCCTTGAAAGTATGGTGTAGGAGAACATCTTGATCTCGTAATATAAACACTGCAGATGTTCCTAAGGAGCGTTAGAGTGTGTGTTTGTGTTTATATATTGGACCTCCGTTGGTTCCAACGATGAGTGTTGAAGTTAGTTGAACAATGGAACTGTCAGCTCGTGAAATGAACGTGCAAGTGGCTGAGTATTCCATAAACGCGCATACAATTGATGTAGCGCCCAAGGAAATTCAACGTAACACAGTGTGCGACATTGTCGGCTGAGCGGACTTGAGTAACGTGAAATAAAGAAATTGTGTTGCTCAACAACACAACGCGGATCAAATTCACGATCTTCCGATTTTGAGCCGAACATTCTAACCATCAGACCACGCACCTTCACAAACCGTAATCTACTAGAGACGCACCACGCCTGTGGGTGCAAGACTCGCGAGGTGGAGTGGCTGTTTCAGCGCGCCTCTGGAGCAATGCTTTCTCTTTCCTGTCGGCTGGGACCCATAGGCGGAGGGCAAGTTAGTTGGTAGTGGAGGATATTCGTTCAGACGTCACTTCTACAACTAAAGTATATTTAACTGAAATATACTGCTCTTAAATTTTAAGAACAGTGGCTCTTCCAGCGCGTCTCCCGGGAAACGCCTCCTCTATTCTATCCGCCGGGGTCGTGGGGCAGCCAGCGCGTGGGCCCCCATTTTCTCATAATACTGAGAGATGGGGAGAGGGGGAGAGTCGGAGGCAGTGACAATTGGAGTTTAGTTCCATTTTGTTAGGATCTGATGTATATATACATATATATATATAGAGAGAGAGAGAGGGAGAAAGAGAGGGAGGGAGGGGAAAGTGAGATTGGAAATATATATATGTGTGTGTGTGTGTGTGTGTATGTGTGTGTGTGTGTGTGTGTGTGTGTGTGCGTGTGTGTGCGTGCGTGTGCGTGCGTGTGTGTGTATGTGTTTATTTACCACGCCGCATTTTATTTTATACATACATTTACTATATAACTTCCAGATTGCTGCTGCTATTGCTGCTACTTTTGCTGCTGTTGTTGCCGTTACTGCTGCTACTGTTGATTACCATACACAAAAATATACACACATGCTCAACGAAAGGAATGTCGAGAGTATCTCCCATTCGATGCCTCAATACTGAGGGTCTATTTATTAGAGATCTCGCAGCCTACTGAACCATGGCTCAACACCTGTTACTATATTGTACTGTTGTTGTCGACAAACATCGTTCTTTGTATAACAAATCAGCTGCTTATTATTAACAAACTTAGGGCAGGGGATTGGCAGTATCGGTAGAGGGTCGGACGCCATGCTTTGCAGCACAGTTGCGTCCCTTTACGGACTGAGTTCAAATCCCGCCGAGGTTAACTTTGCCTTCATCCTTATGTGGTCGATAAAATAAAGTACCAGTAATACATTGGGATAATTGCTGGCCTTGTACCAAAAGTAGAAACAATTATTAATAAACTTAAGAAAAATAACAGAGAGGACAAGACAATTTTTTTAAGGGGAAATCTTAAAATATTATTTTTTGAAAATATAAATACAAAGGACACAGAAGTCCAGAGCCATCGGCCGTTGAGGTGGACTTTGGCAGTTTTGACCCCTACCAAAAGTACTGCCTAGCCGCATACACTTTCATATATTGCTACACTATGAAGGCACGTGACTTAGTCGTTAATGTATGTATATATATATATATATATATATATATATATATATATATATATATATATATATATATATATATATATATTGGTAAACGGAATTGAAAATGCTGACAAATTGTTCACAGTTGAAAAATGGTTTAATTAGGAATAAAAGAGTATTAGTGATTGTATGGGTTAGTATTCAGTTGTGGTTTTAAGTTTTTAAGTTTTTACCGGTTGCGCATTTCTAAATGCTTTTCAAAAATAATTTTGAGATAGAGTGTCCGTGCTGTTTGCTCTGATCAGGGCAAACAGCACGGACACTCTATCTCAAAATTATTTTTGAAAAGCATTAAGAAATGCGCAACCGGTAAAAACTTAAAAACTTAAAACCACAACTGAATACTAACCCATACAATCACTAATACTCTTTTATTCCTAATTAAACCATTTTTCAACTGTGAACAATTTGTCAGCATTTTCTATTCCGTTTACCAATATATAATAACTTGTGTGTTACACCTCTATTCTTTTAACTATATATATATATATATAGTAAAAGAGTCAGGGGTCCTGACTCTTTTCCTATTACCCACTCTACTACCCTCAGTATCGAGTACTCTGGTGCGTATTGTCCACCTGGTTCCTTATCACACTTTCTTTGTTATATATGTGTGTGTGGGGGTGGGTGGGTGCTGGGTTTAATCAGGGTTAACCATAGTTAGTAAGGCACTCAATATATTAGTAGAGTGTAAACACCAAGACAGGCTTTCGTGATGATTTCTTTTGAATTAAACAGTTCTAGTCCTGTAGAAGCTATTTCTATATTAAACTTTATATATATACGTGTGTGTGACTGTGCGTAAACTTAAAATGTTTCTGCTCTCACCCTCTAATACTGTTCCAATCAACAAAAACATGGGGTGTGAAAACTTTCAGCTCAATCGGACAACTGTTAGGCGACCCTCAAACGCCTTGAAGTTGGAACATAGTATACGTAACGATTAATTCTGTTCAAACGCGGTATACTGTTCCCTATCTCGACCATTTTCTTTTTTTCTTCTTAGAGAAATTTATTTGGACACATCCAGACAACCCCAGCAAATGTTTAAAAACGTTCTGAATCAAATTTACCAATAATTAATTTGAAAAGTTCCTGAAATAACATGAAAAACTTAAGAAATATTAGGTTCTTAATAAAGCACACAATTTCTATAAGCGAAACGCATTTTTATTTACAACAATAATTTCTATAGAATCAAAAACATAATGTGAACACTGAACACTGTGTATTGAACATTATTTTTGCTTAAGAGTTACGGCCCTTTATGGTCTGAGTTCAAATCCCACTGAGGTTAAGTTTGTCTTTCATCCTTACGGGGTCGATAAAATAAAGTACCAGAGGGATAATTGCTGGCCTTGTGCCAAAAGTAGAAACAATTATTTTTGCTTAAGAGAGGATTTAGTGGCAGTTGGGTATGTTTTAAGGTTTTCGGTAACCATCTGTAAAACAAATTGTTTCTCAGTTTTATCTTTGGTGAGACTATTATTGTAATCCTGGATGAGTTTGACACCTCTTTCTGCAACTGTATTCTTAAGTTTTTCAAGCCCACTTTTGTAACTAGGATTATCCCCCCATGTTAAAGGATCTTTGTCGAGGAAATCGGTGCTGATAGAAAATCTCGTAAAGAAAGTTTTTGTACCAGGAGTTACAAAAGACGAAAACTCGATGTTTGTAAAGGAATGTACCTCTTCAGTTGATTTTTTTCTTCTTCCTCTTCTTCACCTTTGTCTGCTTCCAGCATAACTTGAGCAATTTACCTTAACCTCTCCCTGCTCTCCTTTTCCCATTGCTCTCCTTCCTCTCATTTTCTCATTGCTCTCCTTTTATCCTTGCTCTCCTTCCTCGCCTTTTCTCCTTCCTCTCCTTGCTCTCCTTCCTCTCCTTTTATCCTTGCTCTTCTTGCTATCCATTTCTCCTTACTCTCCTTTTCTCATTGCTTTGCTTCCTCATCTTCCTCTCCTTTTATCCTTGCACTTCTTTTTCCATTGCTCTCCTTTTCTCATTGCTCTCTTTGCTCTCTCTTTCTCCTTGCTCTCCCTTTATCCTTACTCTCTTTTTCTCATTTCTCTCCTTGCTCTCCTTTTCTCATTGCTCTCCTTGCTCTCCTTTTCTCATTGTTCTCTCTTTTCCTTACTCTCCTTTTCTCCTTGCTCTCCCTTTCTCCTTGTATCTATGTACTTGTTTATATACAAATACAATGAGAAAATAAGGAGAGTATATACATACATACATTTATATATATGTATATATGTATATACATATATACATACATATATATATATATATAGTAATAATAATAAATTTGAAGACTAAAATCCAAAGAGGGCTCGATAAGGATAAATATATATCAAATATATAAGAACCGTAGAGCAAATATTTATTAAAATAACAGATTAAAGTTTAAGCAAAGAGTTTCAGAAGATCCCGTTAAGGGTGAAAGCAGCGATTCTTTGCTTAAACTTTAATCTGTTATTTTAATAAATATATATATATATATATATATATATATATATATATATAT
Organism: Eledone cirrhosa; assembly: GCA_964016885.1. Classification (NCBI taxonomy): domain Eukaryota; kingdom Metazoa; phylum Mollusca; class Cephalopoda; order Octopoda; family Eledonidae; genus Eledone; species Eledone cirrhosa. The sequence continues at coordinate 91,805,978 of OZ024743.1, forward strand.
TACTCAATACCGAGTACACATTTCTCTCAGCTGTCAACAACGTACGGATATATGTATATTAGGGTGGCCCTTAGCAATAGGTAATTTTCCGAAAGTTAAAATGTTGCTGCTCCCACAGCGAAAAATAAGTGTTTGCCCTCTACCTGCGTTCTGTCCCCAGCTTTGCAAGTTGCCTTCCCCATTATATTTATTGTCACTTATCCTTCTAATACCAAGAATAAGTCAGAACAAGTTTTTAATTTAAGAGAAAATTATATAAGAGATGAAACATTTTTATCTGAAAAAATGACTTTCCGGGCGAAAACTTCACGGTCGATGCGGGTCGATGCGGGTCGATGCGGGTCGCCTTGCAGTTGTCCGCTTGAGCTGAAATTTTGCATAGATAGGTTTTATGCTGATTGGAACAATATAGGGGGGTGGGCGCTAAACTTTTAGAAAGTTAAAAAATAAGGGCCACCCTAGCATATATATATATATATATATATATATATATATATATATATATATATATATATATATATATATATATATATATACATAATAACATAAACGGAGAAAGCTATTAGCGATACTCCGGCCAATTTCCAACTCACTCAACAAACATTAGGAAATACCGGAGTATATTCCCAATTAAACGTTTGGAGTGCTAACTATATTGTATTGTGTGGATAATTGGCTGTATTATTTTATATGAGATATATTAAAGATCTCATTTCCCAAACGAATCGTTTCATTGTAAGATTTCTACATGGTAGGTGAAATTATACCAAGTTATGTAGAAACTTGTGTAAGAGCAATGGATTCTTATGCAAGTGGGTTCTTATAAATCTTCAGTGGGTGCCCAATAATATTAATATTAATAACTAAATCAACATCAATATTTAGAGATAATCTCCATCAATGCTAGAAGGAGCTGTTAGGTTGTAAGTCCAGCAGTTCGACAGAAAATCTCACATTGTCCCCAAAATGGGAGGAGGAGGAGGCTACCGTGAAAAATAATACACACCCAGGTCATTGAACTCTGACAAGAATTCAAGCCTCGTGCGGTGGGTTATATATATATATATATATATATATATATATATATATATATGTATATATACACACACACACGTATATATACAAAATAGAAGTAACCGGGACTGCTTAAATGAGTATATAAGTATATAAATTTACACTTTTTTGGGAATATAACATGTAAACATGTCAACTTTCTATAAGTATTTCTCTGTAAATTGAAAACATATTGAACACCTTTCACCAGTTTTCAAGCTTAATTTGGCCCTCATCAGAAGGTATGTATGCGATCTCAACAACCACAAGGGAATAAATAATTGCTTATCGCTTATTGTAGTATCCTTACATGGATGTATTAATTTGCATATTATCAGCGCTGTTGTATGGTAGTTAATTACAATATAATTAGCAGTGGAGACTTCTAGGACCACCTCCCTACTCACCAACACCGGCACGGAGTTGGTTCCACGCAGGTGTGAGCCTTGCCAGCTGGAATGGCTCTTCCAGCACACCTTCCTCACCACCCTCCGGGAAAACACCTTCTTCACTATTGTAATCTAATGGGGGTCCACGCGCTGGCTTCTGAACATCGTGGGCACAATGCCCGAGACTAAGACAAAAAAAGCAACATTTTATTTCATGCCTGTTGCCATCAGACCATCAGAATCATCACCACTAAAGGCACTCCACCACCATTAACAACATCATAACCACCACTACCACCACCACCACCACAACCACTATCATTAGCAATATCATAATCACAGCTACCACCACCACCAACATCAGCACCACCACCACCAACATCACCAACACCACCACTATTAGCGACGTTATAACCACCACAACCCCAGAGCCACCATTACCAACGTTATAACCACAAAATGCCAGCATCACCACCACCACCACCACCACCACCACCACCACCACCACCACCACCACCACCACCACCACCACCACCACCATCATTAGCAACGTTATAACCACAAAAAACCACCATCACCAGCACTACAACCACTAAAGCTTTACCTACTGCTTCTATTACTATTATTACTAAAGCTTTACCTACTACTACTACTACTACTACTACTACTACTACTACTACTACTACTACTACTACTACTACTACTACCACCACTACTACTACTACTACTACCACTACTACTACTACTACTACTACTACCAATACTACTACTACTAGTACTACTACTACTACTACTACTACTACTACTACTACTACTACTACTACTACTACATTACTATCGTTACGATTGAAACCACTACCTCAACTATGTAACTCAGCTGTACCTTCTACTACTACCACCTCAACCACTACCACCACAACCACTATCACTACCATTAGTACCACCTCAACCATCATCACCACAACTACTATCACCACTAGTAACAACACTACAAACACTACTACCACTGAAACCACTACCCCAAACATGTACCCCAGCTTTAACTTCAACTACTACCACAACCACTACCATCACCACCACCACCCCTATCATCAGTACTACCTCAACCACTACCACCACCACAACTACGATCACCACTGAAACCACTACTATCTTCGTTTTCCTCTGCTCTATCTACACCACCATCACCACTAACACCACCACCCTCATCACTAATACCACCACCACCACCACCATCACCACTAACACCACCACCCTCATCACTAATACCACCACCACCACCACCATCACCACTAACACCACCACCCTCATCACTAATACCACCACCACCACCACCATCACCACTAACACCACCACCCTCATCACTAATACCACCACCACCACCACCATCACCACTAACACCACCACCCTCATCACTAATACCACCACCACCACCACCATCACCACTAACACCACCACCCTCATCACTAATACCACCACCACCACCACCATCACCACTAACACCACCACCCTCATCACTAATACCACCACCACCACCACCACCATCACCACTAACACCACTACCCTCATCACTAATACTATCACCACCACCACCATCACCATTAACACCACCACCCTCATCACTAATACCACCACCACCACCACCACCATCACCACTAACACCACCACCCTCATCACTAATACCACCACCACTAACACCACCACCCTCATCACTAATACCACCACCACCACCACCATCACCACTAACACCACCACCCTCATCACTAATACCACCACCACCACCACCATCACCACTAACACCACCACCCTCATCACTAATACCATCACCACCACCACCATCACCATTAACACCACCACCCTCATCACTAATACCACCACCACCACCCTCATCACTAATACCACCACCACCACCACCATTAACACCACCACCACCATCACTAATACTACCACCACCACCACCACCACCAATACCACCAATACCACCACCATCACTAATACCACCACCACCACCACCATCACTAATACCACCACCACCACCACCACCACCATCACTAATACCACCACCACCACCCTCATCACTAATACCACCACCACCACCACCACCACCACTAATACCACCACCACCACCATCACTAATACCACCACCTCCATCTCTACCACCACTACTCAATACTTACGCCTAGGCAGAGTTGGCTTTAGACCTTGGGGAGACCGGAGCACTTCATGTTTTGGGTGGGGTCCTCATACACCAAAAATAGTATACACAGCAAACCCCCTAAATTTTACCTACCAAAGTTAGTTTGGCGCAAGTAATTGGAGTTGTAAAGTTATACATACAGGTGTTCAAACATTCTAACCATCAATCTATATACTACTAAGGGCAGTGGTTTGGCAGTATCGGTAGAGCGTCACACACCATGTTTTGCAGCATAGTTATGGCCCTTTGCGTTCTGAGTTCAAATCCGCTGAGGTTAACTTTGCCTTTCATCCTTACGAGGTCGATAAAATAAAGTACCTGTGGTGCACTGGGGTATTCGCTGGCCTTATGCCAAAAGTAGAAACTCTATATACTACTAAAAGTCTGTGGTTGCTTGCTTGCTTGTCTGTAATGTAATACAGCCAAAAGGGCACATAATGGGAAAATACTGTGAAAGGAAGTTGACCCTGAAATGGGAATACAAATGGGATAAAACAAGTTTCGCGTAAATTGGACCACGGGTTCCCGAGATATGGGGTTTTTCTGGGTACCTCCATAAATAAAGAGAGAGGAAGATAGAGAGGAAGAGATAGTGGTTGTAATAGAGTAGATTGAAAGAGAGACATAGAGTGAGGGAGAGGAGACAGAGAAGGAGAATGTAAGAGAGAGAGAGAGAGAGAGAGAGCTGCTGGTGTTGCTGTGTATATATATATATATATATATATATATATATATATATATATATATATATATATATGTGAGTGTGTGTGTATATATATATATATGTGTGTGTGTGTGTCTATGACCAGTGTATATATAGATCACAGACACCCACATATATATATATACACACAGATTCATATATATACATAGATATATATGTATACACAAACACACATTTATATATATACATACACACACGTATATATATATATGGGCCTTCTAGTTTCATTTCACATTATATACATGTGTGTATATTTTAATTATTCAAAAATTATTTTTAAGTGAACATGATATTTAAAAACATATTTTGAAGTGAACGTGACCCAACGGGTCACGGGTGGTCTAGTCCTAATACTAAAACGCCCAGCTGAGAGCACAAATAAACTGCTACGGCCGTCGCTAATGGGGCCCCCACTAAATACCCCCCAATTAAACCCGGCCCTGTGCGTAGAGTGTAAATTTTATTCTCTAAGTAGAAACTGGCAGTGACTTCGAAGTTTCCGCTTGATTTCGTATTCTGGCGGTCAGATGTTTTTAGAAGATTTGAATATTTTAATTTTATTTTATGTCAACTATATTTTACAAACACAAGTTATATAGCGATAATAACAAAATTACGTTATGAAAAAAAAGAGAAGGGGTAAAGAAGGGCAGATCTGGCTGTGTAGAACAGAAAGGACTATAAATGTCATTAATGAGAAGAAAAGGAAGGAAAGAGCAAAGCGTATTATGCAATGGAAGAAAGATAGGGGTAAAGGGACTAATGAGGGTGACAGACTCCAGGCCTAATTCGAGGCTGGATTTCGGCAGCGACACTCGCTGCAACAGCCACCCCACCTCACGGGGCTCTTTTCTCAGATGGGCTGCCGACGTTCGGACTTTACGGAGGAGCTCGGCTGTAATATTTCCACTCTACCAACTAACG
>OZ024743.1:91816264-91828764 GCA_964016885.1 Eledone cirrhosa
ACAAGTCAGTAATGCACGGACATTGGACAAGTGCGTGCAGAACGGTTTCGTCGTTCTGTGTGCATCTTGGACAGGTCCGTCTGACAGCACTTCCGTGCCTGTAGAGTTTATCCCGAACCGGCAGTGCCCCCCGATAGCACTACCAAGCGAGGGATTTCTGGAAATTGAATAATAATAATAATAATAATAATAATAATAATAATAATAATAATAATAATAATAATAATAATAATAATAATGCTTTCTTTATTAACCACAATGTTTACATAAAGTAGACATTAAGGACAGTACAGAACAATACAGGACGGTACAAATGGGCATTTCTGCGTGTAAAAAAAACAGAGGATGTAATAAAAAATAACAATGAAAAATTCCCCAATAGGGGGGAGACTTCCGAGGGACATTTGTGGAGAAAGCCCATTAAAAGTCCACAGTGACCCTGACCACCAGGGCAAGTGCCCTCTCCCAGTTTTCCACCTTTAATTTACAGACAGATACTCAGAGTAGGCCCATTCACACGGGCCATACTTGCTTCTTTCACCCATCTTTCAACAAAATGCTGGGAAGAGAGCACTTCCCTCTCTACCCTGATTTTCCTTTTCAAATGAAATTTGAAAAAGTTAATCAGGGCATCACCGAAGAGGTAAGTGCTCGTCTTCAGCCCTTTCAAACGTGTCCACCATACTATCTCTTTCGCCATGGCCACCAGACAGATAAAAACTACCTGCCCTTCCCGGCTAAAGGAAGAGGGCGGGGCAATCCTCACGATGGACTCAGCTGATAGCTGGATCCGTCCTACACGTGACAGCAGGTGTTCGACATAAACCCGCAAGTCAGCAATGCTCGGACACTGGACGAGTGCGTGCAGGACGGTTTCGTCGCCCTGCGCGCATCTCGGACATGTCCGGCTGACGGCACCTCCATGCCTGTAGAGTTTATCCCGAACTGGCAAAGCTCCTCGGTAGCACTGCCAGGCCAGGGATTTCTGGAAGTTGTCCATAGGCCCCGGCCCGAAAGTCCTTCCGAAGAGATTGGCTAGTTGATTTTCGTCGACGCCTAGAGTTTCTCCAAGTACGTCGTCGCTCTTCCCCTCCACTAATCCTCTATAGAACGCCAAGGTGGAGTTTCCACTGATCACATTGCCCGATTGGTCGAGGGCTGTGGCGACTGAAGACATTCCAGTCTCCAAGCGCTCCCTCTCGGTCTTCGCTTGACCCAGGACTGCAGCTCCGTCAAGGAGACGAGCTGGGGAAAGACGTGTCTAGCAAACGGCGACCACACCTGGTCACCGTCGAGGAAGAGGTGGAGATGTCGTAGCCTGAGCGCGTGCCTGCGCATCATCAGCCACGGCATGCCCAGCCCTCCACGTAGCGGGTGTTGACAGCAGATGGACCGCCTGACCATCGGAGCGCGTCCCTTCCACAAAAAGCGATAGAGCAAACGCTCCAGCGCAGTCAGGCGGGGCTTAGGACAAGGTACGACGGTCAGGCGGTAGTAGATGACGGATGCGATGTACGCGTTGGCCACCTCCGCTCGACCTTTCAGGGATAGCTTCCTCTCTGCCCATTTCTGGGTGAGAGAAGCCACCATGCTCGTCACATCGTCCCAGTTTTTGTCCGTCTGGAGGTCCGAACCGAACCAGACCCCTAGTAATTTAACCGATCCGTCCGTCCAGCGCCCACCGATGCTGTTGGACGGCATGGACCTGCCTCTCCAGGTGCCGAGCTGCAGGCCCACTGACATTTCCTGGTTGATCATTGCTCCTGTCACCGCTTCGTATTCTCTTAGTGTAGTGCCGATCGCCTCGATGTGTTTGGCGTTCGACACCACTACGGTGACATCGTCCGCATATGGTGATACGGATCTTCCGCATCCTAGTTCGCGCGGGACCCCCCTCAACGTCTCCAGTTTGTGCAGTAATGGCTCGAGAGTCAAAACGTACAAGAGGGACGAGAGGGGACATCCTTGGCGGACCGAGCGCATGATGTTGAACGGTTCCGAAAGGTAACCGTCCACTCTCACCACAGAGCAGATGTCGCTGTGCATGGCAGCGATCCAGCCTCTGAAGACGGGCCCAAAGCCAGCCGCCCTCAGTACTGCCGCTAGGTAACGATGGTCGACCCTATCGAAAGCTTTCGACTGATCTAAATTGATCAAGGACCCACCAGTGCCAGGTTCCCTAGCTACCCTCTCTACGATGTATCGCATGAGGTGGAGGTTTTCGTGGATGGATCTGTCGGGAATGGCGCATGTCTGCGCCTCTTCCACCAGACCACCAACGACAAGCGCTAACCTCTTTGCTAGCACCTTGGCCAAAATCTTGAACTCTGTGTTTAGCAGAGTTATGGGCCTGAAATTACCTATGTATCCCCCTTGTTCGGATCCTTTCTCAGCAGCGCCACAGCTCCTCGGCTTACAGAGCTGGAAATTCTCCCGTTCTGTTGCCAGTTGCAGTAGACGTCCGCCAAGAGGCCTCCGAACAAGTCTGGCATCTGCACGTAAAGTTCATAGGGCAGACCATCCAAACCAGGCGATTTACCCCTTGTGCAGCCAGTCATTGCCTCCCGTACTTCAGCGGCTGTTATCGGGTTTTCGCAACAAAGTCCATCCCTCGATCCGGCCCACCGCTGCCCCCGAACAACTGAGCGAAGTGTCGCTGAAAAGCTTCACACATTTGCCCGGGATCGAGTAGCAAGCGCCCGTCGTGGTCCACCAAAGACCGGATCGTGGCTTTGTTGCCACGACGCGCCTTCGCCACTCGAGCCCATTGAACGGCTTTCGTCCCCTCGTGTCTGAGTGCACGCACCCTAGCTCTGACAACGCAGCCTTCGTACTTTGCATTGAAGAATTGGTCAAGGGCCAATTTCGCCGCAAGTACGTCGGTCGCGATGCCTTTGCTAAGCGACTCGTCTAATTTTCTAACTAATTCTCCCTCTGCTCTATTTTTCTCTATTGCTAAAGCCTTACTAAACCTAATGGACTCTATTCTAATCGCTCTTTTCAGAGCAAACCACCACTTGTTGGCGATGGCCCCCGTCAACGCCCGCTTAACTAGTTCGCTAATCCGGTCTCTGTAGGCCTTGCGCGCTGGTAAGGACGCGTTTAGCTTCCAGTAGCCGGGTCCTCGTCTATGAAGCCTATCTAAATCAAGCACACAGATCATGAATTTGTGGTCCGTGTAGCTGACTATCTTGAATTGTGGACAGCCTATGCTAGACCTATCTATTTCTCTACAAAATACTATATCTAGATATGATCTGGATGACCCTATGCGATTTGTCCAAGTCCACATTGGCACATTCGAGAAATCCAATCGGTACCTGTCAGACAGTTCAAAACGCCTGAGCAGGTTGGTGAGGCTCTTGCACCCTCCTCCCCTATCCGCTAATCCCACACAGTCCCAGCGTGAATCTAAGATCCCGTTCCAGTCGCCCACTAACACTAAAGAGCGGGACGTTCCAAGAAAGGTCTCCAGACGCCGGAAGAAATCAGGCCGCCCTGCTCCTGTCGGGGCATAGACGGCCACTAGCCTGAAAGCTTGCCCGTCTCCGGTGGTCACGTCTAGCACCACCAACTTACCTTCTGGGTCCAGGAAGATGGCCCGTATGGCGAGATCCAAACCTCTCCGAAAAAGCACAGCAACTCCTGCCCCGATCCCGGACGGCTGGGAGATGCGTACACATCGTAGCCGCCGAAGATCGGTGCGAAGGCCCGTGCTTCGGAGATTCTGGTCTCGCTGATGGCCACTATATCTATGTTTAGTGACCTGAGGTCGTTGAGCAGGTGGCTGTGCTTCCATGACGACCTCAAGCCACGCGCATTTATGCTGCCTATTCTTAGTGAGGTCATGTTGAAATGGAGTAGAAAAGATGGGAAAGACCACTTACCTTACTTCTCGTAGAGGAAGGATGGTTTGTCCATCCTTTTCACTGCTTGTGTCCTCCTCCGGAAGGATGTCCTTATAAATCCTCCTGGAGAGTGCTTGTCGGAAGTCTCCGATGTCTTTGGGGAATTTTTGTTTTAGTGTCGTGTACGTTTTCTGTGTGATGTGAGTGATTTGTATGAGTGGAGGTGGTGTGAACTTTTGGGTTGTTGTGTAGTCTTTTTCTGTGATGCTGGTGTTGTGTTGCATGTAGTGTAATAATTGGTTGTTGTTCAAATTTAATGCTGTGTAGTGTGTATCGTTTTGGTTGTTTTGTTTTGTTTGCGTTTGTTGTGGGTTTGTTTCTGTTACGCTTTTTCGTGACTTTTGTGGTGTTGGTGATGGTGTTGTTGGGGTTAATGATGGTGATGGTGTTGGTGTTTGTGGTGATGGGGTTGGTGATGCTGGTGTGGATGGTGGCATATCTGTCCTAACTTTTTTGTTTAATAATTTATTTGTTTCCTTCTGTATTTTGTTTTTGGAGGGGGATGGAAAATAATTTTTTTCTTTTTTGGTTTATTTTTTTCTTTTTTACTGATACCGTTTCCCACTCTTCGTCGTCACAATCTGTCTCCAGTTGCGATAAGCCGGGGAGTGGAAAATCCTCCACAGGCGTTGGTTTTGGTTGTGGCGTGGTGGATGGTGTCGGCGCTGGTGCTAATTCTGGCGCGTTGGGTGGTGGTGGTGTTGGTTTTGCTACTGTTGCTGGGGTTGTTGCTGTTACAGTTGCTTCTGTTGTTGCTGCTACAGTTGTTGCTGCCATTTCTGCTGCTGGTGGTGTTGATGGTTGAGTCACTGGGGTGGGTAAGAGAGGTGGCCTCAACCTTTTAGCCTGAGGGCAGAGAGCCCTTAGGTGGGTTCCTTCACCACAAACGACACACCTAGGCCTTCTGCCCTCGACGATTACGGTGAGGTGGCTGCCGTCAGTGAGGTCTATTACCTCTGGGATCTCCTCAATGCTTTTATGGTCCGCTTGGATCAGGAGCTCCATCCCAGATCCGGACCAGTTCTCCTGCTTTTCTTTCGCTATTTCAATTATCTTGGTGTTGGCCTCGATGCCGGCGAGGACGGCAGCCATTAGCCAGGGAATTTCGATGGCCGGTGGAACGTGGGTCACCCTGATCTTCAAAAGTCTCTGGCCACAATAGCTTGGGACGAGTGTGAAATCGTCACTTCTTAATGGGGCCATGGAGTGTTCTCTGGACTCCTGTGGTGTTTCAAAGAACACGTCCACGGTTCCATATTTCTGCCCACGTCTGATGTGGGTTTTTTTTTGTCCCCACATGTCCCAAAGCTTTTTGGATTTGGGACTCGGATGCCCGTTCCACTCGGCGCGATTTTATGTTAATCGTCCGATAAGACACGGTGCATAGGCGACGATGCTCCATTTTATTAGGTGGACAGGGGGGGGGGGCTGACGCTGTACACATCTTTCTTTACCATTCCTTTGGCTTCTTCTAATTCCTCCTGAGTTACCTGGATCGCTTCGCACGTTTTTGCTACTCTGGCAAAACTCAGGGCAGTTTACTTAATTTCATTGTTGGTGTTGTTGTTATCGTTATTTTTGTTATTGTTAATTTTAGTTTCAGTTGTGGTGGTGGTGGCGTCAGTGGTGTTCGGTGTGGAAGAGTTCATTTTGGTTGAATTCATTTCGATATCACGAGTTAATTAATTTTTTTCTTTTGTTTCTGTTGTCGCTGTGGTGGTGGTGGGGTGGCGGCTTTAACACCTGCAGTCATTGGTTATGGCGGGAAATGAACATCTGCCTGAGACAAATTTAAAATATTGCTACTGCTTACATTTCCAGTGTTGGCAAACGTAGCAATATTTACAATGCTGGTGTCGGTGTGAGGCGTTAGTTTGTGAGGAAGGAATGACTCTGAGTCATCCATGATTTTTCAAAGAAAAATTTTTGTTTGATAATTATAAAAAGTTTAAATTTTGGGCTCAAGGCCCCAATATTTTTGAGAGTCCTTTTCAGAAATCAATGTATGTGCACTTATATACAGTTAACAATAAAAATTTTCCATAAATGGCAATTTTAAACAACTGAAAATAACAAACCTTTGCGGAGCTCACGATGATGCGATTTACTACGTAGGTCGCCAATAATAATAATAATAATAATACAATAATAGAAGCAAGGAAATATAAGGGATCCGTACAAGGTTATCCAAACAGGTACAAATGTATCCGACTATAAAATGTGTGTTTGGAAGATAGAGCAAAATATGGAGAATAACGTTAAGATATCTTTCTTTATTTGCCACAGGGGCGTACAAAAACAGGATGGCGGGGGTTTTACATAAAATGTTTAACAATGATAAATAACAATAAACTATATAAAAATAAAATAATTGAAATCCCCAATAGGGGGGTAACGCTACTGCGGGGTTGTTTTACACTCCGTGGATAGAACAACCCTCAACACCAGGGACAGGTTTTGTAGGTGTTCCCGTCTTCCTTCTGTTTATCTTCCTCAGATAGATAGATAGATGTGTGTGTGTACATTATGTGGAGTCATTCATGTACAAATATTAATGTTTGAATGAAGAAAAGAAATGAAATGTCAAAATATAACAAAAAGAAACAAGAAACAAAGAATTCAAGACGTTCACACACACATACTAATATACACACATGTGCATGCAATACACATACACACACATGTACACGCATACACATCCATACACATGCACACACATACACACACATGCATACACACGAATATGCACATACAAATATACACATGCACACTTCCTTTGATATGTATCAAATAATAACCTTTGTTATAGTAGTAGTAGTAGTAGTAGTAGTAGTAGTAGTAGTAGTAGTAGTAGTAGTAGTAGTAGTAGTAGTAGTAGTAGTAGTAGTAGTTGCAGCAGACGTAGTAGTAGTAGTAGTAGTAGTAGTAGTAGTAGTAGTAGTAGTAGTAGTAGTAGTAGTAGTAGTAGTAGTTGCAGAAGAAGTAGTAGTAGTAGTAGTAATAGTAGTAGTAGTAGTAGTAGTTGCAGCAGAAGTAGTAGTAGTAGTTGCAGCAGAAGTAGTAGTAGTAGTAGTAGTAGTAGTAGTAGTAGTAGTAGTAGTAGTAGTAGTAGTAGTAGTAGTAGTAGTAGTTGCAGCAGAAGAAAGCTCGTGGTCTAGTGGTTAACACGTTGAACTCAGGATCATAAGATCCTGTTGTCAATTTTTGAACGGGGCTGGCATGTTGTTTTCTTCAGCCAAATTCTGTATTTTACGTTGTTCCTTCTTCGAGGAGTTACGATCAGCTGATAGTATCAGCAATGAAATGGAACTCCGTTGGTTTCAACGCTGTGTGCTACAGCTGTTCGATCAACAGAACAATATGCTCATGAAATTAACATGTAAATGGCTGACGCGTGCATTCTTAACATAATTCTCAAGGAGATTCAGTGTGACACAATGTGTGTCAAGGCTTACAGGTACAGCCCATCAGACGAGCTTGCAATCAATTTCAGTTGACACAACTGCTTCAGTTAGCGGAGAAATCTACAAGTATGCAGCTGTGGTGAGCCGTATATATTCTAGTCACTAGAAAAAGAAAAATGAATACTTCACCTTCGAAAACGGGATGACTCGAGAAGAAGAAGCATTTCAATATATTTTGCATTTCTGGAAGGACGTGTGGATTGGCAGTATCGGTGGAGAGTCGTACAACATGCTTTATGGAAGAGAGTTACGGCCCTTTACGATCTGAGTTCAAATCCTTCCGAGTTTAGCTTTGCCTTTCATCCTTACGGGGTCGATAAAATAAAGTACCAGTAATGCACTGGGATCGATTTAGTTGACTCTTCCCTCTCTCAAACTTGCTAACCTTTTACCTAAAACAGAAACCAATATATGTTGCACTATTGACTGTTATAATTATAAATATCTGAAAGTAACTGTGTTGTTATGTGACTATGTATGAGAAAATATTTCTATTCTTTTACGTTTTTCTTATTACCCGCATGTATATTCCATTGTATATTTCGTTTTATCCATTTCATATTTTCATACAACCAGTAGCTCACCTAACATACGACATATTGAAAAACACTAGGTTTCGTATTTAATATACAAATAATTTGTTTAAAAAATAAATCAGTTTCAAATATTAGAAACAAATTATTAGCTATTTTTAAAACCTTATTATTTCATTTTTATAGAAAAGTAATCATTGATTTAAAAACTAGCGAGTATCGGTAGGGTGTGGGAGGGGTGGGGGTCTGAGATACAGAAACGTCGTTGAATTAATTAATCTAACCTAAATGATAAAAACAGGCACCTAATTATTTTGCAGATTACCTAAGGCTACGTTGAAGTGTATGAAGTAATGTGAGCAGAGAAGAATATCTTAGCATACGCACGCATGTTGAAATACAACATCTACATGTAGGAGTGGGAGTGGGAGTCGAGGACGGAGATATGCCTACAACCCAGAATATTCCGGGGAAACACAAAGATTATTAAATCAACAATGATGACAATATATATATATATATATAGATATAAATGAAAATATAGAAATTATTGTGAGCAAGAAGCCAACAGTATTTCATGGTGGATTGGCAGTATCGGTAGAGGGTCGGATGCCATGCTTTCCAGCATAGTTACGTCCCTTTACGATCTGAGTTCAAATCCCGCCGAGGTTGACTTTGTCTTTCATCCTTGCGGGGTCGATAAAATAAAGTACCAGTAATGCACTGGGTAATTGCTGGCCTTGTGTCTAAAGTAGAAACAAGTATTTCATAATATATAAGTGACTATAACGTCAAAATGGAAAATAATTAACGTAAGATATGGGAAAATAATTCAAACTCAATTAAAAAAAAATCAAGACAGATTTTATCCACAGATTTTGTGAAATCCAGGGGAAAACCAATAGAGCCTTAACTCTGAATCAAATAAAGCTTAAATACTCATCCTTCAATTTGGAAAAACTACAAATGCTCTATATAGTCTTAAAAAGACTATTTCACGAAACTTTTCAGTGGGGATGCTCACGGTTGGAGTCGTTCATCAGTAGAGCTCAAACACGATAACCCTAAGCAACTGCCAGAATATGCCAAAAAGTGAATTTAAAAGAAGGCTAGTTCACCTCGTGCGGAATTATAAAAATAAACACACATGGAGAGACATGGCTGGTGACGTCAGAATGAGACGAATGTCTATTTACAAGAAACAGCAGTCAAAAACATTCCGAAAAAACTCTACAAAATGTAAGTTCAGCAAAATAGCAATATTATCGCGTTTTTTTTAAAAAAAAGACCGGGATTAGTCACAAATAATATATATATATATATATATATACATATATATATAAATATATATATATATATATATATATATATATATATATATATATACATATATATATATATATATATATATATATATATATATATATATATATATATACATATATATATATATATATATATATATATATATATATATATATATATATATATATGTATATATATATATATATACATATATATATATATAGTAATAATAATAAATTTGAAGACTAAAATCCATATATATATATATATATATATATATACATATATATACATATATATACATACATATATATATATATATATATATAGGAACGAGTAGGACCCCGACGGCTGAGCTCAAGCCGTTTCGACGGCTAATTCTGAATTAGTCCAGAATTAGCCGTCGAAACGGCTTGAGCTCAGCCGTCGGGGTCCGACTCGTTCCTATTACCCACTCTACTACCCTAAGTATTGAGTACTTTGGTGAGTTATGGTCCACCTGGTTCCTTACCACATTTCCTTCGTTATATATATATATATATTATATTACATTCAGAGTTATAAACTCAAACAGTCCTTTACAATTAATTAGCTCAAAGAAAGAAGCATTTCTTAGCCGAGAAATACAAGTTAATATAAATTAATTGTTTCTACTTTTGGCACAAGGCCAGCAATTACCCAGTGCATTACTGGTACTTTATTTTATCGACCCCGTAAGGATGAAAGGCAAAGTCAACCTCGGCGGGATTTGAACTCAGATCGTAAAGGGACGTAACTATGCTGGAAAGCATGGCGTCCGACCCTCTACCGATACTGCCAATCCACCGCCTAAGTTAATATAAATTAATATATGATAAACACAAAAGTGTTTGTATTGCAAAAGACGAAGTTAGCTAGAATGAAATAAACTAATTCAAATAAAATATAGTTTGCCTGTCTCGATTTAAAATAATAAATCAATAAAAACAAACCCATATTGGCAAATAGCCGTAATACCTGGACAAATTTAAATTTCAAAATCCAAACCTGTTATATATATGTATATATATATACATATATATATATATACATAGACACACTAGAAGAGGAAGACCAAGGTTAACATATGTTGATGCCCTAAGGACAGACACTGGTCTGTTGGAAATGCAGGATATGGCAGCGATAATGAGGGACAGAGACCGCTGGAGAGAACTCGTCCATGGATCTCGGGAATTTTACCCGCCTTAGATAGATAGATATATATATATAGTAATAATAATAAATTTGAAGACTAAAATCCATATATATATATATATATAGTGACGAAACATAAGTCGATTGCATGAACTCATAATCCTTTATTTACTGCTATATATATTTCGATGATAGCCATTGAATGGCTATGACCTCATCAGGCAGTTAGTCAGTTCTTAGATATGCCAGCTCTGTGTTTATAGTGTTGATGGTATCAGAGCCTTGGGACATATGAGCTTGTTAGGAATAATTTAATGTTGTCAGCAGAAATAGTCTTAATTCTCATTGGTCAGTTTGTAGATGCTAGTAGGGTTGGTATTTGACCTCAAAGAGGCAGGTGGTGTTGTAAAGTTCAAACCGTTCGGCAAGATGACAATAGTTCCATATGACTGATTTTCACAAAAAGCATTCCTGGTCAGATATATATTCAATTGAGGTTAATAGTATGAAATAGATACTACAGGTCATTCTTAAATTGAGAAATCTATGTGGAGTGGTGCTACTGAAAATTATGGTTAGAGTAGAAAATTTACAAATAAAAAGACTTATGTAGGTTGGCTTGCACGTACACTCACACCGACCTCCACAGACACACCCACCTCCACACATACAAATTCAGGAATTAATGTGGGGTGGTAATACTTAAAATAATGGTTAGAGTCCAATACTTAGATAGTTTAGAAAATTTAGAAATAAAAAGACTTATGTTGGTTGACTTGTACATACACTCACACCTACCCCCTCAGACACACACACATCTACACACACAAATCCATACAGGTGTGTATATATATATATGTACGCACAAGTATATATATATATGTACGCACAAGTATATATATATATATATAATATATATATATATAAAACACATATATATATAAAATATATATACATATATATAAAATATATATATATATATAAAATATACATACATATAAAATACACATATATAAAATATACATACATATATATATATAAAATACACATATACAGATATATATATATATAATATATATATATAATATATATATATATATATATATATATATATATATATATATACATATATAAAATACACATATATACACATATAAAATATATACATATATACACACTATATATATATATATATATATATATATATATATATATAAAATCAGGTTCAATAAAACGTGGTTTTGATGACTCCTAACCAGTAGAGGATCCGGTGGACCATCCACCATAGGGACCACAAAATTTGGGTGGTTGTTGTTGTCCATTGGTCATTGGTACGGGGTGTAGGGGACCTACAGGGGGGGGGGCGTTGTGGGAAGCCTTAACCGGGGTTTATCCATATAGCTTGAGGAAAGTTCCCTTCCTTAGGTGTCTGCAGGCACCGAATAAGTCGGTCCTTCTGTTTAATAGCTTGGTTCCGCCATGAAGTATCTCGAGTGTCTCACTAAGACAGAGGTTGCAAATACCAGACCCGCCTCTGTCGGGGGGAACCTTTCTAACCACGGACCAGACCACTTTTTCAAGTTTGAGCTTCCAGATCAATTCAGAAAGGGCCGTACATTTCTTCTTATCTATTCTGTTAAAGGAATGGCAATGGCTATACCACCGTTCTTTGAAGCTCGTCGCTGTGGATCATATGTAGTGGTGCTCCGAGTTAGGGGTTGTGACCTTGCACCTGTAGACTACGTTTTTCGTTATGCATTCATTACTAAGGGGGCATAGTGATGGGTCTCTGCAATTACATGACTTCTTAAACCCACCACATGTACCGCATGGTTACCATCACTCGGGGTTGGCTGGGTAGCCTCCGCAATCAGCACAGGGTCGTTCGGTTCCGGTGTGCTAGTTGGGCCTGTCCGGGTTCCGGTGCGTCCCGCGTGCTGGTTCTGTTGGGTGGCTCCGGGGTTTACCGTGGTATTAGAAGCAGTGAGCCTATTCCTATTTATGCCAGCTATGTGCTGGGCTACGGAGCGTGTGGTTGAGTAGGAAAGTTTCACCGTGTGCCTGTTGAATATTTTATGGTACTTGTGGGCCCTAGGGAAACATTTATCTAGTACTCT
>OZ024743.1:91838764-91848764 GCA_964016885.1 Eledone cirrhosa
TTACATTTGGATTCATCTCGAAAGGTCTTTTTTCTACGCGCTCATATATTCACCCAGCTTATGCTGACAGAATAACTATGTAGCTTGTGCCCTTCCTATCTACGGTTAGCTTTCCTCTTTGTTGTTACTTGTCTCACTCGCTTTACGCGTTTTAATTGTCCTAATAACTTAATTTAGTTATTATTGCACCAACGTGAGGTATATGATTTTTAATGCAATGAAATATCTATGATCGTTGGCAAATCACTGATGAGGGACTCATTTTATAACATGTTATCCATGTGCAACCTGCAGTATTCTTCTCCCCATTTTTTCATATATATATATATATATATATATATATATATATATATATAAATGAAAATAGAGAAATTAATGTAAGCAAGAAGCCAACAGTAATTCAGACATATAAGTGACTATTACGCCAAGATGAAAAATATTTAACGTAAGATTTGGGAAAATAATTTAATCCCAATTCAAAGCAAGTCAAGACCAGAAATGTATATATACATATATATATATATATTTAATAAAATAACAGATTAAACTTTAAGCAAAGAATCGATGCTTTCACCCTTAACGGGATCTTATGAAACCCGTTAAGGGTGAAAGCAGCGATTCTTTGCTTAAACTTTAATCTGTTATTTTAATAAATATTTGCTCTACGGTTCTTATATATTTGATATATATTTATCCTTATCGAGCCCTCTTTGGATTTTAGTTTTCAAATTTATTATTATTACTATATATATATATATATATATATATATATATATATATATATATATATATCCCTTTAATATATATATATATATATATATATATATATATGTGCGTGTGTGTGTGTCTGATGGTAGCTAAGATGCTTCCATAGGCGGTATGCCGGTTGAGCACTCTATGTTCTTACAGAGCAGAGTGTGATATAAAATATCATTTATATATATATATATATATCGTTTATATATATATATATATATATATATATATATATATATATATATATATATATAGAGAGAGAGAGAGAGAGAGAGAGAGAGAGAGAGAGAGAGAGAGAGAGAGAGAGAGAGAGACAGAGAGAGGGGGGGGGCATATATATATATAGAGAGAGAGACATGGATTGCCAACAAACGGCATATCCAAAGACAGGAACGGTTTCACCAGCAGTGTCTCAGAAAGATGCTTGGTATCAAGTGGCAGATGCATGTGAGTGATGTTGAGGTCCTTGAGAGAAGTGTCCCAGCATTGAAAGTATCATCCACCAACGGCGTTTGCGATGGATCGGACTCCTCTGCAGAATGGAGGATGATCGAATCCCAAAACAACTTTTGTATGGCCAGCTTTGTGAGGGTAAGAGACCACCTCACGAACCAAAGTTCCGATTCAAGGATTGTGTAAAGGACTCATTGAAAAAAACTGGTTTGATGATGGCTGACTGGGAGATAGAAACTCTTGAAAGAGAAACTTGGCGTGGAATGGTGAACGATGGGTCCATAATTTTGAGGACAGACGCATAGAGCACAAGATCAAACGGGATGTGCGTAAGCAATGCCCTGGTGTATCTCTTGAAACAATTGGTGTCTCCATTGAATTGGTGTGCCCTGAGTGTGGAACAATTTGCTTGAGCAAATCTGGTCTCAGGAGCCACAGTCACAGCCATATTCAGAGAGAACCAGTGAACTATGATCTCCACGGTGTTGTGAGGGTTCACAGGCAACCTGATGCAAGACCTGAGGCCAGGGAGATCCATAGTTGGCGTCAATGTGCGAAGGAGTGCAAGTCTCTAGCGGGCTTGAAAAGCCATATCCGAGCGTCACACACCTGAATCTGACAAGCGATTGCAATACTCTTGGCAGAGTTTGCAGCCATCATATATATATATATATATATATATATATATATATATATATATATATATATATATATATATATATATATGTGTGTGTGTGTGTGTGTGTGTGTGTGCGCCCACACACGTAGGCACAGGCACGTGGAAACACGAAGGCTAAGGCATAATGTGTTCAAATAGTGTCCCACCATCTGAACGGTGGAAAGAAAAAGAATCCATACAAAAGATATTATCCTTGCAACATCACGACTGATTCTGCCGTTAGAGATGTTCAGATGCCGAGAAGCAGGCAAGGGAGAGAACTTATATTACCTGGTCTGATTCAAGTATTTTAGAACAATTTTGCAAATAGATGTGTACATAGTCTATAAATTAATTTGATGAAAGCAATGGACTTGTTTCGAATAAGTAGATCCCCTGAGCGATGTATATTCTCTTAGTAAGTGATGATAAGAATGAAAGGGATTATAATGCTGTTGGTGGTGGTAGTGATGGTGGTGGGGCGTGTTGATGGTAATGATGATGATGGGGTTACTGGTGTTATTGCTGTTGGTGGTGGTAGTGATGATGGTGGGGCGTTTTGATGGTGATGATGATGATGATGATGATAATGATAATGGTGATGATGATGTTGATAATGATAATGGTGGTGATGATGGTGATGATGATGATGATGATGATATTGATGATGATGATTATGATGATGATGATGATGATGATGATGGTGATGATAATGATGATGATGATGATGATAATGATAGTGATGGGGAAGAGGGTGATGATGATGATAATGATGATAATGATGATATTGATGATGATAATGATGATAATGATGGTGATGAGGATGATGATAATGATGGTGATGATGATGATGACGAGGAGGGGGAGGTGCTTGTGGTGGTGTTAATGTTTCATTAATCTCTTTATCTCTTTCATTTGCTTCGCTAATCGTAGAAAGATTGAAGGAGCAGATTAGACGAAGAAAGAAACAACCCATTACTGCATTACTGGCAAGACATTGCTGAAACTAAATTAAGAGTATTTTTTTTTGGGGGGGGGGTACTGAAACAACTCCCAAATGTAGGAGCAAATTGATTTAATCGACTCACTAATTGAGAGAGGAAAGATAGACACACACACAAACACACACGCACACACACACACACACACGCACACACACACACACACACACACACACACACACACACACACACACACACACACACACACACACACACACACACACATATATATAGATATATATATATAGATATATATATATAGAGAGAGAGAGAGGGGGGAAAGTGTGTGAAATCCTTGGTAAAGCTAGGTATATTTGAAATATTTCAGAGACGAAACACAAACGCAACATTCCCACACACCAACTGCTAGCACTAAACAAGGTACAAAAAGACTCCTCAATAATCGTAAAAGAACCTGATAAAGTTGGAGCAATCGTCATCATGGACAAAAACTACTAGAAGGATATGGTCCTAGAACAGTTGAATGACGAGAGTTTTTACAGGAAAATCAGCAAAAGTGAAGAAAGAAAATCGGTGATTCAACTAGGTAAACTGACGACACAGTACCAAAATAACCTAACGCTAAAGGAAATCACTTAACCAAATTCGAAATGAAAACAACTAATTTTTATAGATTACCGTAAGTTCACAAATCCAGAGAAATCCAAAACAACATAAAAGGCAAAAATTCATCATATGTCGAAGTACCAAAACCGACAGATTTAAAATTACGCCCAATTGTTGCTGGTCCAGCCTCAAGTACATAACGTCTAAGCAACTTATTAGACATTATACCGAAACCCTTATGTAAAAAAGTGGCAAGCTTTATCAGAGACGATATGGAATTCCTGAACTATATACCCCAGAAAGTACACCAAGAAACAATCTTAGTCAGCTTTGACGTGGCTTATATATAACATCCCACACGGCTTGGAGATTGAAGCTATTGACTTCTGGATTACAAAAGACCCAGATTACATTTCAGAGAGATTCCCCAAAGAGTTTATTTTAGAAGGACTCAAATTAGTATTGGAGAACAATTTCCTCTTTGATAGCGAACTGAAGTGGGCCAGTCAAGGCAAAATCGGAGCATTCAAGAGTGAAGGTCATGGCCAAACGGATTTTATTGATTGACGTCCTCGAGAACAAAAGAACAATTACAGCTGCATATTATGAAGGCGTTTTTAGAAAACTGGCCACGAACATCATGGAAAAATTCCCGGGGAAGCTGCATCGACACGTCCACTTCCACCACGACAATGCGCTTGCTGACGGCGCTCGGCAGACGCGAGCTGTGTTACGATAGGAAATCATCTGACACCCACCTTACAGTCTCGATTTAGCCCCATCCGAATTATTTTTGTTTCCAAACCTGAAAAAATCATTGAAAGGTACCCATTTTCCATCAATTGAAGATGTAAAAGAAGCTACTTTGATATGATTTAAATCGCATGGCCCTCAGTTTTTCAGATGGACTTAAAGGCTGGCATCAACACTTGCAGAAGTGTATTGACCCAGTTTAAGTATATGTTGAAAAATAAACATCATAACTTAAACCACTTTTTTCCAACTGTCCCTTTTCCACGAACTTTTTGAAGCCTCCTCGCATATTTATATATGTGAGTGGGTGTTTATTTTGTCAATCCCGGAAGGGTGATAGGGAGATCCGTCCAAAATTTGAACTGGAGGATCTATTAAATGCCGTTATGCAATGTGATGATGAGAGAATATGGCGGGGATAATAAATGTTTCAGTATTTCCGTTATTAAAAACTATGCTTATTTACATTAGCCATTGTATTTCAATTATATATAAACCAATATTCGCTATATTATGTGTGGCAGAGATGCGTATCTATTTTGATTTTCTTCTAGTTACTAAAAGTGATATTGTCAGATTTCGAGACGGGTTCAAGGAAACTGGCTTCCAGTTGCAAAGTAAGTTGCAGGTGGGAAGATGATGTATATGTATATTCAGGTGTATTTGTACAACACTTACGAGCGTATCTATGAATACCTGTGTAGGCATGTCAGTCCACTATTTCCTTCAAGTTACCTTAAGTCAGCCTTCACTTAATTTACTGTATTTTAATTTATCTCTAATTCTTCTTCACGTGTCTTACTTTGATAATTACTTTAAGTTACCTTAGGTTGGCCTACACTATTTAATTGGGAAAGAAACCGCCTAATAACTCCTTACTTGTCAGGCATGTTGGTCCGGAGACCTTGATCGGTTTCACGAATATTTGATGCAAGCTGCGGGGAACAGTCCTACTGCCAAACCCCCTCCCGGACATTCCCTATATATCGTCAGATTTCACTCTGACATCACGCTCATCGAGTGCTTGAGTCTCTGGAAGACGAGGAATCGGACATCTGGATGTGATCCGTAGAGCTTGATTAAACGGGGAACTAGCGAGGAGTAGGGCTATCATACTTCCAGCAATTTCGAGCCAGTTAAACTATAACTATACGACAATTACGTCATACACTCTGATTTTTAGCTGGCCTACTGGCAGCTATTTCTTCTTCTTCTTCTTCTTCTTCTTCTTCTTCTTCTTCTTCTTCTTCTTCTTCTTCTTCTTCTTCTTCTTCTTCTTCTTCTTCTTCTTCTTCTTCTTCTTCTTCTTCTTCTTCTTCTTCTTCTTCTTCTTCTTCTTCTTCTTCTTCTTCTTCTTGAGAGGGTCGTGGTGGCAGAGTCCTCAGACACTCCTTCCAGCAAGTCCTGTCAGAAGCAACCGTCTCCAACTGATCTGGCTGGATCCCCAAGTGAAACCAGCCAAGCTCATCGATGTTATCCAACCATCTTGCTCCAGGTGTACCCCTAGGTCTCCTACCTGTTGGTCTCGCCCGTAAAATCTTTCCAGCGATTCTTTCCTGAGACATTCTAACCACATGTCCAAAGTATCGGATCTGTGATGTCTCAATTCGGAGAAGTAGCAGCTCTACCTGAAGTGACTCTCTCATCTCCGAGCTACACACTTTATCGAGTAACGTTACTCAAAAGACCCTTCAGAGGAACCACATTTCGGCCGCTTGTATTTGCGTTCGTATTCTTTCGGTCATAACCCAAGATTCATGACCATAGGTAAGGGTTGGCCCGAAAACCGAATTGAAGATAGCGAGTTTGGCTTTTAGGCCTACCTCCCTTCTTCTGATTACTGAATGCTGAAACTGGCGCATTACTGCAGCAGCTCCTGCAAGTTTTGCAGTTAACTCAGCCTCCTGCCTACCATCACTCGGAAAACGACAATTTATAATTTTTTTTTTCATTATAATCATCTCTTTTCCACATATTCATCCCTTTAATATAACCTCTCCTTTTGTTCTTAATTAATTCATTAATTTTTTTTAATTTATTTTAATCTATCTCTTATATAGTTAATTATTGGTATCGGTTATAGTTGTTTCTACTTTTGGTACAAGGCCAGCAATTATCCCAGTGCATTACTGGTACTTTATTTTATCGTCCCCGTAAGGATGAAAGGCAAAGGTAACCTCCGCGGGATTTGAACTCAGACCACAAAGGGCCGTTACTCTATGCTGCAAAGCATGGCGTCCGACCCTCTACTGATACTGCCAATCCACTTATAATATTTGCAGTTGTTGCAGACCTGTGGACAATATGGGGTGGGGAAGAGATGGATGTCACTACTACTATAACAGCTACTGTCACTACTACTACTATAACAGCTACTGTCACTACTACTATTATAACAGCTACTGACTGATAGAGAGGAGAAGGAGAAGGGCTACTGGCTGATTTCGTTACTTCCTATACTAAACATTCGGTAATAATGACGTGGGACCTAAACTGACCAACCCTTCCGCCAAAATTCTTAGGGTCATACAGGGACCGGCCGTCGAAGAAACAACACCACGTGTTCGGCCGGACCCCTGTATCAAGAAAAGAAAATCGTCTTCGGAGAAATTAGTAGATTTTTCCAAATTTAAAGTTTTTTTTAGGATCTTTCAATGTTTTTATAGGCTTTGCTTCTGAAGAGCTGAGGCTATCATAACTGAGTCTTCAGCAAAATATGTATAACGGAGTTTTAAATATACTTGAATCAACTGAATATAACCTCGATATTTTATTAATATATATATATATATACTATATACACACACACACACACACATATATATATATATATATATATGTGTGTGTGTGTGTGTGTGTGTGTGTATGTGTGTGTATGTGTGTGTGTGTGTGTGTGTGTGTGTGTGTGTGTGTGTGTGTGTGTGTGTGTGTGTGTGTGTGTGTGTGTGTGCGTGTGCGTGCGTGTGCGTGTGTGTGTGTGTGTGTGTGTGTGTGTGTGTGTGTGTGTGAGTGTGTGTACGGGTATAAATTTATGGTACCCATTTACGTGTGGTGTATTTAGGCAAATAACTTTGTGTCTACTCTCGAATTTTTAGGTCGAAATATCCCGAATTCGAATTCTAAACAGCATCCTAATTCTATATCACTGTCTAATTTCCTGTTGGCATTTAATGTCCGGAAAGGTTTTAGGTACTACCATGGATTACTGTCACACCGTATTTGCCATGGTACTTTGGAGACGAGAGTCGAATGCTACCATTCTATTCTACAATGATTCGAGACGGATTTTCTCTAATAACCGATTTTTTCATTTACTTGTCAATTTGTGTTTGACTTGAGATATGTTGGTTGAGTTCTTATGGAGGGACCGAGGTATAGAATCTCGGCTCCTACCCACCACGTAAATTTCTGAACCAGTGGGCAATCGGTTGACGGTATTTTGATGATGGGTAGAGATTTCAGTTACTAACGTACTACTGTGTCGCCTGTTTCATTTACTGCCATAGACAACATGGACTGGAATCGAATTCTGTCGATCGATTGGTTATTGATTAGGCGAGACCCGCTGATAAAGCCATATACGCCGATTGTGCATTACTGCATCATATATGCAAACAATAGATGCTGCAGGCTCTCTTGCTGCATTAAGTATGGCCGAAACTCGACTACAGGTATAAATTTATGGTACCCATTTACGTAAGTGTGTTATATTAAGGCAAATAACTTTGTGTCTACTCTGGAATTTTTACATAACCTTGCCTATTGAGTACGGTGAGATACAACCGGTACTAGCAGGGAAACCTTAATCTAGGTCCGTCAATTTATATATACATGGGTTCACATACAGAAACTCTTACTCTCACACAGAGGAAGCTAGACAAGTAGCTTACACAAGACATTTAGTAACACGCACCTCTCTCTCTCTCTCTCTCTCTCTCTATCTATCTATCTATCTATCTACCTATCTATCTATCTATCTATCTATATCTCCCTCTCATCCCTCTATCTATCAATCTATCTATTTCTCCCTCTTTCTACCCCCCTCTCCCTCACCATTTCTCTCTGTCTCATACACACATACTTCACTCCCTCTTTCTGTGCCTCTCATTCCCATTCGAATGACAATAGAAGGTACAGTACACGAAAGGAATGTAGGTGCTTGTGGTGACGGTGGTGGTGGGGATGACGAGTGTGCTGGTACTGGTGGTGGCAGTAGTAGTAGTAGTAGTGGTGGTGGTGGTTGTTGTACTGCTGCTGGTTGTTGTGACAGTGGCAGTTTGATTCACGATGATGGTGGTGGTGGTGGTGATGGCATGGAGGCAAGGTGAGGTTGAAATGGAAACGTCGAGAAAGTATCTGGTATGATATATTGTCAAGGATGAGCGTCTTGTCTCCTATCACTCAAATCCTTATCTTCGAAACAGCTTTGTTTTCCTCACCACCACTGCTAGCTTCCCAAACGCCGCCGCCACTACGCCTCTCTTTATCTCCTACCACACCTCTTCTTCCCTTCCTTCCACACAAGCCACCTTCTGCGCCCCTGTTCCGTTTTCCAATTAAAAACATTTTATCTGTCTGTAATCAATCCAATAGAATGTACCGTGGTGTGGCGTGGCGTAGCGTATTGTGACGTGGTATAGTGCGGCGTGACATGGCGTAGTGTGACGTAGTGTGGTGTGGCGTGGCATGGCGTAGTGTGACGTAGTGTGGTGTGGCGTGGCGTAGCGTAGTGTGACGTGGTATAGTGTGGCGTGGTATGGCGTAGTGTGACGTAGTGTGGTGTGGCGTGGCGTAGCGTATTGTGACGTGGTATAGTGTGGCGTGGTATGGCGTAGTGTGACGTAGTGTGGTGTGGCGTGGCGTAGCGTATTGTGACATGGTGAGGCGTGGTATGGCGTAGTGTGACGTAGTGTGGTGTGGCGTGGCATGGCGTAGTGTGACGTAGTGTGGTGTGGCGTGGCGTAGCGTATTGTGACGTGGTATAGTGTGGCGTGGTATGGCGTAGTGTGACGTAGTGTGGTGTGGCGTGGCGTAGCGTATTGTGACATGACATGGTGTGGCGTGGTATGGCGCAGTGTGACGTAGTGTGGTGTGGCGTGGCGTAGCGTAGTGTAACGTAGTGTGGTGTGGCGTGGCGTAGCGTATTGTGACATGGTGAGGCGTGGTATGGCGTAGTGTGACGTAGTGTGGTGTGGCGTGGCATGGCGTAGTGTGACGTAGTGTGGTGTGGCGTGGCGTAGCGTATTGTGACGTGGTATAGTGTGGCGTGGTATGGCGTAGTGTGACGTAGTGTGGTGTGGCATGGCGTAGCGTAGTGTAACGTAGTGTGGTGTGGCGTGGCGTAGCGTATTGTGACATGGTGTGGTGTGGCATGGCGTAGTTGTGTGAGGTGGCTTCGTGTAGCGTGACGTCAGGTGGTGCAGTGTGATGTGGCATAGGGTAGCGTATTGTGACGTAGCCTATTGTGACGTGGTGTAGTGTGGCGTGGCGTGACGTAGCATAGTATGACGTGATGTGGGGTGACGTTGTGTAGCATAGTGTGACGTGGTGTGGCGTAGGAGTTGTGACGTGGTGTGGTGCAGTGTGACGTGGTGTAGCATATTGTGACGGGTTGTGGTGCTGTGTCGTGTGGTATTACATGGTGTGGTGTAGCGTATTGTGACGTGGTGTAGTGTGGTTTGGGGAATGAAATATAATGGGACTTTAGAATGACACAATGTTAAAGGCATAGATGCCATTGCAATCATTTCCTCCTTGCTTATACATGATATATATATAGGAACGTTCGACTTTCGTCAAATCGGACCGAGGA
>OZ024743.1:91853764-91863764 GCA_964016885.1 Eledone cirrhosa
AACATCAATACATTCTCCATATAATCTTGTCCTTTTTGATTTTATCGTCCAAATCTCTTTCCTTGTCCTTAATAATTGTTTCTACGTTAGGCACAAGGCCAGCAAATACCCAGTGCATTACTGGTACTTTATTTTATCGACCCCGTAAGGATGAAAGGCAAAGTTAACCTTGGCGGGATTTGAACTCAGAATGGCAAGGGCCGTTGTCCTTAATAATGATTTCTTATATAGGCACAAGGCCAGCAATTTTAGGGGAAGGGTAAGTCGATTAAATCGACCCCAGTGTGTGACTGGTACTTTATTTTATCGACCTCGCAAGGATGAAAGGCAAAGTTAACCTCGGCGGGATTTGAACTTAGATCATAAAGGGCCGTAACCCTATGCTGCAAAGCATGGCGTCCGACTCTCTACCGATACTGCCAAACCACTGCCCTTTTTCATTCTCCTTAATAATTGTTTCTACATTTGGCACAAGACCAGCAATTACCCAGTGCATTACTGGTACTTTATTTTATCGACCCCGTAAGGATGAAAGGCAAAGTTAACCTCGGTGGGATTTGAACTCAGAGGGGAAAGGGCCGTAACTCTATGCGTCAAAGCATGGCGTCTGACCCTCTACCGATACTGGTAATCCAATGATTTC
Source organism: Eledone cirrhosa (assembly GCA_964016885.1). Lineage (NCBI taxonomy): Eukaryota > Metazoa > Mollusca > Cephalopoda > Octopoda > Eledonidae > Eledone > Eledone cirrhosa. Next base: position 91,854,408 of record OZ024743.1, read on the forward strand.
TAATTTAGGCACAAGGTTGACATCTCTCATTCGCAATACTTATTATTTATTTCTGAGGCTGTTGGATCATTTATTGATTTCTAATATAGGCACACAAAGCCAGCAAATTTCTGAAAATGGCAAAGTTGAGTAAATCAACCCCAATGCTTGACTGATACTTTATTTTATCAACCGTGGAAGGATGAAAGGTAAAGGTGACATCGGTCAGATTTTAACTCTGGACGCAGAGAAACGGAACGAATATCGCAAAGCATTCGTTCCGATATTTTAATAACTCCACCAATTCATTGCTTTACTGAATATATTTACTGTGATTTAATTTATTGGCTATTACGTCATTTATCGACTGCTAATTAATTTATCGTGCAATAATTAATTTATGACACTTACTTAAAATCAATTAGTACTTAATTAAGGACTGGTATTTTATCTATAGGCCAACTGCTGGTAGAATCGTTATGGCGTCGGATAGAACTATGATATTGGCGGCATTTGTACAAATCCCAGCGAGATCAACTTTGCCTTTCATATTTCGTGATCGATAAATAAGATACCAGTTCAATACTGATATATTATCTCTCTCTCACTCCCTCTCACTCTCCTCCTCCCCTCTCTCTCTATCTATCTATCTATCTATCTCTCTTCCTCTCTCTCTCTCTCTCTTTCGATCTATCTCTCTCTTTCTATCTATCTATCTATCTATCTATCTCCGCCCTCTCTCTCTCTATCTATCTATCTATCTATATATCATATATATATATATATATATATATATATATATATATATATATGCAAAAGTTCTATTTAAATTGTTAGGATACAACAAGCAAATACTTTTATAACTGATATAAAGCACTCGACAAATATTTGGAGTAGATATACGATATTAATAAATAAACTATATTTATAAAACCATATTTATTTCATTATATATATTTCAAGGATACCAAGTTACATTATGGTATGCCTTCATCAGATAAAATACAATATATAACAGTTTTATAAATAGACATTGACGTACCCCTTTTAAAAATTGACCGTTGTTTTTGGAAGCCTCCAAAAATATATATATATATATATATATATATATATAGAGAGAGAGAGAGAGAGAGAGAGAGAACTAGACAAACTGAGTGTGCTAGTACGCCGAAATTTCGCACTCGCTGAATGATTTCACGGGACTTGCATTTCCGAAGTGCCTGTCCGTGATTCAGAGCGTTCACATTTAGTTATTAGTGGTAAGTTCGGGACTATGTGCTGGTGTTTTATAAATCAGCCCGAACTAAACTTATATATATATATACACACACACACACACACACATGTATATATATATATATATATATAACCTGATTAGTTTTTCGTTGTTTTTCGTATTGTGTGGCTAGGTCTGCCTGCAGCAAATTTCAATTTGTCAAGCTATCTAAACGTATGTTATTACTCTAAGGCCTACCTTATTGAGTGCTTTGCTGCTCATTCCTAATTGTAGGTCGTTTGGTTGGCCACAGCCAAAGCTTCGATTTTACTAAGCTTCCACTTGTATATATATATATATATATATATGTATATATATATATATATATATAATAGGAAAATGTTTGACCCCGACGGCAGAGCTCAAGCCGTTTCGACGGCTATTTCTGGACTCCAGAAATAGCCGTTGTAACGGCTTGAGCTCTGCCGTCGGGGTTAAACATTTTCCTATTACCCACTCTACTACCCTAAGTATTGAGTAGTCTGGTGCGTTATGGTCCATCTGGTTCCTTACCACACCTCCTTCGTTATATATATATATATATATATATATATATATATATATATATTTATATATATATATATATATATATATATATATATATATATATATATATATATATATATATATATATCATATTATATATATATATATATATATATATATATATATATCTATCGTATTACATATATATATATATATATATATATATATATATCATATTACATATATATATATATATATATATGTGTGTGGGGGGGGGGGGGGGTAAGTTTATTTCGGGCTGATTTATAAAACACCCGCACATAGTCCCGAACTTAGCATTAACAACTAAATGTATGCGCTCTGAATCTCTGAATCTCTCTCTCTCTCTCTCTCTCTCTCTCTCTCTATATATATATATATATATATATATATATATATATATATATATAGAGGGAGAGAGAGAGAGAGAGAGAGAGAGGTTTAATACTATTAAGACCATTATTCAGCAGAGTACTCAGTATGTATTATATATGTATGCATGTATGTACGTGTGTATGCATGAGTTGAGCGAGTATTAAGTCATTGTATGTGTGTATGGGTATGATGTACATGTATAGCCAGAGAGAGCGCATATGAGAGTACCCAGCATATGGGAGTACCCAGCATATGGGAGTACACAGCATATGGGAGTACACAGCATATGAGACTACCCAGCATATGGGAGTACCCAGCATATGAGAGTACCCAGCATATGAGAGTACCCAGCATATGAGAGTACCCAGCATATGGGAGTACACAGCATATGGGAGTACACAGCATATGAGAGTACCCAGCATATGAGGGTACCCAGCATATGAGAGTACCCAGCATATGAGGGTACCCAGCATATGGGAGTACCCAGCATATGAGACTACCCAGCATATGAGAGTACCCAGCATATGGGAGTACCCAGCATATGAGAGTACCCAGCATATGGGAGTACCCAGCATATGAGAGTACCCAGCATATGAGAGTACCCAGTATATGGGAGTACCCAGCATATGAGGGTACCCAGCATATGAGAGTACCCAGAATATGAGAGTACCCAGCATATGGGAGTACCCAGCATATGAGAGTACCCAGCATATGAGAGTACCCAGCATATGAGAGTACCCAGCATATGGGAGTACCCAGCATATGAGAGTACCCAGCATATGGGAGTACCCAGCATATGAGGGTACCCAGCATATGAGAGTACCCAGAATATGAGAGTACCCAGCATATGGGAGTACCCAGCATATGAGAGTACCCAGCATATGGGAGTACCCAGCATATGAGGGTACCCAGCATATGAGAGTACCCAGCATATGAGAGTACCCAGCATATGGGAGTACCCAGCATATGAGGGTACCCAGCATATGAGAGTACCCAGCATATGAGAGTACCCAGCATATGAGAGTACCCAGCATATGGGAGTACCCAGCATATGAGAGTACCCAGCATATGGGTGTACCCAGCATATGAGAGTACCCAGCATATGGGAGTACCCAGCATATGAGAGTACCCAGCATATGGGAGTACCCAGCATATGAGAGTACCCAGCATATGGGAGTACCCAGCATATGGGAGTACCCAGCATATGAGAGTACCCAGCATATGAGAGTACCCAGCATATGGGAGTACCCAGCATATGGGAGTACCTCGGAAGTCACTCTATATCTCTCTCTCTCACATTACACTTCCTATCTCTCTACCTCTCACTTCTCGCTCTCTTTTTACCTATCCTACTCTCACACACACACACACACACATATATATACGTCAATGTATGTATGCATGTATGTGTATACGTATGTATGTATGCTTCATATACGTACGTTTGTATGTATGTTGTATATACGCACATATATGTATAAATGCATATATATATATATGTGTGTGTGTGTGTCTATGGGAGTGTGTCTGTGTGTGTGTGTGTGTGTGTGTGTGTGTGCGTGCGTGTATATATGTGTATATATGTCAATTCGCTCTCGAGTGCTACTGGTAACATGTAAACCCAGTACAACCTGTCCCATAGTCGGGTCGTCGGCGACGAAACCGGCGACCCCACCAAGCTTCTTGGTGAGGAGGGTGATATTTGGACACCCTTTGGGATGAAATACAAGACCCGGCAAATGGCGGAGGAACTCAGTAAAGTCAACGGCCATGCAAATAATACTTTTATTTATTTATTTATTTTTTACCTGGGAATGAAAGAACCCCAGTTTTTGTCACCACACCTTTCTAAGAGAGGGAAACTCTGAAAAAACTCGGAAGCATCCGATGATGTTGACCAGTTCTCCTTTTCGGGTAGTGTTTTCGTTGCTCAGAGAGTGGGATTGGTCGAGTGCAAGGCCTTTTCCCACTTTAAAAAACCTTCAAAGCACAGGCATTGCTTGTTTAGGATATGTCACAGCTTTGTGTGACTGGCCGTAGCCTAAAAGTGATTGCAATACTCTTAGCAAAGTTTGCAGCCATCATGTGTATATATATATATATGTGCCTATATGTATGTATATATATGCACGTACACACATGTAGGGGCACAAACGCCTGGTCATATTGATATACCCAAAAATCTGTGTCACAACTGAAGTGAGGCAGACCTATACACTAACCCACATGCATATATCCACACACGCACATATACTCTCACTGGGTGACACCCATACACACGTACACACACATTAATATAACTAGACACCATTGCTTATTGCATCACTCAAATCAGATGTCAGATACAACCATACACGAAAACACGCATACATACACAAATGCATACGCACACACACACACACACACACACACACACACACACACACACACACAGACACACTCACACACGCATACACACACACATACACACACACTCACACACGCGCGCGCTTGAAGACACATTCAAATACGAACGCAAACCCATACGCACACGTACGCATGCACGCAGACACATGTACGCACATGTACGCACACATGCAGGCATATTCACACGCTTAAGCATGCGCACACTCACATACATAGACATACGTATATACAAGCCCGCTTGAGCATGTATGTTCACGTAGACACGCCCGCTCCCACACACGCATGCATGCTAGTATACACTAGTATACACATGCAGACATACACTCACACACGAAACGCAAACGTATACTCACACACTCCACACACGCATACAGGCACACATTCACATAGAAACTGTTCACATACACACACATACATTGACACATACTCACATACACGCGCAAAGGCATACATACATGGACACACACATATATATAGACCCGCCTGCACTGGTGCAAACACACTCACATAAAGACGTAAGCACACACGCACACACACACACACACACACACGCACACACGCACGCAGGAACACTCACATAAGCACACACACACGCACGCAGGCACAATAACATAAGCACATACACGCACGCTCACAGGCACACTCACATACGCATTTAACCACACACACACACATGCACGCACGCAGGCACACTCACATAATCTACACACACACATGCACGCACGCAGGCACACACATAATCACACACACACACACACATGCACGCACGCAGGCACACTCACATAAGCACACACAAACACACGCAGGCATACTGACATACGTACGCATGCAAGTTTGCAGGCAGATTCTCCCATAGAAACACCAGCACTCATGCACACATGCAAGTAGACTTACACACACACACACGCACTCACATACGCATACACACACAAATACGCCCGTACTTACGCAGACACACACTGCCATCCACACACGCACACTAATATAGGCGAACATTTTACGATGACCTCATCAATACACACCTGTTTGCACGTCAGATTTTATCGATTTACATCTCAGCAGAAGATATGTTCACAACCATATAAAATGCAGCATGCAGTTGCTGCACACCTGTGCACCGATTCTGTTATTCCGTTGCTTTACCTCTCTATATAATGCAACATATAACAACACCAATTTATACAAATGAAACAAAAATAAAGCGAACTAATGAGTCAGATTCTATATCCAGAGGTTCCGAACCTTTTTACTACTAAAGAGTCCCTTTTATTTAAATGGATTTCCTATGGACCCTCTTCCATCCTCTTCCTGCTATAATCACCCCATCCTCCCTACTAAAATTTCCCTCCCCCTTCCCTTAAATTGCCTCATTCCCACTACACTTACTCTCCCAGTCATAATAGTCTAGAGGTTCCGAACCTTCTTCCTATCAAGGGCACCTTTTATTTAAATGAATTTCCCATGGACCTTCTTCCATCCTCCTCCAGTGACAATGACCCCCCCCCCCCCTCTACCCCCTCATTGCTACAATCAACCCTTCCCCGCTAAAATTAGCCTCCCGCCGCCCCTCGCATAATTTGCCACTACCCTTACTCTCTCCCAGATTTTTATATAGTGATAATATTCTACAGGTTCCGAACCTTCTTACTACTAAGAACGCCTTCAAATTTCCCACGGTCTCACCTCCATCCCTTTCCGATACAATTACCATCTCCCACCCCTAAATTGTTATGCAGTGAGAATATATTAGTGTCCAAAACTTACACTCCTAAGGAACCTTTTAATTAAGTTGGATTTTCCTACGGACATTCCACCCAACTCTATGGGCACTATCTCACCACCACCACGACCAACCCACGACCACCGCAACAACCACCATCCCACAAACCCCACCACCCCACGACCATAACCACCACCACCACCACCACTACCTCATGATCACCCCCACCTCCACCACTACCGCAACCCACGGCCACCACCCCACCACTAGCACCATCCCACCTCCCCACCACTAGCCCCCCCCCCCACCACTATCCCACGATCACCTGCACCACGACGACGACGACGACCACCACCACCACCACTACCATCCAACCACCACTGCCACCACTCCGCACTACAATCACTGCTCTCCTATATTGTTATAGGATGAGAATAACAATCAAAACAAGAAAAGGTTTTTATTTAGTAAGCCAGTTGTTCCCGAGATTTTCACAGTCATTGATCCCTCTTATTCAAATGAATTTCCCGACGGAATCCCAACCCCGTGATGCACTTATTTCCCTCCCTGATTGTTATACGGCGAGGATCACGATCGAAACAAAAGAGCGTCATGTTTCTTGAACATATTTCTATGGACCCCCAATATCTGTGGCCCTGAAGAAGGCTGTGGCTACAAATCTTCTGCTATGAGTAAAGAGACTCTTCTATGAGTAAAGACACCCTTCGGTCACGAATTACCATAGGATTTGCACCTAGAAAGTTGCCCACCGGAAAACAATTCTGGGCAAGGTTGTTTGTGGAAGACCAAGTCAGCTTAGCATCAATGACGCCGCAACTCATTTCTACAAAAATAGAGAAATAAAATAAATAAATAAATAAATAAATGAATATATATATATGTGTGTGTGTGTGTATGTATGTGTGTGTGTGTGTGTGTGTGTGTGTGTGTGTGTGTGTGTGTGTGTGTGTGTGTGTGTGTGTGTGTGTGTGTGTGTAAAAGTAATAGCAAAACAAACAGTACAGTACAAAGAAGAAATATATTAGTTTAATGCATGAAATAGCCGAAAAAGGGTCTTAACGTTTCAGACACTAATCCTTCATCAGAAGAGTTAGAAATAGAAGATAAATAGAAAGTAAAGAGTGATAAGAGGAAGAAACGGGGCAAATGAGAAAATAATTGGGGAGAAAAAAAGCACATGTGCATATTCAGTCGGCCATATGTATGTATGTTATATCTCTTTCTCTTAATTTCGAGTATATTTTTTTGACCGGCCACCTTCCTGGTGGCAAGGTTGTAAAAGAAAAGAAATTGTCATCCCTTGAATCGCAAGAATGTTTTGCAAATTTTGAAGGTGCCAGCTATCGCAGCCATTTGTAGATTATGAATTAGGGAGCTGCGCTTTTTGTCCGCAAATCCAAGTTCAATCATACTTTGGTCCAAGCGGGTTGGTATATAACCCGTAGCTCCAATAATGATGGGTATGAAGCTAAAGGTGTATCTTGGATACTGGATTTGTAAACTCCTCATCAATGGTCCGTAGATGTCCTCCTTCTCCTGTATTTTTCTGACAAGGTTTACATCAAGTGTGCAGCTGATCTCCACAACAGAACACGTTTTCAATGTGTGGTCCCAAACAACAATATCAGACCGGTTGTGCTTTAATTTGGTGGCAGTTTTTATTTTCAGGTTCCACCAGTATTCCTTAGTGCCATCTGTCTCAATATATTCTTCCTCGTTTGTTGTTAATTTTGTTTTCCGAAGTGCGTTCCAGATGGTTCTAGCTATCCCATCGTGTCTCATGGGGAGGTAGTAGTGAGATGACATTCTTTCGCAGCTGGCAACAATGTGGCTTACATCCTCGATCTTTGTTTTACATAGCCTACATTTATTGTCAGCTGCTGGCCCTCCTCTTTTGTGCAGCAGATATTTGGTAGGGAGTTCTTGTTCCTGTATTGCATAGAGATATCCCCCAAGGTGTGATGTCATAAACTTGTCGGAACTCCATGCCAGGCTTTTTGAGTGGTTTATCCCCTCTATGGTCTGTGTTTTACGCCTCAAGTATCCATGCACAACTTTTTCTGTAAATTGGTCAATTTTTTTATCTTGTTTGAACATTGAATAGGATCTACGATTTCTCTGGGTGAGAGATTTATATCAGGCTTTATTCCATATCTCTCCTCCAGATCAGTCGCTATTCTAATGATATTTTTTTTTTCATGCTCATAAACCTGGGCAAGATGGTTGCCAACCTTTTTCCTCTGTTGAAGGTGTTGCTTCAGTGTTACTATCCGGGTCTCATATGTTATTAATATTGATTTTAGACCCCGGCCACCTTCCTTGCGTGAGAAGTATAGCCTATCCACATCACCATTGATGTTAAAGTTCCCAGTAACACTGAGAAGTTTTCGAGTTCTAACATCCATCTCACTTAGTTCTTGCAATGACCAGTTCAGCAGGCCAAATGTTGGCGTTAGAATTGGCACAGCATAAGTATTGTGGGCAATGTATTTGTTGTATGCTGACAGTTCTGATGACCATATTTTCTTTACTCTTCTGAGGTATTCAGTTCTGGTTCTCTCCTTATTTATGGGTCCATCATATCTGACATTCTCATCCTGTCCAAGATATCTGTAGTTGTCACCTGACTGCAGAGGTTGTATTGTCAGGCCGTTCATCTCTAGATTTCTAGAGGAGGGCACAGCTCTTCCACGTTTTATTGCCAAATATGCACACTTGCACTCACCAAATTTCATTTTGATGTCGGTTGAAAATTGTGTAATGAGGTCCAATTGTTTCTTGATGTCATTGATATTTGCCCCATACAACTTCAGGTCATCAACAAAGAAAAGATGGGAGATACTTCTGGGCCCACTTCTTTGTCCACCTTGTTTCCTGAGTAGGTAAGATAGTGGATTCAGTGAGAGAACGAAGAGTAGCACTGACAAGCTATCACCCTGAAAGATGCCCTTCTGGTAATGTATCTTATCAGTCTTAACTTGCTCCTTCTCACCTCTAAGGATCAAATTGGTGTACCAGTTCTTGGTCAGGCGTTCAACAGCAGCTACCAATGGTT
>OZ024743.1:91868764-91883764 GCA_964016885.1 Eledone cirrhosa
GCAATTAAACCCCCAGCAACGCCGGGCACTTCTGCTAGTAAGCAATAAAATTATTTATATTTAATCAAAAGTTACGAAATTTAGTACATAAATTATGTAATACGCATTCATTATTTATTCAAAGTAATACAACTTATTTTACTAACGGGGATAAAAAAAATATATTCAGGACGCAGTCCCGCACTCACCTCTTTATTATATTATGATTTGCATAAAGCTGTGATTCTTTAAAGTTCAAAAATGTACTTCTCTGAAATCTGCGCCCTAGTTGACTTTCACGGTAACGCCGGCCCTGGTTGAACTAAAAAAGGAGTTGTACCTGTAGTTCGAATGGCCAGCCTTGTCACAATTTGTGTCATGCTGAATCTCCCTGAGAACGCGTGTTGGTGGAGTGCTCAGCCACTTGCACATTATTTTCATGAGCAGGCTGTTCCGCTGATCAGATTAACTGGAACACTGAACTCGTAACCGACGGAGTGCTTTTCTAAGTCAACATCAGGTCTGGGCCTATTACAAGCTTTACACGGGCTACCTACCCACCCCCACCCCGTTTTTAGTTAATGAAGCAAACTATACAGTGAAAATAGTGTCTATATAATCAATTTATTTTCTCAGCGGGTTTGCAATAATGGAGATCTTCTCCATCACGCACATTTTCAATCGGATTAAAAATACACACGACCTTTCTATTATTTCTTATTTTTATCAGCTTTTAATTCACTTTCATCATTTATAAACAGTTAAATTTTATCTTCCAGCTTCTCTCTCTCTCTCTCTCTCTCTCTCTCTCTCTCTCTCTCTCTCTCTCTCTCTCTCTCTCTCTCTCTCTCTCTCTTTCTCTCTCTCTCTCTCTCTCACTCCTTCTCTGTATATAATATATATGTGTGTGTGTATATGTATATATATATGTGTATATATATATATATATATATATATATATATATATATATATATATATATATATATATATATATATATATATATATATATGTATGTATATATATTTATATATAGATATAGATACAAAGATATAGATATATCCGGTTCAAGCAAGTAAAAGTGCTCCATATAAAAGTGCTCGTATATATATCTAGCATTGTGATGCTGATTAAACGCGACGGAGTTTACATGCACGAAATAACGTTAACACATGTTATGTTTACATAATTGTATTTATTACATTATACATATTTCAATTACATGGCGGATAGTTATAATGTAATGATTATATCAGTAACTGGCACTGGTGTGACATCATCAGATGTTAACACAACTATGTGAAGCGGTTATGTTGGTATGTTGATATGTTGCAAGTGAAATAGTAACATCCTGGTGGAGAGCCAGCAAACCGAATCAAATTTCTCCTTAGTGTTTGTGTGTTAGAAATATCTAATTTCTGATTGGTGGAATCTGCAGACTCTAAGAAATGTTCATTAGAGTCTGCAGCACATTGAATGGTTTCGATTTAGCACCATTTATCCCAATACAAATATTTGAGCATTCGTAGAGAGATATCAGGGCAACATGAAGCTGTCCATTGATCGCATATTCCTGCAGAACCTCCTAAAGCAGGTCTCGAGAAACGCAGTCATACGCCTTTTCGATGTCTACAAAACAAGAATATACCCCTTAGCAATACTCCTACGATTTCTCGAAGATCTACCGCAGTGCTGCATCCAGGGCGAAAACCGCACTATTCGTCAGCTAGCTTGGACACTACAATCTCTCCACATCTTTTTGCCAGGCGCTTAGCATAGACTTTACCGGGGAGGCTTAACACGGAGATCCCTCTGTAATTGGAACAATCTCATTTGTCTCCTATTTGAAAATTGGGATTATCAATGCCGATTACCTTTTCTTGGATGCTTTTCTAGAGATCCAGACCACCCGACATACATGAGGGAGCCAGAGAATACCTTCTCTCTTTAATTTGTTTAACATCTCGGGCTGGATTTCATCTTCCCCAACGGCCTTGCCACATATGAGCTCTTCAACTGCTCTTGTGAGCGCAGCCTCTGATCTTAGTCATCGCTCTCCGATGCACCTCGTGTACATCAGAAGTTGCTGTTCTGATCGGGTTTAGGAGATTAGCAAAGTATTCTCTCCACCTCGCGAGGATACACCTCTCTAAGAGAAGAGAACCCCAGATGCCTTCCTGATAGCAGGTGTGGGGGAGAACTTATTGCGAAGTCGGCGGATGGTCTGCCAGAACACTTTCTTTGCTGATCTGAAGTCAGATTCCAGTTTAACCTCCAAATCCTCCCATGTCTTAACTGTACTGTTTCTGCTTCAATCCTTCGTTCCCGCTTGTAGCGCAAGTGCAAGAAGGGCGACTTATTTCCAAGCCAAGTTTTGTTGGCCTCCTTTTTTTCTCGGCCGGCATTTTTGACCTCTTAATTGAATTAAGGTCTCCTCCTGACATCCTGTGCCATACCAAGCCTCTTAACAGCATTTAACAGCTGAAGCAGAAACTACAGAGCTGAACAATCTCCACTCTTTCTAAAGGTTCTCGGTTTGCTCGGAGAGTTGTCTGAATTTGTATGCAATAGTATCTGCATACCCGATCCTGACGTCCTTATCCACCAATGCTTTCCACTTGATCATGTTGGAGATAACTAGATGGTGATCAGTTGATAGCTTAGCCCCTCTCTTAACACATACATTTTACATTATATATTATATACACAATTTATATATATATATATATATATATATATGTATGTGCGCGTGTGTGTGTGTGTGTGTGTGTGTGTGTGTGTGTGTGTGTGTGTGTGTGTGTGTGTGTGTGTGTGTGTGTGTGTGTGTGTGTGTGTGTGTGTGCATTTATGTCTGAATCCTACAAAAATTTCGCACGGGTGCCCTCTGCCTAAAAACATACAGATAAAGCCAAGCTAAAATATTTGATGAAGTAAACCAATGTATTGATATTACATAATCTGTAAAGAATTGAAAGTACACCAGTAGTACTAAGTGACATTATTAGCCCCGCCGAGGTTAACTTTGCCTTTCATCCTTACGGGGTCGATAAAATAAAATACCAGTAATGTACTGGTAATTGCTGGCCTTGTGCCAAAAGTAGAAACAATTATTAGCGCCAATGGGAACATTAAATGAAGATCCAAATTAACACCTTAGAAAATGGTGCGGTTTTGACCTTAATCCTGTTTTCAGTTATACAATTATTGAGGTTTAAAAAGCTTGCTCATGTTTATTTGGTGTTTTAGGTGAAAAATTAATAAATAAGGTTTCAAAATGAGAATGGGTTTAGGAAAACCTGTGATTGCATAGGGAGGAATGTGACATGGGTTCTAAGAACTACTGGACTATACATTTTTGAGGTTTCAAAAAGTGCATTCATGTTAATTTGGTACTTGGGTGAAAGATTACTAGTAAGGTCTAAACAGCACCAAAATGGGACAGAAAAATGAAGAAACCTTGGATTGTAACGGGAGGGATGTAACCTTGGTCTCTGAGAACCATTGCTCTCTAGAGAGGTAGCCCGCATACTCAAACTGAAACAGAAAATTCCGAGCTGTATGCCTACACGAGAAAATATCTTCATTAGAGGAAGTTATTTTTTCCTTTATACTTATACAATTCCAGTAAAGCCTAAACGCTCAAAATAGTTCATACTATTCACGGCAAGAGATCATTCTATGTTACATTGCGTAAAGTTAATTAGCTCTAATTCTCTCCCTAATTTACTCCCTGCTGTCTTGGAGAGGAAAGAAGGACTTATTGGATAATGCAATTGAATGTATGCAATGAGCAAAGTCAGTAGAGCGTAGCACAAAATACCCTGAAAATGTTCCTCCTGTTCTTTATGCTTTGATTTCAAATCCCACTGAGATCAAATGTACCTTTAACCTTTCGGAGTCAATAAAATAAAGTAGCAGTCCAAAGTTCATTGATTGGGGAAAATGCTGGAGTGTCGAACGAGATATCATGCGGTATTTCTTCCGGTACTTTGCGTTCTGTTTTCAAATCATACGGTGACCAACTTAGATGGAAGACATAATCCGTCACCCACTTTAACACGACCACTGCCAGGGTATTGGAGGCCTACAGCGAACTTTACTCTTTTACAAGCACTTGGATGAGGTCTTTAGTTTAGAATATCTTTTTACCCTCTCCCCAACTGTTTCTGAGGCCCTGGTGTGTGTGTGTGGGGGGGGGGTAATCACAGTAAATAAGGTACTCAATACATGTGTAGAGTGACGATAGAGGTTTATATAGAAAAAGGCTTCTACAAGGCATTCCTGCTGATTTTATAAGAATGAAACAGTTCTAGTCTTGTAGAAGCCATTTCTATATAACCCCTCCACTCACACACTCTCTCTCTCTCTCTCTCTCTCTCTCTCTATATATATATATATATATATATATATATATATATATATATATATATATATATATATATATATATCTTCTATATCTATATATATATCTTCTATATATCTATCTATCATTTTATTTACCTATCAATCTTTCAATCTATCTATACGATATATCTAATGTTATATATCTATCTACCTCTATATAACTTTCTCTCTCTCTCTCTCTCTCTCTCTCTCTCTCTCTCTCTCTCTCTCTCTCTCTAACTCCCCATCTCTCTTCTTTCTTCTAGCTTTCTCTCTCTCTCTCTCTCTCTCTCTCTCTCTCTCTCTAACTCCCCATCTCTCTTCTTTCTTCTAGCTTTCTATCTCTCTCTCTCTCTCTCTCTCTCTCTAACTCCCCATCTCTCTTCTTTCTTCTAGCTTTCTATCTCTTTCTCTCTCTCTCTCTCTCTCTCTCTCTCTAACTCCCCATCTCTCTTCTTTCTTCTAGCTTTCTATCTCTTTCTCTCTCTCTCTCTCTCTCTCTCTCTCTCTCTCTCTCTCTCTCTCTCTAACTCCCCATCTCTCTTCTTTCTTCTAGCTTTCTATCTCTTTCTCTCTCTCTCTCTAACTCCCCATCTCTCTTCTTTCTTCTAGCTTTCTATCTCTTTCTCTCTCTCTCTCTCTCTCTCTAACTCCCCATCTCTCTTCTTTCTTCTAGCTTTCTCTCTCTTTCTCTCTCTCTCTCTCTCTCTCTCTAACTCCCCATCTCTCTTCTTTCTTCTAGCTTTCTATCTCTTTCTCTCTCTCTCTCTCTCTCTCTCTCTCTCTCTCTCCCTCTCTCTCTCTCTCTAACTCCCCATCTCTCTTCTTTCTTCTAGCTTTCTATTTCTTTCTCTCTCTCTCTCTCTCTCTCTCTCTCTAACTCCCCATCTCTCTTTCTTCTTTCTTCTAGCTTTCTATCTCTTTCTCTCTCTCTCTCTCTCTCTCTCTCTCTCTCTCTCTCTCTCTCCCCATCTCTCTTCTTTCTTCTAGCTTTCTATCTCTTTCTCTCTCTCTCTCTAACTCCCCATCTCTCTTCTTTCTTCTAGCTTTCTATCTCTTTCTCTCTCTCTCTCTAACTCCCCATCTCTCTTCTTTCTTCTAGCTTTCTATCTCTTTCTCTCTCTCTCTCTCTCTCTCTCTCTCTCTCTCTCTCTAACTCCCCATCTCTCTTCTTTCTTCTAGCTTTCTATCTCTTTCTCTCTCTCTCTCTAACTCCCATCTCTCTTCTTTCTTCTAGCTTTCTATCTCTTCTCTCTCTCTCTCTCTCTCTCTCTCTCTCTCTCTCTCTCTAACTCCCCATCTCTCTTCTTTCTTCTAGCTTTCTATCTCTTTCTCTCTCTCTCTCTCTCTCTCTCTCTCTCTCTCTCTCTCTCTCTCTCTCTCTCTCTCTCTCTCTCTCTCTCTCTAACTCCCCATCTCTCTTCTTTCTTCTAGCTTTCTATCTCTTTCTCTCTCTCTCTCTAACTCCCCATCTCTCTTCTTTCTTCTAGCTTTCTATCTCTTTCTCTCTCTCTCTCTCTCTCTCTCTCTCTCTCTCTCTCTAACTCCCCATCTCTCTTCTTTCTTCTAGCTTTCTATCTCTTTCTCTCTCTCTCTCTCCTCTCTCTCTCTTACTCCCATCTCTCTTCTTTCTTCTAGCTTTCTCTCTCTCTCTCTCTCTCTCTCTCTCTCTCTCTCTCTCTCTCTCTAACTCCCCATCTCTCTTCTTTCTTCTAGCTTTCTATCTCTTTCTCTCTTATTTCATTTGTCTTTACATCTTTCATTTTTTTTTCTTTTTTTTCCTTCCTATTTTAACTGTTTCGCTGTTTTTTATTTTATATTTTCTCTCTCTCATTCTCCGCTCTCTCTCTCCCCTCTCGCTTCCCCTCTCTGTCTCCCTCGCTCCCTCTCTCCATCTCTTTCTCACTCTTCGCTCTCTCTCCCCCTCTCCCCATATCGCTATCTCTCCCTCTCTCTACCTCTCTCCCTCTCTCCCCCTCTCTCTCTTTCCCTCTCACTCTCTCTTTTTCCTTTTCCTTTTCTCATCCCCTCCTACACTTTTTCTTTCTTTCTTTCTTTCTTTCTTTCTTTCTTCATGTCTTTATCTCGCTCTTTCTCTCCTTTCTTTATTTTTCTCACACACACTCACATACACACACATACAAACACACATACACACTCACACACATATGTATACATAGGTACATACAGACATGTACAGCGTTTAGTTTCCCCACTTTTTCTCTCATCTTTAAGTTTTCTTTGTCACCGCCTCTCACCCATTTTCTCTCCCCTTCTCTTTCTCTCTCTCTCTCTCTCTCTCTCTCTCACTCCATCTCGCTTCCTCTCTCCCTCTCCATCTCTCTTCCTCTCTCCCTCTTTCTCTTCTTCATTGTTCCTCTCTATATATCTATCTATCTATATCAAAAATTAGTGACCTGCTTAGTCAACCTTGACAAAACCCATAGACAGGGACCCGGCTACTGGAAGCTGAACTTGTCGTTACCGACATGCAAAGCCTACAGTAGACGGATTAGCACTTTAGTTAAGCAGCACTTGACGGGGGCCATTGTCAACAACAGATGGTGGTACTCTCTCAAGAGGGCAGTTAGATTAGACTCGATAGGTTTTAGTAAAGAATTAGTGTTAGATAGAAATAAGACCGAAAAGGAACTGGTAGATAAAGTAGAAGAGGCACTTGGGAGTGGCAACGTAGCCAGCGTGCTAGCGACGAGAACGGCCTTGGACCAGTTCTTCGACGCAAAGCATGAAGGCTGCGTTGTCAGAAGCAAAATACGTGCTCTGGGAAACGAGGGAGCCAAAGCTGTTAGCTGGGCCCGAGTGACGGAGGCGAAAAGTGGCAACAAGTCCACGATTCGGTCTTTGAAGGACCAAGACGGACACGTGATACGTGAGCCGAAGCAAATGTGCGCGGCCTTTCAGCGGCACTTTGCTCAACTGTTCGGGCAGGGCGCCGCGCCGGGAGGGGCTATGGATTTCGGTCCATACCTCGACGGCCTACCGCGACTCTCGGACAGCGAGGCGAAGTTCTGCAAAAAGCCGATTTCGGCCGCTGAGATAGGGGACGCGCTGAGCCAATGCGGCAAACGCAAATCTCCAGGTCTCGACGGTCTACCCTACGAATGTTACGTAGCAATGCCGGACTTGTTCTCCGATCTCCTGGAAGCGGTCTACTGCAACTGGCAGCAGAACGGGAGAATTCCCAGTTCTGTGACCAAGGGCGCAATCACGTTACTCAGGAAGCACGAGAACAAGGGGGATGACATAGGCAACTTCCGGCCCATAACTCTACTGAACACAGAGTTACAGATTTTGGCCAAGGTGTTGGCAAAGAGGCTGGCGCTTGTCGTCGAAAATCTGGTGGGAGAAGCGCAGACATGCGCAATCCCGACCAGGTCCATACACGACAACCTCCACCTCATGTGATACATCATAGAGAGGGTAGGGTGTAAACCCGGCTTCGGTGGGGCCCTGATCAACTTGGATCAGTCTAAGGCTTTCGATAAGGTTGACCATCGTTAACTGGATGCGGTGCTCGAGGCGGCAGGCTTCGGACTCGTGTTCAGGGGCTGGATTGCTGCAATGCACAGCAGCAACATCTGCTCAAGGGTCAAGGTGAACGGCTACCTCTCGGAGCCGTTCCATATCACGCGATCCATCCGACAGGGATGCCCTCTCTCCCCCTTCTGTACGTACTGACTCTCGAGCCACTACTGCGGAAGTTGGAGCTATTGTAGGGAATCCCTTTGGGACCTGGACTGCGAAAAGCAGCGTCGGCCTACGCCGACCACGTGACAGTAGTGGCGTCGAGCACCTCGCAAATCGGGGAGATCGGCACCTTACTGGAGGAATACGAAAGGTTCACAGGAGCCAAGCTGAACCGGGACAAATCCGTCGGTCTGCAACTCGGCGAGTGGAGAGGTAAACCGATGCCTTCCGATGGCGTCGTCGGACGCTGGACGGAAGGACCGGTAAATCTGCTCGGGGTCTGGTTTGGTCCGGACCTCCAGGTGGAGAAGAACTGGAACGAGGTGACGGCCAAGGTGTTTGCGCTCATCCAGAAGTGGGCCGAGTGCAAACAATCATTGAAAGGTCGAGCGGAGGTGGCGAACACTTTTATAGCGTCCGCCATCTACTACCGCTTGACCGTCGTGCCTTGTCCAGCCAAAACGCTCACCAAAATGGAGCGCGCGCTCTTCCAATTCCTTTGGAAGAAACGGACTCCTTTGGTGAGAAGATCCATCTGCTGCCAACACCCTTCAAACGGAGGGCTGGGGTTGCTGTGGCTGACGATGCGCAAACACGCGCTCAGGCTGCGGCATCTCCACGTATTCCTCACCAGACAACAGGTGTGGGCCTCGTTCGTGAGGCGATCCTTCCCACGACTCGTCTCGCTGATCGAGCTGCAGTCCTGGGTCAAGCAAAGACCGAGGAAAATGGGCGACTGGCACATCGAATGTGCTCAGGCGCTCACAGTCCTCTGGCAAACGGACCCGGCGATCAGTGGAGACTCCACTTCGATATTCTATAGAGGGTTGGTCCGCAGCAAGTGCGACGACACGCTCGGAGAAACTCTAGGCGTAGAGGAGGACGAACTGGCCAGTCTCTTCGGTAGGACCTTCCGCCAGGGACCAATGGAAAACTTCTAAAAGTTCCTGGCCTAGCAGTGTTACCGAGGAGCTCTACCAGTTCGAGACAAGCTCTACAGACATGGGCGCCCGGGTAGGGACTCTTCGAAAAAGATCTGTCCGAGATTCGTGCGCGAAGAGGAAACCGTCGCGCACGCATTTGTACACTGCCCGGGCGTTACCGACCTGTGGGGCTATGTAGAACGACTATTGTCGCGGGTTGGACCAATTCAGTTGACCACCGAGTCCATTGTCATGATCAAACCGCCACCCTCCTTCAAAACCGAGGGAGAGGTGGTTTTCCTATGTGTTATGGCTATGGTGAAAGAGGTTATATGGTGGACGAGGTTAAAAGGGCTGAGGTCAGACACCTTTCTCTCCTGCGAACAACTGATTCGTTTTTTCAAATATCATTTTGGAAGAAGAATGAGGATGGAGAGAGAGGTGCTGTACCCCAGCAAATTTTATAAAAGGTGGGTGAATGTGGCAAAGATGGCCCGAGTGGTTGGGCCTTCTCTCTAGCCTGTAGGTTGAGGAAAAAGAGGAAGAGAGGAAGGGAGTTTGGTGCTCCTGGAGATGAGGGTTGTACATTTTTTCGGGGTGTGTACAACCCCTGTGTAACACCTCCCCCCTATTGGGGATATCAATTGTTATTTGTTATTTTATTAATAGTTTTATTTTCATATACCTGTATGTAAACTCCCCATTTGTATTTGTCCCCTTCTTTTGTGCCCTTGTGGCTAATAAAGAAATTTATCTTATCTATCTATCTATCTCCTCGAGTATTGGAGATATTACGTGTTAACAATAAATGTTTGTCTGTATTCTTGCGTTATTGTGTTAATTAACCCCCTTGCCTGGGTCTTCGGACATTAGGGTTAATTTATTTCACCCCTTTTGGGGTGAAATTTTTCATCTTAAAAATCTTGTAATTGTCTCTACGCTAGTGGTAATGGAAGCCACAGGTAACGATGACACGCCCACTAAACAAACTGAAGGAGAACGCGTAGCGGAGGCAACAAGCCTCCCTACTGAAAGAATAATAATTATTAGAAACATTGAAAAAAATGGAGCCTAACCCTAATGAAAAAAATGTGAAAAATATTGACTCGGAGAAATTGCCAACATTAATGGATGCCGTTTCGACTTTTCACGGCGCCACACCCACCAGCAAAGGTGAAAGAGAACTAGTAGCTGTGACTACAGGTCTCTCGGATACTGAAAATATAAGTTAACAATTTGAAAAAATGGAGTCTAACCCCAACGGGGAAAAAAATGTGAACGCATACACCAACATAAATAACACAAACACAACAAAAAATTAAAATTGTAACAACAAAAAACAAGAAAACCACATTTCGACAAATGTAAACAGAGAGGGGGCGAACAAAATGACGTTCGCGTAAAGCATAAAAAAAACTATCGTGTACGAACCTATTGACATTTCGAACTTGGCCCAACAAATGGAAAATGCACGGAAGTATATAACTTTGGAGGAGAATGGTCTATTTTCTTTAAATTCACCCCCAGAGCTAAAAAAGGAAAATAGCTTAAAAACTATTATTTATAGGACAATATCAAACAAAACCCGTAAGCCAGTACAACTCACACAGACAGAGATTGAACTGGCGTTAAAAGATCATCTGAAAAACATTGTATACATTCGGAAGGATAGACTCTACGGTAGTCTATCCATCCGAATGAAAGATAAATTGACGGCCGAAAAACATTCCCTGGCCCCAATTGTGTCCCCCTTATTTACCTTCTTCCCCACTTATTTGGGAAGAAAAACACAAAGATTGACCATACACAATATCGATCCAGATATTGATTTCTGGGCGGTTCTGTGTGGCCTCCTCGACTTGAAAGAGGATGCAGTAATTTCGGTAGGTAAGTCTTCCAGCAACGTGTTCGGTGGAACTAGCCTGCAAGTTCTGGTGCAAATGCAGCCAGAACGAATTGCTAGGATCCCCGACCGCATATTGCTGGATGGGCTTGCCTACTTACACATCACAGTGGAGGGTAGACGACCCGCTTGTTACCTCTGTGGTGGCAGAGGTCACCTGAGGGCTGCTTGTTCCCAAGCAAACAAAAAAACACCGATTTTGCCCACACCAACAACTACACCACTAACAACACAACCTCCACCACCACCACAAAAACAACTAACACGACAAGTTAAAACACAACTGAAAACAATCCCCCCCCCCACACACACACACAGAAAACAAATACAATAACACCCACACCACAAACATGAGCCGAAAATGAACCCCTCCCCTCGAATACAGAAGACGACCCCCTTTCGTCGTCAGACGAGGGGGGGGGGGGGGACACACACTTTCATAAAGTTAAAAGAAAAAAAAGAAAACACACCACAGGAACACAAATACAAACAACCCCTCCCCAAGACATAACACAGACATCAACACACAAAAACATACAACAAAAAACATCACACAAAAAGAAAAATTTGCATATACTTACATAAATACAATAAACAAAAAACTGTTAAACATTATTTATAATAACAACTTAATAAAAACCGAAGGTTCGAATTTCGCACAAGCAACGGGGCTTCCCCATCTAAAAATGATAAAAGCCCCAATGGACATTTACAAAACGTTAAAAGACACTTTTAAAGAAGACGTGGGGTCCTCCTGCGTCAGACCCATTAACCGTGTTTCCTAAAAAATCCTCCCCCCAGACACCCACACAACTCCAAACACCCAACCCTACCACACACTGATGCCCCTACACTTCCACAAACCACCACCCCACCCAACAACCCATCCCCCATTGTGCGGCCGGTCCCCGGGACGCAGAGAGGTAAGTGCCTTTTCTCTTTACCACCAACATGGCTGTGTTGAGAGGTTGTCTAAATGCGCGTGGCCTGGGCTCACCTTGGAAGCAAGCAATGCTTCTAAATGACATAAGGTCACGATGTATAAATGTGATGGTTATTTGCGAGGCCCGGATCAGCAGCGTACGACAGCTGGCCCCCACCTTTAATGACTTTGAGATGCACGCATCTCTGTGTCAGCCCGGAGGTGGGGGGGGGGGGTTGTCGTTCTGCTGCAAAAACATCTGGGTCTTGCTACACAGACGGTACACTTGGACCCGGAGGGTCGACTAGTGGTTCTGGACATTGGCAGTGGTGAAGGCGGAGTTTTTAGGCTGGTCGCCGTCTACGGCCCTTTTGGGTCAACGCGGCCGGACTTCTTCCATCGTCTGGAGACTTTTCTAGGGATGTCCCGTTCCTTGCTTTTAGTGGGGGACTGGAATGGTATCCTAGATGCACGTTGGGACTATGTAGGGGCATGTCCTGATAGAGGGGTTGTAACAGCCTCAAGGAGTTAATCGGCCGATTCGACCTGGCCGATAGATATCGACTAGATTTTCCGACTGTGCCAACCTGGACTTGGAGAAACCATAGCGGTCAATCTAGATCGTACCTAGATAGATTCTTAGTTAGAAATAAGGATAGGGACTTTTTAAGTTGTCCAAAAATGCTCATGGTTGGCTATTCAGACCACAAGTTAGTGACCTCCGTGGTCAACCTTGATAGAACGCATAGACAGGGACCCGGTTACTGGAACCTCAACTTGTCCTTACCGGCAAGTAAAGCTTACAGGAACCGGATTAGTACATTAGTTAAGGTTGACGGGCGCCATCGTCAACAGCAGGTGGTGGGGCTCTCTCAAAAGAGAGATTAGAGTAGCTTCAATAGGAGTTAGTAAGGAGTTAGCCTCAGATAGAAATAGGAAGGAAAGGGAGTTGGTAGATAGTGTAGAAGAGGCAATTAGAAGCGGCGACGTAGCCAGAGTGCTAGCGTCGAGAACGGCCTTGGGCCAGTTCTTCGACGCGAAACACGAAAGCAGCGTTGTCCGAAGCAAAATACGTGCTCTGGGAAACGAGGGGACCAAAGCTGTTAGCTGGGCCCGCGTGACAGAAGCCAAAAGTGGGACTAGATCCACTATCCGGTCTTTGCGAGACCAGGATGTACGGGTGACCCTTGAACCTAAGCAAATGTGCGAGGCCTTTCAAAGGCACTTTGCCCGATTGTTCGGAAGGGACGAGGGGCCGGGTGGGGATGTGGACCTCGTTCCATACCTCGACGGCCTGCCGCGTCTTTCGGACGAGGAGGCGAAGTCCTGCGAGAGGCCGATCTCAGCTGTTGAAATAACTAATTTTAGGCCCATAACACTTCTAAATGCAGAGTTAAAGATTTTGGCCAAGGTGTTAGCAAAGAGGTTGGCGCTTGTCGTGGGCAACCTGGTGGGAGATGCGCAGACATGCGCCATCCCGTCCAGGTCCATTCACGACAACCTCCATCTCATGCGATACATCATAGAGAGGGTTGGGAACGAACCCGGCTTTGGTGGGGCCCTGATCAACTTGGATTAATCTAAGGCGTTCGATAGGGTCGACCATCGTTACCTGGATGCGGTGCTAGTGGCGGCAGGTTTCGGACCCGTTTTCAGGGGCTGGATCACTGCCATGCACAGCAGCCGCATCTGCTCGAGGATCAAGGTGAACGGCTACCTCTCGGAGCCGTTCGAAATCACGCGGTCCATCCGACAGGGAAGCCCTCTCTCCTCCCTTCTGTATGTATTGGCCCTAGAGCCACTGCTGCGGAAGTTGGAGTTGTTACAGGGCATCCCTTTGGAACCGGGATTGCGGAAAGCGGTGTCGGCCTACGCCGATGATGTGACAGTAATGGTGTCAACCGCCTCGGAAATCGGCGTGATCGGCACCTTACTGGAGGAATACGAAACGTTTACAGGGGCTAAGCTGAACCGGGACAAGTCAGTCGGTTTGCAACTCGGCGAGTGGAGGGGAAAATCGATGGCCTCCAACGGCGTCGTCGGACGTTGGACGGAGGGTCCGGTGAAGTTGCTCGGGGTCTGGTTCGGGCTAGACCTCCAGGTGGAGAAGAACTAGGGTGAGGTTTTCGAACAGTGTGTTTGCGCTGACGCGGAAGTAGGCTGAGTGCAAACTATCCCTGAAAGGTTGAGCGGAGGTGGCGAACGCTTATATAACGTCCGTCATCTATTACCGCCTGACCGTCGTGCCTTGCCCAAGGGAAACGCTCACCAAAATGGAGCGCACTCTTCCAATTCCTTTGGAAGAAGCGGGCTCCTTTGGTGAGGAGATCCATCTGCTGTCAACACCCTTCGAAAGGCGAGCTGGGGATGCCGTGGCTGTTGATGCGTAAACATGCATTAAGGCTACGGCACCTCCAGGTATTCCTCACCGGTCAACCGGTGTGGGCCCCGTTTGTGAGGCGAGCCTTTCCGAGACTCGTCTCGCTCACCGAGCTGCAGTCCTGGGTGAAGCAAAGACCGAGAAAACTGGGCGCCTGGCACACCGAGTGTGCCCAGGCGGTCACGGCTCTCTGGCAGGCGGACCCGGCTATCGGTGGAGACTCCACCTCGTCATTCTATAGAGGGCTGGTGGTTAGTAGGTGCGACGACGCCCTTGGACAAGCCCTAGGCATGGAGGAAGACGAACTGGCCAGCCTATTCGGGAGGACATTTGGCCCGGGACCTATGGACAAATTCCAGAAGTCCCTGGCTGGCAGTGCTATCGAAGGGCGCTGCCCGTTCGAGAAAAGCTCTACAGACACGGGTGCCTGGGTAGGGACCCCTCGAAAAAAATCTGTCCCAGATGCCTGAGCGACGAGGAAACTGTTGCGCACGCATTGGTACACTGCTCGGGCGATGCCGATCTGTGGGGCTATGTCGAACGACTGCTGTCACGAGTGGGACCAATCCGGTTGACCACTAAGTCCATTGTAACGATCAAGCCCCCCCCCCCTTCAAAAATGAAGGAGAGGCGGTCTTCCTCTGTGTAATAGCCATGGTGAAAGAGGTGGTATGGTGGACACGTTTGAAAGGGCTGAGGTCGGACACCTTTCTCTCCGGCCAACAACTGGTCCTTTTCTTTAAATGCCATTTTAAGAGAAGGATCAGAATGGAGAGAGAGGTGCTGTACCCCAGCAAGTTTTA
>OZ024743.1:91886264-91891264 GCA_964016885.1 Eledone cirrhosa
TGGCTGGATGCAATGATGCCAGATGTGGACTACTGCTGGCTCATAGCTGGCTTCATCGATCCAGTGAATGACAACGTGATTTCCATTGGGAAAACCACAGGCAATGCGTTCAGTGGAACAGGTATAGAGCTGGTAGTACAAATGAAGCCTGAACGCATCGCCCAAATACCCGACAGAATCCTATTAGAGGACCACGGGTATATAAACATTAGCGTGGAGGGGAGAAGGCCGTCCTGCCATATCTGTGCAGGCAGAGGGCACCTGAAGGCCGCTTGTCCCCAACTCAACAAAAAGAAAACCCTGCTACCAACACCAGCTCCACCACCACCACCACAACAGATAAACAAACAACAAAACTCAGTCCCACCCAACCCGTCCCTCAGTAACACCACAACACCACCACAACACAAACAGTCACAACACATTACCCCAAAACAAAATACAGGCCCACCCAACCTCTCACTCAATAAAACAACACAACCACCGCAGACACAACACACAACACAGTCTAACATAGTGACATCCATCTCCCCCACAAAGAAAACCAACACGGAAACATTACCAGCAAACATACCTCTTCCCTCCAACACTGAAGATAACCCAACGAATTCGGAGGAAGAAACGGAGTCCTTCAGACAGATTAAAAGGAAAAAAAGAAAACATGTGCAAAACACACAAGGACAAACAACCCCCACCCAAATCGCAACACAATCTAACAAAACAGAAAACACCCCTCCAGCAACAAACAAAACCAAACCTGCCCCTCCCCTCTTCGAAACACTCACACCATCGGAAAAAAAGACATTACACTATACTTACATCAACAGAAACAATAATAAATTAAATGAACTCATATACAATAATCCTTCGGTACAAACCGAAGGTGTAAACTTTGTTTCATCAGAAAACCACCCACATTTAAAACTAATAAAAATCCCAATGAACCTCTACCAAAAACTAAAAAAGGATTTTAAGGAGGACGTAGGACCACCCTCTGTCAAACCCATAAACCGCGTCCTACTAAAAAGCTTTCCCCCTCCCCTTCCCCTCCCCAACACAACTCCAAACACCCCAACCCCACCACACACCGACGACCCCACACCACCACAAGACACCCCTTCACCCAACACCCCCGACCCCATGGAAGTCGTGCAACCCGAACCCCGGGAAGCGGAAAGGTAGGTCTCTACACTCTCCTTTGGCTCTGCCGCCCACATGGATGTGTTA
Organism: Eledone cirrhosa; assembly: GCA_964016885.1. Taxonomy (NCBI): domain Eukaryota; kingdom Metazoa; phylum Mollusca; class Cephalopoda; order Octopoda; family Eledonidae; genus Eledone; species Eledone cirrhosa. The sequence continues at coordinate 91,887,492 of OZ024743.1, forward strand.
AGAGTAGGATGTTTGAATGCACGTGGCCTGGGCTCAACTTGGAAGCAAGCAAAGCTTCTAAATGACCTCAGGTCATGTAGTATAAATGTAATGGTTATCTGTGAGACTCGAATCAGCGTCATGCGGCAGCTGGCCCCCACCTTCGATGACTTTGAGGTGCATGCATCTCTCTGTCAACCTGGAGGTGGGGGTGGGGTTGTCGTGCTGCTGCAAAAACACCTGGGTCTTGCCGTACAGGTTGTGCACTCGGACCCGGAGGGTCGTTTGTTGGTGCTAGACGTTGGCAGTAGTGAAAGTGCGGCCTTGAGACTGGTCGCCGTCTACTCCCCTTTCGGAGCTGAACGGCCCGACTTCTTCCAGCGTTTGGAGACTTTTCTGGGAACGTCGCGTTCCCTGCTTCTAGCGGGGGATTGGAATGACATCCTAGATGCACGTTGGGACTATGCAGGAGCATGTCCTAATAGAGGGGGGTGTAACAGCCTCAAGGGGTTACTCGACCGTTTTAACTTGGTCGATAGATATCGACTAGATTTTCCAACTGTGCCTACCTGGACTTGGAGAAACCACAGTGGTCAATCTAGATCGTACTTAGATAGATTCTTAGTTAGAAGTAAGGATAGGGACATATTAAGCTGTCCAGAAATGCGCACGGTTGGCTACACGGATCACAAATTAGTGACCTGCGTGGTCAATCTCGAGAAAACACATAGACAGGGTCCCGGTTACTGGAAACTTAATTTGTCTTTACCGGCAAAAGAGACTTACAGAAACCGGATTAGCAGATTAGTTAAGGAGAGGTTGACGGGTGCAATCGTCAACAACCGATGGTGGGCATCTCTCAAAAGAGAGATTAGAACAGAATCAATAAGTTATAGCAAGATGTTAGCTGCCAATAGGAATAGAAACGAGAAAGAATTAACAGGTAAATTAGAAGAGGCAATCAAGAGCGAAGATGTGGCCAGAGTGCTGGCATCGAGGACGGCCTTGAACCAGTTTTTCGATGCAAAGCATGAAGGCTGCGTCATTCGAAGTAAAATACGTGCTCTAAGTAATGAGGGGGCCAAAGCCGTTGGATGGGCCCGCGTGACAGAAGCTAAAAGTGGAAATCGATCCACCATCCGGTCGTTGCAAGACGAAGATGGACGAGTGATCCGGGAGCCTAAGCAGATGTGCGAGGCCTTTCAAAAGCACTTTGCCCGATTGTTCGGGGGAGGCGAGGGTCCGGGCCGGGGCGTGGATTTCGGTCCATACCTCGACGGCCTGCCGCGTCTCTCGAACAAAGAGGCAGAGTCCTGCGAGGGACCAATCTCGGCTGATGAGATCGGAGATGCGCTGAGCCAATGCAGCAGACGCAAATCTCCAGGTCTCGATGGTATACCTTACGAACTTTATTTAGCAATGCCGGTCTTCTTCTCCGAACTCCTCGAAGCGGTCTACTGCAATTGGCAGCAGAACGGGAGAATTCCTTGTTCTGTAGCCAAGGGCGTAGTCACGCTGGTGAGGAAGGACGAGAACAAGGGGGATAGTATAAATAATTTTCGGCCCATAACCCTGCTAAACACAGAGTTAAAGATTTTGGCCAAGGTGTTAGCAAAGAGGTTGGCGCTTGTCGTGGGTGGCCTGGTGGGAGATGCGCAGACATGTGCTATCCCATCCAGGTCCATTCACGATAACCTCCACCTCATGCGATACATCATAGAGAGGGTTGGCAACAAACCCGGCTTCGGTGGGGCCCTGATCAACTTGGATCAGTCTAAGGCCTTCGATAGGGTCGACCATGGTTACCTGGATGCGGTGCTAGCGGCGGCTGGGTTCGGTCCTGTTTTCAGAGGCTGGATCACTGCCCTACATAGCAACCACATCTGTTCTAGGATCAAGGTGAACGGCTACCTTTCGAAGCCGTTCGAAATCACACGATCCATTCGACAGGGGTGCCCTCTCTCCTCCCTTCTGTACGTATTGACTCTCGAGCCTTTACTGAGGAAGTTGGAGTTGTTGCAGGGTATCCCCCTGGAACCAGGATTGAGCAAAGCGGTGTCGGCCTACGCCGATGACGTAACAGTAATGGTATCAACCGACTCGGAGATCGAGGCGATCGGTACCTTACTGGAGGAGTACGAAAGGTTGTCAGGAGCGAAACTGAACCGGGAAAAATCCATCGGGCTGCAACTCGGAACGTGGAGAGGCAGACCGATGCCTCCTGACGGTGTCGTCGGACACTGGACGGAGGGCCCGGTAAAGTTGCTTGGGGTCTGGTTTGGACCGGACCTCCAGGTGGAAAAGAACTGGAACGAGGTTACGAACAAGGTGTTTGCACTAACCCAGAAATGGGCCAAGTGTAAGCTGTCCCTAAAAGGCCGGGCGGAGGTGGCGAACATTTACATAGCGTCCGTCACTTACTACCGCCTGACTGTCGTGCCTTGCCCTAAGGAAACACTCACCACCATGGAACGCCTGCTCTTCCAATTTCTTTGGAAGAAGCGTCCTCCTATGGTGAGAAGATCCATCTGCTGCCAACAACCTTCGAAAGGAGGGCTGGGGATGCCGTGGTTGATGATGCGTAGGCACGCATTAAGGCTACGGCACCTACAGGTATTCCTCACTGGTCAACCGGTGTGGGCTCCGTTCGTGAAACGAGCCTTTCCGAGACTCGTCTCACTCACCGAGCTACAGTCCTGGGTCAAGCAAAGATCCGGAAAACTGGGAGACTGGCACACTGAGTGTGCTCAGGCGCTCAGGGCTCTCTGGCAAGCGGGCCGGGCCATCGGTGGAGAATCCACCTCATCATTCTATAGAGGGCTGGTGGCTAGCAGGGGCGATGACACCCTTGGAGAGTCGCTGGACATGGAAGAAGACGAACTGGCCAGCCTGTTCGGTAGGACTTTCGGCCCAGGACCAATGGACAACTTCCAGAAGTCACTGGCCTGGCAGTGCTACCGAGGGGCTCTACCCGTTCGAGAGAGGCTCTACAGACACGGGCGCCCGGGCAGGGATCCCTCAAAAAAGATTTGCCCTAGATGCGTGCGTCACGAAGAAACCGTGGCGCACGCATTGGTGCAATGTCCGGGCGTGGCTGATCTGTGGGGCTACGCCGAACAACTGCTGTCGCGGGTGGCGCCGATTAAATTGACCGCCGAGTCCGTGATGACAATCAAACCGCCTCCCCTCTTCACAAAGGAAGCAAAGGCGGTTTTTCTGTGCGTAATAGCCATGTTGAAAGAGGTTGTTTGGTGGACACGATTGAAAGGTCTGAGGTCAGGCAACTTCCTCTCTGGCCATAGTCTGGTCTACTTCTTCCGATATCACTTCGGAAGAAGGATAAGAATGGAGAGAGAGGTGCTTGGCCACAGGCAGTTTTATGAAAGGTGGGTGATAGTGGCGAGAATGGCTCGTGTAAATGGGCCTTCTCTGTATACCATCCTGTAGGTAAAGAAGTAAAGGAGAGGGGAGCACCTTCTCCATGTGCTCCCCGGGCAAAGGATTGCACACTTTTTCGGGGGTGTGTGCAACCCCCATCACGTCCCCTCCCTTTTGAGGTTATTTTCGATTATTTTCATGTTACACCCTTTTTACTCGATTATATGTAAACTCCCCCTTTGTATTTGTCCCTTCTTTTTATGCCTTTATGGTAAATAAAGAAATCTATCTATCTATCTATCTATCTATCTATCTATCTATCTATCTATCTATCTATCCACCCAACCATCAAGCTGTTATTCTATCTATATAACGACTCAACCATCTATTTATCTATTTATTTATCAACCGTGTGT
>OZ024743.1:91898764-91901264 GCA_964016885.1 Eledone cirrhosa
ATGATGTATATATATATATATATGTTTATATATGTTTATATATATGTGTGTGTGTGTGTGTGTGTGTGTGTATGTTTGTCTATAAATACATATATATACACGCACACGTATATATACATCTGCGTACGTATACTTTAACGCCATATATAAGTACGCTCTTAGTCTCGCTGTTTTCTACTTAGGAAGAATTTTTGGGATATGTGTATTTCATTACCGTCTTTATTCCTCATACCAGGTATTGTGTAAGTTCTATATTGATGTATATATATATATATATATATATATATGTGTGTGTGTGTGTGTGTGTGTGTGTGTGTTGTGTGTGTGTGTGTGTGTGTGTGTACATGCGTGTTTGTGAGTTGTGCGTATGTGCGTGTGTATTTCAGTATCGGCTCTATTCCTCCCTCTCTATCAGTTATTGTAAGTGAGGATTGTGTAAGTTTTGTATTGCTGTATATATATATATGTGTATATATATATATATATATATATAGGAAAAAGTAAGACCCCGACGACAGCGCTCAAGCTGTTTCGACGGCTATGTTGGTCTAGAAATAGCCGTCGAAATAGCTTGAGCTCTGCCGTAGGGGTCTTACTTTTTCCTATTACCCACTCTACTTACTACTCTAAGTATTGAGTACTCTGGTGCGTTCTGGTACATCTGGTTCCTTACCACAACTCCTTTGTTATATATATATACGTGTGTATGTGTGTGTATTTGTGATGTGTGGGGGCTTGTGCGTGTATGATTGTGTGTGTTGTGTATGTGTGTGTTTGTGTGTGTATGTACGAGTGTGTTTACATTTATGCATTTGTGCATGTGCATGAGCGTGTGCGGGTGTGTGTGTGTGTTTGGATGTGTGTGTGTGTGTGTGTGTGTGTGTGTGTGTGTGTGTGTGTGTGTGTGTGTGTATTTATAAATTTATCTCACAACTTCAACATACGCAGCAACAATGATCACAACAGCAACCACAACTACAACCACTACAACAACCACAACTACAACCACAACAGCAACTACTACCACAACCACAACTACAACAACCACTACCACAACCACTACCACAACCACAACAACAACCACAACTACAACCACAACAAAAATCACAACTATAACGACAATAATAACAACAACCACAACAATAACAACAGCAATAACAACAACCACAACAGTAACCACCGCAACAATAACAACCACCACAACCACAACCACCACAACAATCATAATCACAACCACCACCACAACCACCACAACAACAATCTCAACCACCACCACAACCACAACAATCACAACAACCACAACCATAACCACAATAATCACAACCACAACAACAACTACCACCACAACCACCACCACCACAACAACAACCACAATAATCACAGCCACAACAACCACAACCACAACAGCAACCACCACCACAACCACAACCACCACCACCACCACCACAGCCACCACAACAACCACAACCACAACCACAACAACAACTACCACCACAACCACTACCGCCATCACAACCACAACAACAACCACAACCATAACGACCACCACCACCACAACAACAACCACCACCACAACCACAACCACCACCACTACCACAACAACCACAACCATAACGACGACCACCACAACAACAACCATAACGACCACCACCACAACAACAACCACCACCACAACCACAACCACCACCACCACCACCACAACCACCACCACCACCACAACCACAACCACAACCACAACCACCACCACCACCACCACAACCACCACCACAACCACAACCACCACCACAACAACAACCACCACCACAACCACAACCACCACCACAACCACAACCACCACCACAACCACAACCACCACCACAACCACCACCACCACCACAACCACCACCACAACCACAACCACAACCACAACCACAACCACCACAACCACCACCACCACAACCATAACCACCACCACCACCACAACCACAACCACAACCACCACAACAACCACCACCACCACAACCACCACCACTACCACAACAACCACAACCATAACGACGACCACCACAACAACAACCACCACCACAACCACAACCACCACAACCACAACCACCACCACCACAACCACCACCACAACCACCACCACAACAACAACCACCACCACAACCACCACCACAACCACCACCACCACCACCACAACCACAACAACAACAACTATAATTAAACTATAGACGTCAGTCAGACATCATTAAGTCGTTCAGCTGAAATAAACCGATTACCGTTGTTTTTGTTTGTTGTTTTTGTGTTTTCTTTATCTCCTTTATTTCATTCTTAAAACTTCTAAATGTTCAATGTTAAGCTCTACCCACCGAGGAGATCCTGGCTGCTCTGCGGCTCAAACACCCTGAGCCACCCACTGATCTCAGACCCATACCCCCACCCGAACCCCACCTGTTCTTTGTGCCTACTGATGCAGATATCATGTCCGCCATCAGGTCCTTCCCAGCTAGCAGCTGCGGAG
>OZ024743.1:91916264-91919413 GCA_964016885.1 Eledone cirrhosa
ATTCAAATATTATTACCATAAAAAATTATTCACTTCTATGTTTAAACATTTTTAGTGTAAAAACCCTTTTTACTATAACTAACAGTATTACTATAACTAACATTATTATTATAACTAACTTTATAATATGAGGAGAATAATATTTACTCATTGTTATATGTAAGGCTAGTCACATATTATTACCATAAAAATATTATTTACTCCTATGTTTAATCATTTTTAATGTAACAAACCTTTTTACTATAAATAACATTAATATTATTTTAAATAATATTTACTACCATAATAATGTTAACCGAAGGATTGTGAGGAGAATAAGTATTATTCACTGTTATAATTAAAGTAGCACATAAACCTTATTACTATAACAGTATATATTATTATAATAGTATATTATTACTTTAACATTATATATTATTACTATAACAGTAGATGTTACTATAACAATATAGTTAAACGGGAGATTGTGTTGCATATCAATATTATTTCTAAGTCAAAGTAATACAAGCATTATTATCAGGTGGATTGGCAGTATCGGTAGAGGGTCGGACGCCATGCTTTGACGCATGGAATTACGGCCCTTGCCATTCTGGGTTCAAATCCCGCCGAGGGTAACTTTGCTTTTCATCCTTACGGGGTCGATAAAATAAAGTACCAGTAATGTACTGAGTAACTGCTGGCCTTGTGCCAAAAGTAGAAACAATTATTACCATAATAGTAGAGTTATGCGGGTGATTGAGAAAAAATGGATATTTTTCATTATAATGATGAAAGTAATGTACAAACATCATTACCATAATAATAGTTTTAGTGGGTGTGGGTATTGTGTACACAGTGGTTATTACTGTAACAATAAGTAAGGGAGGGGTGTGAAGAGAATGAATATTTTTTATTTTTTATTAAAGTAACATACAAACATTATTAGTGTAACAACGGCGGTGAATTGGCAGTATCGGTAGAGAGTCGGACGCCATGCTTTCCAGCATAGTTACGTCCCTTTACGATCTGAGTTCAAATCCCACCGAGGTTAACTTTGCCTTTCATCCTTACGGGGTCGATAAAATAAAGTACCAGTAATGTACTGGGTATTTGCTGGCCTTGTGTCTAAAGTAGAAACAATTATTAGTGTAACAAGAGCGTTAAGCGGGGATTGGGTAGAAGATAAAAATTATTTAGAGTTATGTTTAAAGTAAGATATAAACATTATCATTATAACCGTAAAGTTAAGCAAGGTGTAAAAGATAGGTATTATTATGTAAAAGGTATTATTCACTATTAGGATGATAAGACACACACTTTGTCTTTCATCCTTACGGAGTCGATAAAATAAAGTACCAGTCAAGCACTGGGGTCGATTTAATTGACTTTCCCCTACCCCAAAAATTGATGGCATTGTGCCTATATAAGAAACCATTATTATAGCAGTTGGGTTAAGGGGATGGTGATTGTGAAGAGAATAAATATTATTGAGTTACATACAAGCATTATTGGCAGTGTTGGCAGAGTGTCGAACAACATGCTTTGTCATATAAAGTTACGGCCCTTTGCGTTCTGAGTTCAAATCACGCCGAGGTTAGCTTTGGCTTTCATTCTTACAAAGTCGATAAAATAAAGTAGCAGTAATGTACTGGGGTCGATTTAATTGACTTACCCCTCCCCTAAAATTGTTGGCCTTGTGCATAAATCAGAAACCTGGCAGTATCGGTAGAGGGTCGGACGCCACGCTTTGCAGCACAGTTACGTCCCTTTACGATCTGAGTTCAAATCCCGCCGAGGTTGACTTTGCTTTCATCCTTACGGGGTGGATAAAATAAAGTACCAGTAATGCACTGGGTAATTGCTGGTCTTGTGCCTAAAGTAGAAACAATTATTTAAACAACGCAAAACCATTATTCTCATCACTGTAACATTAAGGGGTTGATTGTGAAGAGTAGGAACTATAAACATTGTAAAAGTAATATACACACATTATTATAGGATTGCCAGAATCGGTAGAGCGTTGGACACCCTGCTTCGCAGCAAATAGTTACGTCCCTTTATTTTCTGAGTTCAAATCCCGCCAAGGTTAACTTTGCCTTTCATCCTTACGGGGTCAATAAAATAAAGTACCAGTAATGTACTGGGTAATTGCTGGCCTTGTGCCTAAAATAGAAACAATTATTACTATATCAGTAAAGATAAGCGATGGATTGTGAAGAGAATAAATAATTGTTTCTACTATTGGCACAAGGCCAGCAATTTCCAGTGTATTACTGGTACTTTATTTCATCGACCCTGTAACGATGAAAGGCAAGGTTAACCTCGGCGGGATTTGAACTCATTTAGTGTAATGACTAAATTAAGACAAAGACGTTCTGATTTCAAATCCCGCCAAGGTCAACTTTACCTTACACCCGGGGTCAGGAAAATAAAGTACCAGTCATATACTGGGAGGGATATGATCAACTTTCCCCTTCCCCCAAGTTACTGACCTGTGCCAATATTAGAAAGAAAGAATTATTATATCTTGCCGAGGTCAACTTTGCCTTTCATCCGTTTGTGTTCGATAAAATAGAAGTAACAGTCACAAGCTAGGTCAATTTAATCGAATCCACCCCCACCCCCCGACAATGACGATAACAACGTCAATGACGATAACAACGTCAATGACGATAACAACGTCAATGACGATAACAACGACAATGACGATAACAACGTCAATGACAATAACAACGTCAATGACGACAACAATGTCAATGACGATAACAACGTCAATGACGATAACAACGTCAATGACGATAACAACGTCAATGACTACAACAACGTCAATGACGATAACAACGACAATGACGATAACAACGTCAATGACGATAACAACGTCAATGACGATAACAACGTCAATGACGATAACAACGACAATGACGACAACAACGACAATGACGACAACAACGACAATGACGATAACAACGACAATGACGATAACAACGTCAATGACGATAACAACGTCAATGACGATAACAACGTCAATGACGATAACAACGTCAATGACGATAACAACGTCAATGACGATAACAACGACAATGACGATAACAACGTCAATGACGATAACAACGTCAATGACGATAACAACGACAATGACGATAACAACGTCAATGACGACAACAATGTCA
>OZ024743.1:91919613-91929613 GCA_964016885.1 Eledone cirrhosa
AGAGAAGGGAAGAAATAGAGAAGAGAGAGAGGAAAAGAGATAGGGGAAAAGAGAGAGGAGTAAGACAAAGAGAGGAGAAGAGAGAGAGTAAAAGAGAGAGGGGAAGAGAGAGAGGGGTAAGACAAAGAGAAGGGAAGAAAGAGGGGAGAAGAGAGAGGGGAAAGAGAGAGGAGTAAGACAAAGAGAGGAGAAGAGAGAGAGAGAAGAGAGAGAGGGGAAATGGAGAGGGGAAGAGAGAGAGAGGGGTAAGACAAAGAGAAGGGAAGAAAGGGAGGAGAAAAGAGAGAGGGAGAGGGGAAGAGAGAGAAAGAGAAGAAGAGAGAGATTAAGAGAGAGAGGGGAAGAGAGAGAGGGGAAGAGAGAGAGGGGATAGAGGAAGAGAAGGGAAGAAAGAGAGGAGAAGAGAGGGAGGAAGAAAGAGAGAAGAGAGAGAGGAAGAGAGAGAGGAGATAGAGAAAGGGGTGAAAGAGAAGGAGAGGGAAGAAAGAGAGGGGAAAGAGAGAGGAAGAACTTATGCTTGTGTGTACGTATATGTGTGTAAAATTGTGTTTGTGTGTGTAATTGAAGGGATGGCATGTACGTGAGTGTATGTGTGTGTGTTCGTGTATGTTTGTTTATATGTGTGTGTGTCATTGTGAGTGGAAATGTGTTTGTGTTTATGTGTATTTGTGCGTGTTTGTGTATGTGTGTCTGTTATTGAGTGTAAGTGTATGTGAAAATGTATGCGTATCTACATGTCTGTGTGTGTGTATATATATGTATGTGTGTGAGCTCGTAAGCATTCGTTTGCGTGCTACTTACGATAAATGCCTGCTTATTTTTTTTTCCTTACCTGTAATTGCTCCCATTTATAAATAATTTTTCATCAACATTACTACTACTACTACTACTACTACTACTACTACTACTACTACTACTACTACTACTATAGCTGCTACTGTTACTACTACTACTACTACTACTTACTACTACTACTACTACTACTACTACTACTACTACTACTATCACTGACTCAATTGAGATCTAAATCACCACTACTACTAAAACTTCTATAAAATGAATAGCAATAATTGATGATGATGATGATGATGATGACGATGGTTATACATGCACGTGGATATATGGAGTTTGTGGTAACCTTACAGGTTCAGTGTGTGTATATATATATATATATATATATATATTTTTTTTTTTTTAAATCTAGATGAGATTCTACAGGACTAGAACTGTTTCATTCTTTAGAAATCATCAGGAATCTGGCTTTCCAAAAATAAATGTAGTGGTATTTATATCTTTCAGGTGGTAGGAGAGGGTGGGGAGTGGGATGGGTGGAGGCGATTGGTTGAAAGAAAAGGGAATTCATTAAAAGCTAATTCTTTATGTATTGAGTACCTTACTTACTGTGGTTACCTCCCATTCAACCCGGAATAACTTATATATATATATATATGTATATATATATATAACGAAGGAAGTGTCGTAAGGAGCCAGGTGGACCATAACGCACCAGAGTACTCGATACTTTGGGTAGTAGGGTGGGTAATAGGAAAAGGTTCAGGACCCCGACGGCAGAGCTCAAGCCGTTTCGACGGCTATTTCTGAAGTAGCCGTCGAAACGGCTTGAGCTCTGCCGTCGGGGTCCTGAACCTTTTCCTATATATATATATATATTCATTTTATTAAGGCTAAATAATGAGTCTTGTTACTCTGGAGTTTAGCCTGTGTATCACAGGTCATTTTGTCTGATGAGCCTGTGATAAACAGGCGAAACTCCAGAGTAACAAGTCTCATTATTGAGGCTTATATTTATATATATATATAACCTTACTTCGTTTTCCTGCAGAATATATTCTTGGAATAAATTCCTTAGAAGAAGGGAAAGAATCTATTTTGGTTAATAATGATAAATAAATAAAGCATTGTGAGCCACAAGTGTTTGCACATAAAATAATGTAAAGGCCCCTTAACTCTGTCATAGGGGCGCCGTCCTAACATACGGCATAACTTGGACATTTTAAAGTTGGTGTAACTCATCAGTTTCCGGGTTACACCAACTTTAATATCGGCTCCAGAAGGATGAATGGCTAAACTGACCTCGGCGGGATTTGAACTGAGAACATAAAGAGCCAAAGCAGATACTGCGAACCGTTTTGTCCGATGCCCAAACGATTCGGCCAGACCACTGCCGTCTTTTTTTGGTTAATCATAATCATTTTTTTTTTTTTTAAGAGAGAAGGGAAGAATCAACCTCAGTATTGGACTGGTATTTTATTTATAGACCTTTAAAGGTAAAGTTGACCTTGGCGTGATTTGAAGTCAGATTACAATAAATAACACAAGATATAATATAAAACGTAAACACATTTAGGTTTGCCCACCCATAAAGGGATGGAACCATCCAGTTAAGTCGTGTCAGAACACCTACACACACGCATATTTCTGCTTGCTCACTACAGATTATATATTTCCTAGGGATCACTGAAATCCCGCGTAAACATTTTTACGGTGGATTCATCAATAATTGTTTCTACTTTTAGTACAAGTCCAACAATTACCCAGTGTATTACTGGTACTTTATTTTATCGACTCCGTAAGGATGAAAAGCAAAGTTAACCTCGGCGGGATTTGAACTCAGAATAGCAAGGGCCGTAACTCTATGCGTCAAAGCATGGCGTCCGACCCTCTACCGATACTGCCAATCCACCATCAATAATAGCAATGTACATGTATCGAGCAATGGCGTTAGTTGAAGTGAATTCCGTACAAGCTGCAAATGACTCTTTGATCTGGCTCCCCTTCTCAACAAACCTCTATAGTTACTATGCATATGTCATACAACAAGTTAAAGATCAATAAAAGGATTTATATCTTCTGTATAGAACTACTTTGTTTTTCTTAAAAGTTCATCTATTTGAAGGAGAGGGGAAAGTCGATTAAATCGACCCCAGAGCATTACTGGTACTTTATTTTATCGGCCCCGTAAGGATGAACGCCAAAGCTAATCTCGGCGGAATTTGAACTCAGAACGTAAAGGGCAGTAACACTATGCTGCAAAGCATGGTGTTCGACGCTTAACAAATACCGCCAATCCGCCGCCCATTTCTACATTAGACATAAAGCCAGCAATTTGGTGGCATGGAGAGAGCCGATTATATCTACCTCAATTCTGTACTGGTTCTTTATTGGCCCCGGAAGGATGAAATGCCTAGTTCACCTCGGCGGGATTTGAACTCAGAACATAAAGAACCAAAGCAAATACTGCGAATAGTTTTGTCCGATGTTCAAACGATTCGGCCAGACCACTGCCGTCTTTTTTTTTTGGGGGGGGGGGGATTAATCATAATCATTTATGAAAGAAATATACAACTACTAATATACAACTATAACACAGACGCACACACATATACACACACACACACATTTGTATATATATATATATATATACAAACATAAATTATCGAGATTCGCATTCCGGCCCACGAAATAACGAAAAACAACCTCCGAGATGTGAGGCAAGTGCTCAATGATTCAGATGAACCAGAGCTATAACAAACGTTAAAGGCCAAACACACTGAGACGATGGTTAAACAATCATTCGCATAGCCAAAAAAACGATCAAGTAATTCGGGTATATATATATATATATATATAAATGTATATATATATATATATATATATATATATATATATATATATATATATATATATATATATATTTATATATATATATATAATGCAAACGAAGAACAGAGAACTCCAGAGTCATCAGCCGTTGAGTGGACTTTCGCAGTTTCGAGACCCCTACTAATGGTACTGCTAGTCCAGGGTCACAGCGTCTGACACGAGCCAAACACTGTCCAGTGGAATAAGAGACGAGGAACAAAACATTATGAAAAATGATAAGAAGGACTTTTCTGACGAACATTTACAAACAGTTTCCATGCATTCGATCATTAAAATATAAAAAAAATAATCATTAGAAAAGTCATTTTTATCATTTTTCAAAGATATACCACTGTGCCAAGGGTTTTTTTTTTAATTTCTACTACTACATGCACCGTTACATTCACACAACCACCTCCAATTTGTTGAGGTAATCTGTCAGATCTTTACAATCTCTTAATGATTTTTACTAATGAATCTCACAAAACATTCTAGATATATATATCTGTATCTATATGTACAACCGTGTATGTGTGTGTGCATGTTTGCCCTTCATGCGTGTATCTGTGTGTTTTGATTTATATATATGTGTGTAGATATGTGTATGATTGTATTTATATATGTGTGTAAATGTACGTATGCTTCGCTAAACTTCTGGAATATTTTACATTAATTACGTTCCATTAATGAATTCTAGCTGTAATTTCCTAATTAGCTATGTTCTTTCTGGTTCTGAGAAAGCCCAGTACCTCATGATTGGCACTGAGTTCGTTAGTTTCATAACCAATAATTACAGGTATATATATATAAAGCTATGTTCAGGAGGATATAACTGCATATTCATCATTATTTCGGCATAGATGTTTTCATGTTCACTAATCTTTACCATTATATTAACATCTACTGACAACTAATTTCCATTACTTATGTCTTGTCTTTGAAGACCTGTGGTTTATAGTTAAGGTGTTCAGCTCCCGATTCTAATGTCATGAGTTCGAGTCCCTACGATGCGTTGTGGCCTTGAACAAGATATTTTACTTATCGTTGTAACAGCTGGCAAAAATGTGTTGTATCCATAATCCAATGAGCTTCTCATATCATATCCTATGTAATGCTGAATCTCCCCGAAAATAACGTGTCTGTGGGAAATGCTCAACCACTTACACGTTATTTCATGAGTAGGCAATTCCATTGATCAAACCAACATGGAACACTCGCCATCTATCTTGTCTGCTTATATATTATTCAGGTCAAGATAGCCACATTCTATCAGAATTCATCCATTTTATGAGTAATGGTTTCTGATTTGGGCATAAAGCCAACAATTTGGGGAAGGGGAGTCTATTAAATTAACCCAGTGCATTACTGGTACTTTATTTTATCGACCCCGTAAGGATGAAAGACAAAGTTAACCTCAGCAATATTTGAACTCACAACGTAACTCTATGCCGCGAAGCATCTTGTCCGATGCTCATCCATTTTGTGAGAAACTCCCTCTACACTGTAATTTCTTGTATTTTTATCATCAAAATTATCCTTCTTACAGATGTTTTGGATCCGACTTTGAGCCCTTATAAGGAGAAAATATAAGGATGACATTTTCGTACAGCGGTTTCTGATGTGGGTGACATCTTTTAATGTTAATTCTACAGAGTCTGACTCATTTGTCGCATCTATGTGTTTTACCTGCATCCTTATCCCTTTAGTGAATAAATTAGTGCGTTCTTATTTCTTGTTGCTGGATTGCAAAAGCACATCCTGTGATATAAGTGCTAATATTCCAGTCGCTGGTTCAAGATAGACGACTTTCGTTAGCTATGTTTCTATTTTACTGCCACGTTGAAGTATTCTGGATATATAACAAAGCATAACCTTCTGCTGATATGCACGTATCTTTTTCTCTTTAACAACTTGTTGTAGTAGAGTTATGTAACGACTCTAGGCTATCTGTAGCCATGGTTATCTGTCACGTAGTTATTCTCCAGAAGCTCTTTCCAACCCTCGTGATATTATTTACGTCATGTATGAGTCGTTAGAACGTCGGATATAATGTTTTATGGTATTAGTTCCAGCTCTCTGCTCTCTGAGTTCAAATCCCACCAAGGTCAACTTTGCCTTTTATACATCGCGGTCGATAAAAAAATACCAGTCTAGTACTGGGGTCGATTCTTCCTCTATATCTCTTTCTCATTTCCTCTCTCTCATTTTCTATCTTTCTCTGGAAGAAATCTGCTGTACCCAGGCCTGGAGAGGGATGGGCTCCGCCAGGTTTAAAATGCCCAAGAAACGCCATATGTCACTACAGTGCCCCTACAACTATCTCATGAGTTACGGGACCATATATAGATATATACTTAATCTATGGAGTTCGGAATTTAGTGACAGTCTGAGACAAGGCTAACACTTTCAATTAAAAGTATTCTTTTTTTTTCAGTCGAGTGAATTGGAGCAGCGTGAAATAAAGTGTCTTGCTCAAGGACATAGGGTGACGCCGGCGATCAAACTCACAACCACACAATCGTGAACTGAATATGCTGAGTTAAATTGAAAAATCATATGAAATATACTGTAAAAAGTATGACATAAATGAAGCCAATATGTTCATATTTAATCACAGAAATATATACGTGTATGTGTGTGTGTGTGTGTGTGTGTGGCATGCATTTGTGTGTGTCCGTTTGTGTGTGAGGAAATGTTGGTGTTGTTTCATAATGGTCCTCCTCTTATTGATATCATATTTATCATACTGATCTTATTGGTCAGTTCCCTGTGGACGGAACCATAAACAGACCAACATATTGATCAGTTGAGGCAACCTTCCCTGTGGACGGAGCCATTAACAGACCAACATATTGATCAGTTGAGGAAGCCTTCCCTGTGGTCGGAGCTATTAACCAGCCAACATATATTATGTTGGTCAGTTGAGGTAACCTTCCCTGTGGTCGGAGCCATTACCAGCCAACATATATTATGTTGGTCAGTTGAGGTAACCTTCCCTGTGGTCGGAGCCATTAACCATCCAACATATATTATGTTGGTCAGTTGAGGTAACCTTCTATGTGGTCGGAGCCATTACCAGACCAACATATATTATGTTGGTCAGTTGAGGTAACCTTCCCTGTGGTCGGAGCCATTAACCAGCCAACATATATTATGTTGGTCAGTTGAGGCAACCTTCCCTGTGGTCGGAGCCATTACCAGACCAACATATATTATGTTGGTCAGTTGAGGTAAGCTTCCCTGTGGTCGGAGCCATTAACCAGACCAACATATATTATGTTGGTCAGTTGAGGTAACCTTCCCTGTGGTCGGAGCCATTAACCAGACCAACATATATTATGTTGGTCAGTTGAGGTAACCTTCCCTGTGGTCGGAGCCATTAACCAGCCAACATATATTATGTTGGTCAGTTGAGGTAACCTTCCCTGTGGTCGGAGTCATTACCAGACCAACATATATTATGTTGGTCAGTTGAGGTAACCTTCCCTGTGGTCGGAGCCATTAACCAGCCAACATATATTATGTTGGTCAGTTGAGGTAACCTTCCCTGTGGTCGGAGCCATTACCAGACCAACATATATTATGTTGGTCAGTTGAGGTAACCTTCCCTGTGGTCGGAGCCATTAACCAGCCAACATATATTATGTTGGTCAGTTGAGGTAACCTTCCCTGTGGTCGGAGCCATTACCAGCCAACATATATTATGTTGGTCAGTTGAGGTAACCTTCCCTGTGGTCGGAGCCATTAACCAGCCAACATATATTATGTTGGTCAGTTGAGGTAACCTTCCCTGTGGTCGGAGCCATTACCAGACCAACATATATTATGTTGGTCAGTTGAGGTAACCTTCCCTGTGGTCGGAGCCATTAACCAGCCAACATATGTTATGTTGGTCAGTTGAGGTAACCTTCCCTGTGGTCGGAGCCATTAACCAGTCAACATATATTATGTTGGTCAGTTGAGGTAACCTTCCCTGTGGTCGGAGTCATTACCAGACCAACATATATTATGTTGGTCAGTTGAGGTAACCTTCCCTGTGGTCGGAGCCATTAACCAGTCAACATATATTATGTTGGTCAGTTGAGGTAACCTTCCCTGTGGTCGGAGTCATTACCAGACCAACATATATTATGTTGGTCAGTTGAGGTAACCTTCCCTGTGGTCGGAGCCATTACCAGACCAACATATATTATGTTGGTCAGTTGAGGTAACCTTCCCAATGCTCGGAGCCATTAACCAGCCAACATATATTATGTTGGTCAGTTGAGGTAACCTTCCCAATGCTCGGAGCCATTAACCAGCCAACATATATTATGTTGGTCAGTTGAGGTAACCTTCCCTGTGGTCGGAGCCATTACCAGACCAACATATATTATGTTGGTCAGTTGAGGTAACCATCCCTGTGGTCGGAGCCATTAACCAGCCAACATATATTATGTTGGTCAGTTGAGGTAACCTTCCCAATGCTCGGAGCCATTAACCAGCCAACATATATTATGTTGGTCAGTTGAGGTAACCTTCCCTGTGGTCGGAGCCATTACCAGACCAACATATATTATGTTGGTCAGTTGAGGTAACCATCCCTGTGGTCGGAGCCATTAACCAGCCAACATATATTATGTTGGTCAGTTGAGGTAACCTTCCCAATGCTCGGAGCCATTAACCAGCCAACATATATTATGTTGGTCAGTTGAGGCAACCTTCCTTGTGGTCGGAGCCATTACCAGACCAACATATATTATGTTGGTCAGTTGAGGTAACCATCCCTGTGGTCGGAGCCATTAACCAGACCAACATATATTATGTTGGTCAGTTGAGGTAACCTTCCCTGTAGTCGGAGCCATTAACCAGCCAACATATATTATGTTGGTCAGTTGAGGCAACCTTCCTTGTGGTCGGAGCCATTACCAGACCAACATATATTATGTTGGTCAGTTGAGGTAACCATCCCTGTGGTCGGAGCCATTAACCAGACCAACATATATTATGTTGGTCAGTTGAGGTAACCTTCCCTGTAGTCGGAGCCATTAACCAGCCAACATATATTATGTTGGTCAGTTGAGGTAACCTTCCCTGTAGTCGGAGCCATTAACCAGCCAACATATATTATGTTGGTCAGTTGAGGCAACCTTCCTTGTGGTCGGAGCCATTACCAGACCAACATATATTATGTTGGTCAGTTGAGGTAACCATCCCTGTGGTCGGAGCCATTAACCAGACCAACATATATTATGTTGGTCAGTTGAGGTAACCTTCTATGTGGTCGGAGCCATTAACCAGACCAACAGATATTATGTTGGTCAGTTGAGGTAACCTTCCCTGTGGTCGGAGCCATTAACCAGACCAACATATATTATGTTGGTCAGTTGAGGTAACCTTCCCTGTAGTCGGAGCCATTAACCAGCCAACATATATTATGTTGGTCAGTTGAGGTAACCTTCCCTGTGGTCGGAGCCATTAACCAGCCAACATATATTATGTTGGTCAGTTGAGGTAACCTTCCCTGTGGTCGGAGCCATTACCAGACCAACATATATTATGTTGGTCAGTTGAGGTAACCTTCCCTGTGGACGGAGCCATTACCAGACCAACATATATTATGTTGGTCAGTTGAGGTAACCTTCCCTGTGGTCGGAGCCATTAAGCAGCCAACATATATTATGTTGGTCAGTTGAGGTAACCTTCCCTGTGGTCGGAGCCATTACCAGACCAACATATATTATGTTGGTCAGTTGAGGTAACCTTCCCTGTGGTCGGAGCCATTACCAGACCAACATATATTATGTTGGTCAGTTGAGGCAACCTTCCCTGTGGTCGGAGCCATTACCAGACCAACATATATTATGTTGGTCAGTTGAGGTAACCTTCCCTGTGGTCGGAGCCATTAACCAGCCAACATATATTATGTTGGTCAGTTGAGGTAACCTTCTATGTGGTCGGAGCCATTAACCAGACCAACAGATATTATGTTGGTCAGTTGAGGTAACCTTCCCTGTGGTCGGAGCCATTAACCAGCCAACATATATTATGTTGGTCAGTTGAGGTAACCTTCCCTGTGGTCGGAGCCATTAACCAGCCAACATATATTATGTTGGTCAGTTGAGGTAACCTTCCCTGTGGTCGGAGCCATTACCAGACCAACATATATTATGTTGGTCAGTTGAGGTAACCTTCCCTGTAGTCGGAGCCATTAACCAGCCAACATATATTATGTTGGTCAGTTGAGGTAACCTTCCCTGTGGTCGGAGCCATTAACCAGCCAACATATATTATGTTGGTCAGTTGAGGTAACCTTCTATGTGGTCGGAGCCATTAACCAGACCAACAGATATTATGT
>OZ024743.1:91934613-91937113 GCA_964016885.1 Eledone cirrhosa
TGTAGAGCTATACAGAGTGTATTATAGTTAAATGAGATAGCAAGGAAGATTGGTTACTCCTTCATTACATTTATTGGTAGGTGGCGCGCGTTTCGCAACTGATCCGCTCAAGGTTCGATCTGTATCGATGTTACCCGACTCAATAATCGGCAGCTCGACGAACCCTTATACCATTTTAAAGGGTCCGTCGAGCTGCCGATTATTGAGTCGGGTAAGATCGATACAGATCGAACCTTGAGCTGATCAGTGGTGAAACGCGCGTCACCTACCAATAAATGTAATGAAGGAGTAACCAATCGTCCTTGTTATCCTTTCAATATATATATATATATATATATATATATATATATATATATATATATATATATATATATATATATATATATATATATATATTAAAATAACAAATTAAAGTTTAAGCAAAGAATCGCTGCTTTGACCCTTAACGGGATCTTCTGAAATTTGATATATATTTAACCTTATCGAGCCCTCTTTGGATTTTAGTCTTCAAATTTATTATTATTACTATATATATATATATATATATATATAAATATGATAATAATGATGGCTGCCCGTTGCAAATGGTGGTGCATATGAAAAAGTGAGTCCTTCATCAGTGACCCTCCAACCGTCCCAGGCATTTCATCGCTTTAAGGGCCATATGCCTCAGGTTGGTGCGAACAACGGCTAAAAAAAGTCGTTGGGACACGTAAATAAAGGGGACGTTAGGGTAACAAACAAAATGGTTTAAGCAACGGAAAGTGAGAAGAAATAGACAAGTCCCAGATCTCTATGAATATAAACTCGGTGAAATCGTGAACAAGAGACAAAAGACCATCAAACCTGGTTGAAATGTGAGAAAGGAAGGAATTTCGCACAAGTCTAACGGGGGGGAAGAAGAAGAAGAAGAAGAAGAAGAAGAAGGGGTCTGGTCTACGAATTCGGTAAACATAAGTTTTGTGAAGTCGCAATGTGTGTGTGTGTGTGTGTGTGTGTGTGTGTGTGTGTGTGTGTGTGTGTGTGTGTGTGTGTGTGTGTGTGTGTGTGTGTGTGTGTGTGTGTGTGTGAGAGAGTGTGTGTGTGTGTGTGTATGTGCGTGTGTAAAAGGTAAACAGAAATAACAACACAATCGGTACAGTATATGGAAGGGATATATTAGCTAACGCTTGATATAGCAGGAAGAAGGTCTTAACGTTTCGGACGCTAGTCCTTCATCAGAAGAAAGAATAAGAAATAAGATAGATTGAGGGGGCGGGCGTGATGGAATTGAGTCAGAACCCCGACGGCAGAGCTCAAGCCGTTTCGACAGCTATTTCTGGACGCTTTTCCAATTACCCACTCTATTACCCAAAATATTGAGTACTCTGTTGCGTATGGTCTACCTGGTTCCTTACCACACTTCCTTCGTTATATATATTTTTTTGAAAAGCATAAGAACTGTGAAACCGGTAAAGGAAGCAAATAAATATTCTTAAAAAGTTGCATTAGTGTCCGAAACGTTAAGACTCTCTTCCTGTTATTTCTTCCATATACTATGCCGCTTGTTTTGTTATTTCTGTTTACCTTTTACATACATACCCCCCCCCCCACACACACACACACATATATATATATATATATATTTATATTCGTGAGAAATCATCAGGAACCTTCCTGATGATTTCTCACAAATGAAACAGTTCTAGGCCTGTAGAAACTTTTCTATATTAAATATAAATACATATATATAAATATTTCAATCATATCTTATTTTGTTTGAGCCGATTAGTTTGCTCGCTTTTTTTTGGCTTGGTGGTTAATGGCTTAACCATCGTTTCAGTTTGTATGGCCTTTTTAACGTATGTTTATTGCTCTGGTATATTCCTCTCCATTGAGCGCTTGCCAACACAAATCGGAAGTTGCTTTTCGCTAATTTCTACTCGCCGAAATGCGATTCTCGCTGCTAAATTATATTTGTATATATATATATTGGAAAATGTGTGAAATCCTTGGTACAGTTAGGTATATTTCATGAAAGGAAAAGAATGATTTCACTTGTAGTTGGTGTTCTAAACAATTTTACAATTTTACAATTTTGCTATATATATATATATATATATATATATATATATATATATATATATATATATATTTATATATATATATATATGTAGGAGGTGAGTAATATTGTAGAACAATAAAATTATGCATATATCAGATAAGTAGCACTCAACAGTTGGTAGAACTGGAGTATATATAAAGAAGAAATTAAAAGATGGTTAAAAAAAGTTCTATACATTTTATTATGCGCATTTCGAAAACAACATTATCCTGGGACAAAAATTGTGTTCTCATCAGATAAAATAAAGTAACATGATATGAGGCCTAAAAACACTTGTGAACAAGAAAGTGTTGAGTCTACATATAACAAAAATATAAGAGAAGAGAAAAAATAGGAAAAATGAAGAAAAGGAAAGAAGAAGGAAAAATGAAAAAGAAATAGAAGAGAGGAAAAAAG
>OZ024743.1:91947113-91949613 GCA_964016885.1 Eledone cirrhosa
TCTCCGGTTGATCAATGGCCTGTGGATGGTTCCCACAACACCTTCTACTGTAGTCTCCGGTTGACCAATGACCTGTGGATGGTTCCCACAGCACCTTCTACTGTAGTCTCCGGTTGACCAATGACCTGTGGATTGTTCCCACAGCACCTTCTACTGTAGTCTCCGGTTGACCAATGATCTGTGGATGGTTCCCACAGCATCTTCTACTGTAGTCTCCGGTTGACCAATGACCTGTGGATGGTTCCCACAGCACCTTCTACTGTAGTCTCCGGTTGACCAATGACCTGTGAATGGTTCCCACAGCACCTTCTACTGTAGTCTCCGGTTGACCAATGACCTGTGAATGGTTCCCACAGCACCTTCTACTGTAGTCTCCGGTTGACCAATGACCTGTGAATGGTTCCCACAGCACCTTCTACTGTAGTCTCCGGTTGACCAATGACCTGTGGATTGTTCCCACAGCACCTTCTACTGTAGTCTCCGGTTGACCAATGACCTGTGAATGGTTCCCACAGCACCTTCTACTGTAGTCTCCGGTTGACCAATGACCTGTGAATGGTTCCCACAGCACCTTCTACTGTAGTCTCCGGTTGACCAATGACCTGTGAATGGTTCCCACAGCACCTTCTACTGTAGTCTCCGGTTGACCAATGACCTGTGGATTGTTCCCACAGCACCTTCTACTGTAGTCTCCGGTTGACCAATGACCTGTGAATGGTTCCCACAGCACCTTCTACTGTAGTCTCCGGTTGACCAATGACCTGTGAATGGTTCCCACAGCACCTTCTACTGTAGTCTCCGGTTGACCAATGACCTGTGAATGGTTCCCACAGCACCTTCTACTGTAGTCTCCGGTTGACCAATGACCTGTGGATTGTTCCCACAGCACCTTCTACTGTAGTCTCCGGTTGACCAATGACCTGTGGATGGTTCCCACAGCACCTTCTACTGTAGTCTCCGGTTGACCAATGACCTGTGAATGGTTCCCACAGCACCTTCTACTGTAGTCTCCGGTTGACCAATGACCTGTGAATGGTTCCCACAGCACCTTCTACTGTAGTCTCCGGTTGACCAATGACCTGTGAATGGTTCCCACAGCACCTTCTACTGTAGTCTCCGGTTGACCAATGACCTGTGGATTGTTCCCACAGCACCTTCTACTGTAGTCTCCGGTTGACCAATGGCCTGTGGATGGTTCCCACAGCACCTTCTACTGTAGTCTCCGGTTGACCAATGGCCTGTGGATGGTCCCCACAGCACCTTCTACTGTAGTCTCCGGTTGACCAATGGCCTGTGAATGGTTCCCACAGCACCTTCTACTGTAGTCTCCGGTTGACCAATGACCTGTGGATGGTTCCCACAGCACCTTCTACTGTAGTCTCCGGTTGACCAATGGCCTGTGAATGGTTCCCACAGCACCTTCTACTGTAGTCTCCGGTTGACCAATGACCTGTGGATGGTTCCCACAGCACCTTCTACTGTAGTCTCCGGTTGACCAATGGCCTGTGGATGGTTCCCACAGCACCTTCTACTGTAGTCTCCGGTTGACCAATGGCCTGTGGATGGTCCCCACAGCACCTTCTACTGTAGTCTCCGGTTGACCAATGGCCTGTGAATGGTTCCCACAGCACCTTCTACTGTAGTCTCCGGTTGACCAATGACCTGTGAATGGTATTTCGGCGAGGGAGATTGCAGAACAATGTCTATGTGTATATAAGTGTGCATGAATGCATGTGTGTGCATGTATATGTGTGCGTGTGTGTGTGTATGTGATTGCGTGTGTCTCTGTATGTGATTGTGTGAATGTGTGTGTGTGTGTGAGGGCTTGGGTATGTGTGAGAGTGATTGTGTATGTAGGGAGTGTGTGTGTGTGTGTGTGTGTGTGTGTGTGTGTGTGTGTGTGTGTGTGTGTGTGTGTGTGTGTGTGTGTGTGTCTGTGTGTGTGTGTGTATGTGTGTGTGTGTGTGTGTGTTACGTGTGTGTGTGAGTGTGTGTGTGAGTGTGTGAGTGTATGTGTGTGAGTGTGTGAGTGTGTGTGTGTGAGTGCGTGTGAATGTGTGTGTGTGAGAGTGTGTGTCTGTATTTATGTTTATTTCTATTTGTAAGTTTATATCCCGTAACTTAGCAGTTCGACATAAAAGAGATTGATAAAATAATTGCCAGACTTAAAAAATAATGATTTAGGTTGATCGATATGATCGACTAAAATACGTTGATGCCCCAGCATGACCGCAGTCTAATGGTTGACCACAGTAGAAAGATAAAAGATAGAATGCCTATATTAATTAGCCTTGGTACACACGTCTCAATTCATTTTTAAGGCGCTAGGCAACCGGATAGGGGCTCACTGCGGATCCAAATCAGAGGGGTGTCCTCTCTCTCACTCTCACCCCCTTCTTTCTCTCACCCTCTCTATCTCACCTTCTCTCTCACCCTCTCTCTCTTTGACTCTCTTTCATCCTCTCTCTCGCTTTCTCCCACCTCTCTCTCTCTCTCTCTC
>OZ024743.1:91962113-91969613 GCA_964016885.1 Eledone cirrhosa
TGTGTGTGTGTGTGTGCGTGCGTGCGTGCGCGCGTGTGTGTGTGTGTGTGTGTGTGTGTGTGTGTGTGTGTGTGTGTGTGTGTGTGTGTGTGTGTGTGTGTGTGTGTGTGTGTGTGTGTGTGTGTGTGTGTGTGTGTGTGTGCCTCTGTGTTACAGTGTATGTGGTTGTAACAGTTACCTCAGTAAGTTTCCTAGCAATGACTCATGGAAGACAGTCGTAAGCAAATACTTTCACAGCATCCGTCAACATCGTCTGGAGGAGGCGGGGAGTATGGCGCAGATGAGGAGGCGAGGAGGAAGGGAGGAGGTGTGGGGGTCGGGGGCGAGGGGCACGGAGGAGGAGGAAGAGAGGAGGCGGAGGAGAGGGCTAGAATAATGTAGCCGAGGGAGGAAGTGAGGGGGGTACTTCGAATAGTTTGGCAAATAGGGGAGGAGGATTGGGACTGGTATGGGTTGGCCAAGAGCGGAGGAGGGGTTTGGAGGTGGGGTGCGGTGGCAGTAAGATGGGGGTTGGCAGAGGGAGGGGGAGAGAGAGCTGAGAAAGAGGGCGTAGGATAGGAAAGTGTGTAGGGTTCCTGGGTTGACACTTAAATAAAACGAATCACTGATCCAGGATTTAATTTGGTAATGTCCCCCTTCGTTCCAAACTTGATGATTTATGGCAGACAGATACAACACGTAAACACATCTTTACACTGTATTGTGTGGTGGTGGTGGTGTGGTGTGGTGGTGGTGTGTCGTTGTGGTGGTGGTGGTGGTGCGTGGTGGTGCGTGGTGGTGGTGGTGGTGTGTCGTTGTGGTGGTGGTGGTGGTGCGTGGTGGTGGTGGTGGTGGTTGTGGTGGTGTGTGGTGGTGGTGGTGTGTCGTTGTGGTGGTGGTGGTGTGTCGTTGTGGTGGTGGTGGTGGTGGTGGTTGTGGTGGTGTGTGGTAGTGGTGGTTGTAGTGGTTGTGGTGATGGTGTTTGGTAGTGGTGATGGTGGTGGTGGTGTGTGGTGGTAGTGGTGGTGGTGGTGATGGTGGTGGTGGTGTGTGGTAGTGGTGATGGTGGTGGTGGTGTGTGGTGGTGATGTGTGGTGGTAGTGGTGGTGGTGATGGTGGTGGTGGTGTATGGTAGTGGTGATGGTGGTGGTGGTGATGGTGGTGGTGGTGGTGTGTGGTGGTAGTGGTGGTGGTGATGGCGGTGGTGATGTGCGGTAGTGGTGATGGTGGTGGTGGTGTGTGGTGGTGGTGTGTGGTGGTAGTGGTGGTGGTGATGGCGGTGGTGGTGTGCGGTAGTGGTGATGGTGGTGGTGGTTGTGGTGGAGGAGGTGGTATGTCGTGGTGGTGTGTATGTGGGCGTATCAGCATGTGTGTGTGTGTGTGAATGTGGTGATAGTGGTGGTAGTAGTGGTGGCGGTGGTGTGTATATGGGAGCATCAATGTGAGTGTGTGTGTGTGTGGTGATGTATCAGTGTGTCTGTGTGTGTGAGGTCTCTCTGTTTCTCTCTCTCTCTCTCTCTCTCTCTCTCTCTCTCTCTCTCTCTCTCTCTCTCTCTCTCTTATCTGGTATCTGTGTGTTATTACCAATTAAGAATGTGTTAGAGGAGGCAGGGAGAGTCGGAGAAATCTCTCCCCACCCATTTTGTCATTGAAATTGAAATTTGACGATGATGACAGATACAAGAACAACAAGAACAACAATAATGATTCCTTCTATAGGCACAGGGCCACCAATTTGAAGAGGGGGGGGGTCGATTAAATCGACCCCAATGTGTGACTGGTACTTTATTTTATCGGCCCCGTAAGGATGCAAGTGAAAGCTAATCTCGGAGGGATTTGAACTCAGAATGTAAAGGACCATAACTCTATGCCATAAAGCATGTTGTCCAGCGCTCTACCGATTCTGCCAATCTTCGCCACTAGGACACAAGATGAATGGGACATTGCAAGGATAGGTAACATAGAGCGAGGGAGGTTTATGATGATTTTAAGTAGTAGTAGTAGTAGTAGTAGTAGTAGTAGTAGTAGTAGTAGTAGTAGTAGTAGTAGTAGTAGTAGTACACAAAATAAACGAAATGCATAAGAAGAGGCATCTTCCTGGGAGACTCATATAAACCCTTCCCTCTGCAGTTTTCACTAACTCTTGTCTCATTAACAAATCTGTTGAATGGAACCAGCAATGTTTATAGATTATACGTACAAGGAACAGACAATAAACCACCTCCTCTAAATATAGGGATGGTTTTAAAATATTTACAATGGCGAATACCCAGCTGGAAAAGATACTAAAAGTTGTTCATAAAATTCAACAAAGACATAAAGATGATGATGAGTATGACATTGAACGAATGTGCCAAAGCTGCGATTTAAAGAGACAAATTAACTAAAAATGAGAGATATTAGTTTAGAAACAAACTGCGAAATCAGAGAATTAAATCAGAACCACTTATAATACAGATAGTTAGGAGTGTGTATGTATGTATGTATGTATGTATGTATGTATGTATGTATGTATGTATGTATGTATGTATGTATGTATGTTTGTATGTATGTATGTATGTCAGGTCACCAGTTGGTGCTACTGGTAACATGTATCCCAGTACAACCTGTCCCATGGTCGGGTCGTTGGCGACTAAACTGGCAACCCCACCAAGGTTTCTTGGTGAGGAGGGTGACTTTGGACATCCTGCAGGAGTAAAAACAAAACCTGTCAAAGGGCAAATGAGCTCTTAAGAGTCAATGGCCATCCAAAATCACCGAGAGAGATGACCCCTTAGCCTTTATCAAGGCAGAATTCTAGGAGAAGAAAAACTCTGATATAACACCTGCAACCCTGATGGTATCCAATGATGTTGACTTGTTTTTCTTTTTGGTAAATATCATCTTGGTTAAGAGAGTGGGACTGGCTTTGTGCAGTGCCTTTGCTCACTATAAAAGCTTCACGGCACAGGCATTGCTTTATATCTGGAGATCTCTCTGCACTTGTCGTCACATGGTACCATGAGCCCCGCACTATGTGTCAATAATTGTCACAAGTGTAGTGTTTGTACCAGAGTTTTCAAGTCGCTGGCTAGACTAAAAAGTCACACTCGTTCAGCGCATCGGTAGGGGTTCTCCTACATGGATATAAAGTAGTGGCCGTACTCGAAAACGAGTTGGCAGCCACCATGTATGTATGTAAACCGTAAATATTACCCTCCTCACCAAGCTTGCATGGTGAGGAGGGTAATATTTGAACATCCTGTGGGATGAAATACAAGACCCGGCAAAGGGTGGAGGAACTCAGCATAGTCAACGGCCATCCAAATAGTATTTTTTTCCCCACCTAGGGGTGAAAGCCCCCCCCCCCCCCCACCTTTCTAAGAGAGAGAAACTCTGAAAAATAACCTGCGGCTTCGGAAGCATCCGATGATGTTGATAAGTTCTCCTTTTTGGGTAGTGTTTGTTTTCGATGCTCAGAGAGTGGGATTGGTCGAGTGCAAGGCCTGTCCCCACTGAAAAAAACTTCAAAGCACAGGCATTGCTTGTTCAGGCTCTGTTACAGGTTCATGTGGCTGGCCGTAGCCTAAAAGTACACCATTTTCTTTATTCTGATAAGCGATTGCAATACTCTTAGCAGAGTTTGCAGCCATCATGTATGTATGTATGTATGTATGTATGTATGTATGTATGTATGTATGTATGTATGTGTGCATGGATGGTTGGATGGATGAATGGATGGATGTATGAAACATCTGAGGGGGAGGGGAAAGTCGATTAAATCGACCCCAGTACATTACTGGTTTAACGATCCCGTAAGCACATTTTATCGATCCCGTAAGAATGAAAGGCAAAGCTAACCTCGGCAGGATTTGAACTCAGAACATAGAGCCGTAATCAAGCGATAAAAGAAACAACAGCTGTAGAATTACGAAGTATCTGTGAGATTCGATTAACAGGAGAGTCACTGCTGTACGGTTAACAAAATAACAACTTGTTTACAGAAGACTGCGGAACAAATTGGACAAAAGATATCTTTACATTTAATATATTTCAATATGGCCGCCACTAGAGTTCATTGTGGTCACGTGTTACGCTACCATTAAGATCAAGATGTTTTTTGCTATGTATGTAGTGGTAAAAAGAAAAGAACGAACACACACAAACACATATTCATAAAATGTACTCACAACACATTCTGTGAAGCAAATAGAGAAACATCCTGGTAGAGAAAGAAACTCATGTATACACACAGATACATACATGCATACATATATACAGACACATATATATATATACAGACATACATGCACACAGACATATATGCACAGACAGACATACATACAAACGCAGAGATACATACACTGACATACGTATATGCACAGACAAACATACATACACAGACATACATACACAGAGACAAACGTATATATAGACATATATGTATACAAACAGAAACAGAAACACGCGTGTTTATATGCAAACATATATGTATACACACTCATACACACACATAATGCATACATACATACACACATACATACAGACATACATACACATATACATACATGCATATATACATACGTACACACATACATACAAACATGCATACATGCACATAATGCATACATACATACACATATACATACATGCATGCATACATACATACATACGTACACACATACATACATACACACATACACACATATACATACATACATACACACATACATACATACACACATACATACACACATACATACATACATACACACATACATACATACACACATACACACATACATACATGCATACATACATACATACATACATACATACATACATACATACATACATACATACATACATACATACATACATACATACATACACACATACACACATACATACACACACACACATACATACATACTAACGCTCGACGTTTTTAAGAAGAAAAAAAGTCTCATTTTCTCGTTTAACCGTAAAAGCCGAGCAATAAACGGGATTGGAACAGGAAAAATCTCTGAAAGGAATTTTTGTCGTTCTTTATAACTATTCTTTTACGGTGATTTCCAAATATGCTATAAGAGAGAGATAGATAGCGAGGGGGGTGAAAGAGAGAGATAGAGAGAGTGGAAGTAAGGGAGTTAAAGAGAAGACGAGAGAGAGGGGCGAAGGAACGAGAAAGAAAAAGAGAGAGGGAAAGAGAAAGAGACTTAGGGGGTGAAAGAGAAGGGAAGAGAGAGGGAAGGAAAGTGAAAATTAGAGGGAGAGCAAGAGAGTAGGAAAATGAGGGAGAGAAAAGAGAGGGGGAAGAGAGAGGAAGTTATGATATTAAAGAGAAGGCAACAGAGGGGAAGAGAGAGAGAGAGCGAGTTAGTAAATTAAAGTGAATGTGAGAGAGGAGGGAGAAAGTTAGAGGGAGAGAAAACGATAGAGAGAAAAAAAGAGAGTTACGGAATTAAAGAGAATGTGAGAGAGGGGGAAGGAAAGATAAAGTTAGAGGGAGAGAAAGTGACGGGGGGGGGGAGAAGAAGGAGAGAAGAGGGAGAGAGTTTTAACGGGAGTGATTTTTGCCTTGTTTCATAGCGATTTGTTTACAGGGATCTCCGAATAAACTATGAGAGAGTGAGAGAGTAGAGAGAGAGGGAGATACGGAGAAAGAGAGAGAGAGAAGGAAGAGTGGGAGAGAAAAAGAGGGAGAAAGAGGATGAGCGAGTGAGAAAGAGGAAACGAGTGTGTGAGAAAGAGAGGGTGAGGACGAGTGATGAGAGAGGGAGAGAGAGAGAGTGGGGGTAATGACGACTGAGAGAGAGAGAGAAAGTGATAACGAAGGAAAAGAAAAAGTGAGAGAGGAGGAGAAGGAAGAAACAACGAGAAGTAGAAAGAAGAAGAGGAGATGATGATAATAATTGTTTCTACTTTTGGCACAAGGCCAGCAATTACACAGTGTATTACTGGTACTTTATTTTATCGACCCCGTAAGTATGAAAGGCAAAGTTAACCTCGGCGGGATTTGAACTCAGAACATAAAGGGCCGTAACTCTATGCCGCAAAGCATGATGTCTGACGCTCTACCGATACTGCCAATTCACAATAATGATGTTTTGCAGCCAGCCATAGTAATGACTTTAGTAACATCACTACACACTTCCATATCTCAGAGAAACACACACACACACAACAACCACTAATACTACTACTACTACTACTACTCCACTACTACTGCCGCCGCCACCACCACCTCTACTACTACTACTACTACTACTGCCACCACCACAACCATCACCGACACAACAACCACTACTACTACTACAACTATTACTACTACTACTACTACTACTACTACTACTACTACTACTATGACAACAAGTCATTGGAAGAGTTTCTACATGATCTCTGGAAATAGCAGTCAAAACTCCTTTAAATAACACCATTACAATATTGAAAGGAAGGGTACATATTGGATAATGTAGGTTGAAAAACGACGGAATGACTAGAACCCCTTGGATTATATAGATACGCTGGTTTCTGGTCTGTCATGTTAATAGTTATTCGAGATTTCTTCTTTGAATATAGATTGAATTTGGTAGAGAGGGGAGTAGATCCGATTAGGTCCACCAGAATATTACTGGTACTTCTACTATCGAAGTTACAGCAAATCCGGTCTTCTACAGTTGCTGCCGAGGGAGACTCTACGTGGTTGCTTTACCTTCGCGAAAAAGCAGGAATTCGGTAAAAAGAATTTGCATGGTTAACAGTGTAAAATGGTTTCAACACGGAAGCGAACCCACATCGCCAAATCCACTTGCTCTGACCTTTTCTCTGTCTCATTACTGTTTCCCCCAATGGATTACCGAAAATTAGTGATTGAGTTTCACAATAAATAAACATCCTGTGTTTTCTCAGAAATAGGATGAGGCTAGGAAGCGAACCCACATCACCAAATCGACTTGCTCTGACCTTTTCTGTCTCATTATTGCTTTCCCCCAGTGGATTACCGAAAATTAGTGATTGAGTTTTACAATAAATAAACATCCTGTGTTTTCTCAGAAATAGGATGAGGCTAGGAAGTATATTTCAGCTTTTCTCACGGGAACTTGGTGCCGCCAATGAACCAAAATAGTGTCAGTCAACACTAGAGACTACGTTGAGGACTTTTCATGCCACACCATTTCAAAGTATGGCAATATTCCTTATTTCTGATCTAGCAGAGAGAATTATAACCCGACGACGATCGAAATGTTATGTCAGCAATACTCCCAAAGATGGAGAACAGGGATCGCCATAAACTGATCTCTTTCATTGTATCTCCACCTCACTCTCTCTCTCTCTCTCTCTCTCTATCTATCTATCTATCTCTCTCTCTCTATCTCTCTCTCTCTCTATCTCTCTCTCTGTTTGTACACACATATATATATATATAGGAAAAGAGTTAGGACCCCGACGGCTGAGCTCCTGCCGTTTCGACAGCTAGATCTAGCCGTTAGGATCTAGCTGTCGAAACGGCCGGAGCTCATCCGTCGGTGTCCTGACTCT
>OZ024743.1:91979613-91984613 GCA_964016885.1 Eledone cirrhosa
TACATTCTGAGTTCAAATCCCGCCGAGGTTAGCTTTGCCTTTCATCCTTACGGGGTCGATAAAATAAAGTACCAATCACGTACTGGGGTCGATATAGTTGACTTTTCCCTTTCCCTTCAAATTGCTGGCCTTGTGCCAAATGTAGAGCTAATTATTCTTTTGTCATTCAGTTTTAACACTTCACTATATCTGTGATGTATTCCTGCTTGTTATTACTGTGGAAGGCGTGTGTAGCTTTGTGGTTAGGGTATTTGGCTCACGATTATAAGGCCGTGAGTTCGATTCCCGGTGCCCTTGAGCAAGACACTTTATTTCGGGTTGTTCCCGTCCATTCAGCTGATAAAAATAAATTTTGTACTTGTAATTCGAAGGATCAGCCTAGATACATTGTGTCATTCTGAATCTCCCTGAAATCTACATTAAGAGTACGCGTGTCTGTGGAATGCTCAGCCACTTGCACGTTAATTTCACGAGTAGGCTGTTCTGTTGATCGTATGAACTGGAACACTCGTCGTCGTAACCGACGGAGTTCTAGTTGTTGTTTTTATTATTTTACTTGAAGTCGATTGAGTTAACAGACCATAGAATCAAAAGGTGCTCCATCCATGACCATCCTATCCCATCCTTTTGTTCATCTTTGGTTATTAGTTTAACACTTCAGTCTATCTGTGACGTTTTCCTGCTGGTGACGTTTCTGTTGTTATTATTCTTTTGCTTCAAGTTAACCTGGGAAAATAGATAGACGATCAAGAGGCGCTCCAGGAATGACCAACCCGTTTCTTTGAACATCTGGAAAACAATTTCTAATGTGGGATTTTTTTTGGAGGGGGGCGCTTTTATTCTTTTATTTGTTTCAGTCATTAGACCGCGACCATGCTGGGGCACGGCCATGATTTAGTCGATCGTATCGACCCCGGAAAGTTTTTTTTTATTCAAGTCTGGTACATATTTTACTCATCTCTCTTTTTGTGCAACCGCTGAGTTACGGGATATAAACATAGACAGGCACAAATACATATGCAAATACTCACACAAACACACACACATACACACATGTAGATATACATACGCACATACATACGTGCGTACGTGCGTACGTACGTACGTATGTATGTATGTATAGAAAACATTGGCCCAAGGTTCCAAGCAACAGGACTAAACCCAGAACAAACCGGTTGTGATGAGAACTCCTTAACAGCCATGTTTGTTTTTCAATTTTTTAGACGGTCTGGTGGGTTTGATTTGAGGGAGTATTGGCTGCTGCTTCGGGTGAGTCGAGCGACCACATTAGATCTCTCTCTCATCCCCCTCATTCTCTCTCTATATATATGTGTGTGTGTGTGAGAGAGAGAGAGAGTGTGTGTTGTGTGTGTGTGTGTTGTGTGTGTGTGTGTGTGTGTGTGTGTAAAAAGTAAACAGAAATAACACAGCAAACGACACAGCACATTAAAGAAATATATTAGTTTAACGATATATATATATCTAGTTCAAAAACCTTTTCACAATCCGAAGTCCGGATACTACTTTAAGAAGTTTTTGTTATTTAACCCCATGCCGGCCCCTATCGAACAAATCTATGATCAAAGACGTTCCAGCAATGAACATCCCGTCTTTTTTATATATCAGGGACGACAATGTCCAATTTATCTTTCCCCTCTTCGATGACGGCAGACGATAGAGCGTCTTTAGTAAGATTTAGCTGTTGTTTCTTACAGGTTGATTGTCCAGGTAGAGGCTCCCATTTTAGGCCTATTCTCCTTGAATTGATGGGGATTGGATATAAAGATATAACTGATACAAACACACTCACACACACACACACACACACACACACATATATATATATATATATATATATATATACACACACGTACAAACATACACATACGCATATACATACACATGCACACATACACATTCACGCACACATACACATACACATACATACATAAACACACATACATAAACACATGCATACACATACATACACACCTATATTTGCCATGTCACATTCTACTTAAGCATAAAACGACCCTTGTTGAGCTGTTGATTTAGTAGCACTACTGGTGGTTGTTGTTGTGGTGTTGGTGATTGTGATAGTCGCGGTGGTGATGTAGTAGTTTGTAATAGTGTAGAGATGACGGCGGTGGTAGTAGTGGTGGGATGATGAGGCCGGGGGGGGGGGGGGGCTTCTTGAAGTGATTATTCTTGATTCATTGAATATCTGGTACACCAGGGAGATTCGTAACAATAATGCTAAAATAACAATTGGTTTTGAAAAAAAAGGATTAAAAAATACATATATATACACACATATATATATATATACACACACACACATATATATATATAAAGAATCAATATTTGGTTTTATTTTTCATTGGGATTTGTTCACCCTATCTTTCTTTATCATTCCCCTTCATTCCTTTTGTGTTTGTTGGTGGTTTTTATGGGGAGGCAGTGGAAAGAAGCTTTTGAATTCAATATGTTTGCTGACAATATTAGGAAGCCATCTTTCCTGTACTTAGATTTCCATCCTTTAGCGTGTTGTATGTATGTCGTCTGCAGTTCAATGAGTGAGTGAGTGATTCCACGGTAGTCAGATTAAGTCATGTATCTAAGACTGTCGTTCTCAATCTAAAAATAACTGTAAAATATATTTTAATACACGTAAGCGAAAAATTATTCATGTTAGTGCATGAAGATTATTTGTTATTTTTAAAATTCTTGTTTCCAAATAGTGAATAAGAAAACTGAGCTTCGAAATAATTTAGTGAAAGTGAATGGAAGAGCGTGGGGGAAGGAGGTCGAAGAAGATAGGGATAAATATGTGTGAAATGGCATAAAACTATCATATATACTGTTTACTAAGAGTAATCTTTATTTTCAGCTATTGTTACATTACATGCAAATATGACTTCTCTCACATATGCACACATTCTCACATATGTACGAATACACAATACTATAATGCTCATACAAGCAAATACAAGTTGTGTTGCTCGTAATGGGAGTAATGATTTCGCCCCGGGGGAAAAAGAAGAAAAGAAAGAAAGATATACAGAAAATACTAGAGAATACTATAGTAATAAAGTGATGGGGAAACTATGAGGAAGAGTGAGAGAGTGAAAGAGTGAGAAAGTGGGAGAGTGAAAGAGTAAGATTGTGAAAAAGGGAAAGAGGGAGAAAGTGAAAGACTGGGGAAGAGTTAGAAAAAGTGAAAAAGAGTGAGAAAGCGTAAGAGAGGGAGAAAGTGGGAGAAGGGGGGGGGGAGAAACAATAAGTGAGTGAGAAAGAGTGAGGAAGAGTGAAGGAGTGAGAAAGTGAGAGAGAGGGAAACAGTGAGAGAGAAAGAATAAGAGAGTGAGAAATGTTTCACGTCATCACTTCATATACACAAGCAAACATTAACACACACGCATACACACACTCACACACGCATACACACACTCACACACATATACACTCACTCACACACGCATATACTCACACACATACACACACATACACTGACTCACACACACATACACTCACTCATACAAATACCCACACACATACACTCACTCACACACATACACACACATACACTCACTCACACCCACATACACTCACTCATACACATACACACACACATACACTCACTCACACGCGCACACAAACATAAACTCACACACACACACATACCTACTCACATACACACACATACACTCACTCACACCCACATACACTCACTCATACACATAAACTCAGACACACATACACACACACACCTACTCACATACACACATATATGCACACACTCATACACTCACTCACACACACATACACATAACTACACACATACACACACATACACACACATACACACACCTACACACATACACACACCTACACACACCTACACACATGCACACACTCATACACACACCTACACACATACACACACATACACTCGCTCACACACACACATACACATATGTGTGTGTATAAGTGTGCATCTGTGTATGTATAACACAGATGCACACTCATACACACACATACACACTCACACACACATACACAGACCTACTCACATACACACACACATACCTACACATACACTCGCTCACCATCAGCTAGTCTATCAAACAAAGAAACAGCCAGAAGAATAAATGTACATGTGTACAGAAAAGAACTTTGATTCATGTATGTGTGTGTGTTTGCGTGTGTGTGTGGCGGTGAGGGAGGAGGTCGTGGTGAGTGTGCGTATGTGCGTTTGTGTGTGGATGTATTTGTGCATGTGTGTAAGAGTGCGGAAGTGTGGAAGTGTGTGTGCGGAAGTGTGGAAGTGTGTGTGTTTGTGTAAGTGTGTGTGTTGAAGTGTGGAAGTGTGTGTGTTTGTGGAAGTGTGTGGAAGTGTGGAAGTATGTGTGTGTGTGGAAGTGTGGAGGTGTGTGTGTTTGTGTAAGTGTGTGTGTTGAAGTGTGGAAGTGTGTGTGTTTGTGGAAGTGTGTGGAAGTGTGGAAGTATGTGTGTGTGTGGAAGTGTGGAGGTGTGTGTGTTTGTGGAAGTGTGTGTGTGTGTGGAAGTGTGTGTGTGTGTTGTTGTTGTTGTAAGTGTATGAGTATTGAACCTCCATCAGTTTCGACAACAAGTGTGTGTGTATGTTTGCGTGTGTGTGTGTGTGGCGGTGGGGAGGAGGTGGTGGTGAGTGTGCGTATGTGCGTTTGTGTGTGTATGTATTTGTGTATGTGTATAAGAGTGCGGAAGTGTGGAAGTGTGTGTGTTTGTGTAAGTGTGTGTGTTGAAGTGTGGAAGTGTGTGTGTTTGTGGAAGTGTGTGGAAGTGCGGAAGTATATGTGTGTGTGGAAGTGTGGAGGTATGTGTGTGTGTGTGTGTGTGTGGAAGTGTGGAAATGTGTGTGTGTGTGTGTGTGTGGAAGTGTGGAAGTGTGTGTGTGTGGAAGTGTGGAAGTGTGTGTGTGTGTGTTGTTGTTGTAAGTGTATGAGTGTTGAACCTCC
>OZ024743.1:91999613-92002113 GCA_964016885.1 Eledone cirrhosa
CTCCCTGTATATGTACGTGTCCATATATTTATATATATGTATGTATATATATATATGAGTGTGTATATATATATATATATATATATATATATATATATACATAGTGTGTATATATATATATATATATATATATACATAGAGTGTGTGCGTGTGTGTGTGTGTGTGTATACACGTATACCTAAATGGAGAGGGAGAGGGAGATCATGTTTACATATATATGTATACGTGATATATATATGTATATATATATATATATATATATATATATATATATATATATATATATATATATATATATATATGTATATATATATATATATATATATATATATATATATATATATATATATATATATATATATATATATATATACGTATATATATATATATATATATATATATATATATATATATATATATATATATATATATATATATATATATATATATATATATATATATATATGTATATATATATATATATATATATATATATATATATATATATATATATATATATATGCTTCGACGTTTATATATATTTAAACGTCGAAGCAGAGACATCTCGTTCTCTCGATTAATGGAATTACCTTGGAATTAGTGTTGGGAATACGGTGCCATAATTACCTTGTGTGTAATAGTGGTGGTGGTGGTGGTGGTGGTGTGGTTAGTGTTGTTGGTGGTGGGGGGGGGCTGATGCTGCTGCTAGTAGAGGTGGTGGTGGTGGTGGTGGGTGCTGCTGCTGATGCTGCTGGTAGAGGTGGTGGTGGTGGTGGTGGTTGTGGTGGTGGTGGTGGTAGTAGTGGAGTTGCTGCTGTTGTTACTGGTGATGATGATGATGGCTGTGGTGTTGTTGGTGGTAGTGGTGGTGGTGGTAGTGGTGGTGGTAGCAGTGATGGTGGTAGTGTTGGTGGTAGTGATGGTGGTAGTAGTGGTGGTGGTAGTAGTGGTGGTGGTGGCAGTGGTGGTGGTAGTGTTGGTGGTAGTGGTGGTGGTAGTAGTGGTGGTGGTGGCAGTGGTGGTGGTAGTGGTGGTAGTAGTGGTGGTGGAGTTGCTGCTACTGCTGGTGATGGTGGTGGTTGAGGTGGTAGAACTGGTTATGTTCTAGAAACGGTGAAGTTCAGCAATAGGTGATGGTGTTGAAGTGTTCCAGTGATGTGTTGGTGGTAGTGGTTTGGGTGACGGTTGTGGTATGTATGTATGTGTATGTGTATGTGTATATGTATGTGTATGTGTATATATAAGACTTTGTCTATGTGTAAGCGTGTGCGTGTATGTTGCATGCGGTTCATTCTTTGTATGTGCATGTCTGTGTATGTGGTTTTGTTTATGTATGTGAGTATGTTTGTGCTTGAGTGTGTATGTGTGTATGTGTGTATGTGTGTATGTGTTTGTGTACGCGTATGTATGTGTATGTGGTTCTGTTTATGTGTGTGTGTATGTTTGTGCTTGAGCGTGTATGTGTGTATGTGTTTGTGTACGCGTATGTATGTGTCTGTGTCTGCATATATGTATGATATATATATATAATTTGTGTGTGTGAGTATGTGTCTGTGTGTGTATATATATATATATATATATATATAACAAAGGAAGTGTGGTAAGGAACCAGATGGACCATAACGCACCAGAGTACTCAATACTTAGGGTAGTAGAGCAGGAAATAGGAAAAGTATGACCCCGACGGCAGAGCTCAAGCCGTTTCGACGGCTATTTCTGGACAATAGCCAGAAATAGTCCAGAAATAGCCGTCGAAACGGCTTGAGCTCTGCCGTCGGGTCATACTTTTTCCTATATATATATATATATACATATATGCTTGTGTGTAGTAACAGAGGTAAACAGAGTTAAATGATTCGCTAACATTTTTCTCATAATGAAAGAAATTTAGTTCAACAATAATAAAAGATGACACATCTCCCAATCGATCTCTCTCTCTCCACCCTTCTGTCTCTCTCTATGTCTTTCTCTCCTGATCTTTCTCTCTCTCTCTTCCTCTCTCTCCAACTATCTCTCTTCCTCTCCCTGTCTTTCACTCCTGATCATTCCCTCTGTCCTCTCTTTATATATATATATATATATATATATATATATATACATATGCACTTTTATATCTTGCTCTCCTCATTCTCTCAAACTCTTCTTTACCTTATTCAGTATATATGCTCTCTCGCTCTCTCTCACTCTCTCTCTCTCTCTCTTTCACTCTCTCTCTCTCATTCTCTCTCTCCCCCTCTCTCTCTCTCTCTCTCTCTCTCTCTCTCTCTCTCTCTCTCTCTCTCTCTCTATCTCTCTCTCTCTCTCTCTCTCTCTCTTTGTATGTGTGTGTGTGTGAACCTTTGTCTTTTGATTCAACTAATCACTCATGTGATCGCCATTTTAAAGACTTCATATAGAACTCTTTGTGCAAATGAAGTCCGGAAAATAGGTTGGCACGAACACGTCGCACTACCGTTTGCATTAGAAATTATTATTGCCGAGGTTTCACTTTAAACAAAGC
>OZ024743.1:92007113-92012113 GCA_964016885.1 Eledone cirrhosa
GATTCTTTGCTTAAACTTTAATCTGTTATTTTAATATATATATATATATATATATATATATATATATATATATATATATATATATATATATATACAGTATTTACGTATCGAGAGAGAGAAAAAAAAGGGGAGGATAGGTGATACATATAGTAATTTGCCAAGTAGCGTATGCCAAAGGTGCTCGATACTAGTGCCGACAGTATTAAATATTCGAAGTGTTAATATTTAGTGAGCGTAAGCACGTGGGAAAGTAAGAAATCGGAGAATAGACCGTTAAAACATGTTTATTTAAAACAGCACCTACGTACGTTTCGTACAGTTGGGCTTCTCAGGGGCATAAATAATCAAAAGTGTTCTTTACATTGCTCGGAAAGAGTTTTGGGGGTTAAATCCACGTCAAGGTTCATTGCTCACAAAAATAGCTTGTTTTGATTTTGCAGCAGGTCAAGGGAGGTAACTCTGGCCGGTGTTAGGGCAGTCTTTCCCGGACAAAATTTTTTATCCGCTACGAGATGAGGTTATAACCTTACCATTGTCGATACGCATGTAATCAACGCTTATTTTCAGAGTTTTTTTTGCCGCATCTGTTTGTCTGAGTCGTTTGAGGCTGGGTCTGGTATGCAAGGATAGTTTCCTGGGTGTTATTTTGCAGCGCCTGCCCGCCGGGGTGTTAAGACTTGTTGCAGGGTGATCCGGTGCACGGTTTCACTTCTCATCCTTAACCCATCTGAAGAAGGATTTTTTAAGCGATGTGTACAACTCATCGCTGTTTCAGCTCTGCTGTTGATGAGCTCGTGGGTGCAGTTATGATGTGGTAGAGCTCCATGAGGCAAAGATCGCATTTCCTCTTGAAGTTGTACGGTGCAACCCTGCCGACAATATCCCAGTGCGTGGAGAAGCTGATGTTTAAGTCCTTTAGTGATGTGATGTAGTCCGCGACGAAGTGGAGTGTCTTAGTTTTTTATTTGTGAAAGAGTGGAGATGTGTTCGAAACCTAATTTTGAACGGGCCGGAGGTAGCCCCTATATAATGTTTAACGCTATTGTGGCTAGTTATAGTGCATCTATATATAACCCTATCAGTCAAGCAGTATCCTCTAAGGGGGCAGCGTCCTCTGTCGCGGCAGTTGCAATTTCTGTCGCGGTTCCGTCTATTTCCTACGGTAAGGCTATCATTGTTGCTGCCTACGTTGTTACCCACGCTACTGCAGCTGTCGTTAGCACCATTACAACCCACAGCACGCGGGGTGGTGCGATTGTTATTCCGCACGTATTCACACACACACACACACACACACACACACACACGCGCACACATATATGTGTGTGTGTGTGTGTGTGTGTGTGTGTGTGTGTGTGTGTGTGTGTGTGTGTGTGTGTGTGTGTGTATAGTGGTAGAACACTGGAATACGGTAATATCCGTAGTGGTAGAGCACTCAGTCCATGGGACGAGTTAGGTAGAAGTGGTTACACAACAGTTACGAGCTGAGGATCCGCTAAAGTGAAACAATTGTTCTCGGTATGGTGAACTAACTGTTGTGTAACCACTTATATACATATATATAGGATAGGTTCCTGTAGCTTCTGTCTTTCAAAATAAACTGACACAAAATAAACTCACACAAAATAAACTCACACAAAATAAACTGACACAATGGGAAGTGGGTGACCTGTGCTTCTGTGTTTGTGTGTGTATTGAACATATGTGATGAGTATAAATTTATGATAGTAGGCATTTAAAAGGTTTCATCACAAATCTATAGATGTTACAGTGCATTCAGCTATTCAACTATTCAGGAACGATAACTAAATTTGATTCGACTGTTAAAGGAGCGCCGCGAGGTGGGGCGGAGCTGTTGCTGTGAGTATTGCTGGCCATTGTCGGCGGAAATGCTTTTGCGGTCTTGTCCGCGGGGCTCAGCCCAAACACCACCAC
This sequence comes from Eledone cirrhosa, assembly GCA_964016885.1. Classification (NCBI taxonomy): domain Eukaryota; kingdom Metazoa; phylum Mollusca; class Cephalopoda; order Octopoda; family Eledonidae; genus Eledone; species Eledone cirrhosa. The sequence continues at coordinate 92,009,049 of OZ024743.1, forward strand.
GCCCTAGGCCCAGAGCCCATCACACTCTCCCCTTCCATCGCCCTTTCTTCTGTGGCCCTAGAGTCCTTGCTTTTCCCCTGCTTTTCCTCTCATGTATGGCTTTCAAAGCCCTTTCCTCTACTTTCCCACACAGCCAGATCTTCCCTTCCTTACCCTTTCCTCCATTTTCTTATTACTTAATTTTGCTTTTCTTTCTTTCTCAAATTTATTTATCTTTTGAAAATAAACTTCCATATGAAGCAATTCACTGACGACATATCTCCATGTCAACGACGTTTACGTCATAATCAGTATTGTTGTTGTTGTTACTAATGTTGTTGTTGTCATTGTCGTTATTGTTGTCGATATTATTGTAGTTGTTGTTGTTTTGTTATTATTGTTGCTGCTGCTGTCGTTGTCGTTATTGTTGTTGTTGTTGTTGTTGTTGTTGTTGTCGTTATTGTCGTTATTGTTGTTGTTGTTGTTGTTGTTATTGTTGCTGCTGCTGCTGCTGATGTTGTCGTTATTGTTGTTGTTGTTGCTGTTGCTGCTGCTATTGTCGTTGTTATTGTTGTTGTTGTTGTTGTTGTCGTTGCAGTAGTCGTCGTCGAAGTTGTAGTTGTTGTTTTTGTTATTCTAGTTATTATGAATCTTAACACCTGTAATACCACCACCACCACCACCATCGCAACCACCACCACATCACCATCACCACCATCACCATCGCAACCACCACCACCACCACCACCACTACCACCACCACCACCACCATCGCAACCACCACCACCACCACCATCGCAACCACCACCACATCACCATCACCACCATCACCATCGCAACCACCACCACCACCACCAACCACTACCACCACCACCACCACCACCATCGCAACCACCACCACATCACCATCACCACCATCACCATCGCAACCACCACCACCACCACCACCATCACCATCACCACCATCACCATCGCAACCACCGCCACCACCACCAACCACAACCACCACCACTACCACCACTACCATCACCACCACCGCCACCACTACCACCACCACCAACATCGCCACAACCACTACCACCAACCACCACCACCATCACCACTATCATCACCACCACCGTCATCATCACCATCATCATTATCATCATCATCACCATCATCATCATCATCATCGTTTTCACTGCAGTCATCAATTAATACTCTCGCAATCACCATTACTAATTTCATTATCGCCAGCACCACCACCAGCACTACGTCGCCACTACCACCACTAACACCACCACCACTACTACCACTTACATCACCACCATTATCATCACCAACATTACCACGACAATCAGCATCTAAACTATCGCCACAAACACCACCACCCCAACTACCACCACTACCACCGGCATCACCACCACTACCACCGGCATCACCACCACTACCACTGCCATAATAACCACTAACAAACACAACCACTTCCAGCAAGACCACCACCACTTTCATAGCCCCCCCCCCCCCCCCCCCCCCCCCCCCCCACCACCACCACCACTATCCCCCCCCCACCACCACCACCACCACCACTATCATCCCCTCCACCACTTTCATCCCCCCCCTACCTACCCCCCCCCACCACCACCACCACCACTATCATCCCCCCTACCACTAATACATTCCATCTGTGTATAGAAGAAAAAAATCTAGAATCACAAAATTCCAAAAAAAAATGTTTAAATAATTATTTGATGTATGTTATGTTTGTTCAGTTTTACCTGACACCATGCACTTCTTCTTCTTCTTCTTCTTCTTCTTCTTCTTCTTCTTCTTCTTCTTCGCCCACTTATGCCTGGGAGGGCAGAATCCTCAAGCACGCCTTCCGGCGGGCCCTATCGAATGCAACCGTCTCTAACTGATCCTGCTGGATCCCCAAGACCAGCCAACCTGTTGGTTTTGCCCGTAAAATCTGTCCAGCGATTCTTTCCTGAGACATTCTAACAACAAATCCGGAATATCGCAGCTGTGATCTCTCAATTCGGAGACGTGGAGACGTAGCTGCTCTACATAGAGTAACACTCTGATTTCCGAGCTACGCACTCTATCGAGTAACGTGACTCCAAGAACCCTTCCAAGGAACCCTATTTCAGCCACTTTTATTCTTTCGGCCCTTAACCAAGATTAAGGTTTGCACAAATACCGAATGAAAGATAGCTAGTTTGGCATTTACACGTACCTCCCTATTGAGGTATATATATATATATATATATATATATATATATATATATATATATATATATATATATATACGTATATATATATATGTGTGTGTGTGTGTATGGGTGTGTGTATATCTAGAGTCTAAAGTCTGTCTTAAGCCAGAAGGCTGATTTGGCCGGTGTTTATCTCGGTTTCCTGGACAGGACATCAGTCCATCACAGGGTTAAACATCCAGCTACCGCTGTACTCATTTTCAGTTGAGTGTACTGTAGCAACGTGAAATGAAGTGTTTTGTTGAAGAACACAACACGCAACCCAGGAATCGAACCTACGACATTATGATCGTAAGTCCAACAACCTTACTAGGCCACATGCCTCCACACACACACACACACATATATATATATATATATATATATATATATATATATATATATTTAGAGAGAGAGAGAGAGAGAGAGAGAGAGAGAGAGGAGAAATATGTGTATATATATATATATATATATATATCCCTCTCTAGATCTCTAGATCTCTCTCTATATCTATCTATCTATTGCTTTCTCTCTCTCTCTCTTTCTTTTCTCCACCTCGTATTCTTCAGCTTATCTTTCTGCATGTTTATTCTTGTTTTCTCTCTTTTTCGTTTTTTCGTCCTTTTCTTCTTCATCTTCTTCCTCCTTATGCTGTTGTTGTTGTTGTTTTGTTTCCGCTTTCATCATTTTACCATCTAAGTTCTTAATTTAATCTGATTTGAAGCAATTTCTGTCTTTGCCATGTTCATATTTGTAAAATATATCAAGATACAATGCACTATAACGTAATATATGACTTTATAATACAATACGATACAATATATATATATATATGTGTGTGTGTGTGTGTGTGTG
>OZ024743.1:92022113-92024613 GCA_964016885.1 Eledone cirrhosa
CTCAGACAGTTTACCTCCAACATTCACCCATGCCTGCATGTCATCGTGGAAGAGTTTCAGAATGTTCACAAACTTTTCAGGACAGCCCAATCTCTCTAAAATAACCCACAAAGCCTTCCGATTAACGGTGTCAAATGCCTTGGTCAGATCGACAAAAACTTGGTATAAGTCCATGCGCTGCTCAATGCATTTCTCTTGAAGTTGTTTGGCCGAGAAAATCATGTCAACAGTGCCTCTGCCATTCCTAAAGCCACATTGGGACTCAGGAAGTACCTCAACAGCAATGTGATGTATCAATCTGTCCAACAATATCCTGCACAAGATCTTCCCAGCCACAGATAGCAGTGAAATACCTCTGTAGTTGCCACAGTCATCTTTGGCTCCATTTCCTTTGTAAAGTACCACCATCAGTGCGTCTTTCCAATCCTGTGGCACATCTTCTTCATTCCAAACATTCACAAAGAGATCAGTGAGGCGGTTTAAGAAGTTATCACCAGCACACTTGAAAATCTCGGCACTCAGTCCATCCATTCCAGGTGACTTGCCGCTGTTTAATTTGGCAATGGCCTTCGCCACTTCATCAAATGAAGGAGGATCAGCCATTGCCAGCTTTGTAGGTCTGGATGGAATCGACCGGATGAACTTATCATCAATTTCTGATGGTCTGTTGAGAAGCTCATCAAAGTGGTCATGCCACCTGATAAGGATTTCCTTCGGATCTCTGAGCAATTCCTTGCCGTCCCCGGAGCGAAGTGGTGATATTTGTGAATCGGTCGGACCATACACCTCCCTGAGCAGACTGTATAGGAGCTTTGCATCATGTCTATCTGAGGCCTTCTTGATTTCATCAGCCTTTTGGCTCCACCAGGTATCCTGCTTGGCTCTCAATCGATGTTGCACACGTGCCTTGATCTGCCTGAAGGTCCGGTCACTCCTGTCAGAACGTGTCTCACAACAATGATGTCAGCACTTTTTGTTTCTCTTCAAGCAAGGTCTGTATCACTGGATCATTTTCATCGAACCAGTCTTTATGCTTTCTATTGGTATGACCCTAAACTCCAGCACTAACATCATAGACGGGTTTCTTCAATGATTCCCAAGTGTTTTCACATTCCATGGACTCAAGGGACCTCGACAGCTCAGCTCTGACTTTCTCTGTTTTCAGACGAGCCACGTTTAGTTGTTTTGGAAGTGCAACCTTCTTCCCCCTTACTTTAGGTTTCATAACAAATTGAAATTTGGCGCGCACCAGACGATGATCAGTCCAACATTCCGTGCCTCGCAATACACGAACCGATGTGATATCCCTGATATCACGTTTTCTCGTTAAAACGAAGTCAATAAAGTGCCACTTCTTGGAACCTGGATGCATCCAAGTTGTCTTATATTTGTCTTTCTGCTGAAAGAGCGTGTTCCCAATAAGATCCATCTCAGTGCACATCTGCAACAGAAGTAGGCCATTGTTATTGCACTTACCTACTCCATGCCTGCCCATCACACTCCAAGCTTCCCAGTCATTACCAACACGTGCATTAAAATCACCAAGGATGACAATCTTGTCTGCATAAGGTATACCATGGATGACGTCTCTCAAAGACATGTAGAAACTTAGTTTTTCATCATTACTAGCACACATAGTAGGAGCGTACACACTGACCAGAGTCACAAAGCGGTTTTGAATCAGAGGGACTCTCATGGACATTATCCGATCATTGAATCTACAAGGAATATTTTCCAGCTTTGAGACGATTCCATTCCTGACAGCAAATGCGACCCCTGCCTCTCTCCTACAACCCTCTGCTCCACCACTCCAATAGAAGGTATATCCTCCCTTCTGTTCTGTGAATTGACCCTCACCTGCCAATCTCGCTTCTGAAAGAGCAACGATGTCCATGCTATAGCGATCGTGTTCCCTCGACACCAAAGCAGATCTTCTCTCGGGGCGAGTTTTACTGGACTGGGTATCCAAAGTTCTTACACTCCAACATCCAATATTCAGAGGTTTGAACCTCCTTGCAGTTGTAGGATGACGACCGGGCCCACGCTGCGGTGCCATGGGACACCTGCCGGGCCAGACTACTTCACAATAAGTTTCAGAGCCCTTACTGCCATTGACTTCAAGGTTATCATCTGTCATCATAGAGCTTGGTGCACTTTTAAGCTACGGCCAGCCACACGAACCTGTAACAGATCCTGTAATCGGTGCCTGTGCTTTGAAGGTTTTTTAAGTGGGGAAAAGCCTTGCACTCGACCAATCCCATTCTCTGAGCATCTAAAACACTACCCGAAAAGGAGAACTGGTCAACATCGCTGGATGCTTCCGAAGCCACAGGTTTTCTTTTCAGAGTTTTCCTCTCTTAGAAAGGTGTCGTGACAACAACTGGGGGCCTTTCACTCCCAGGTAAAAAAAAAAAAGTACTATTTGGATGGCCGTTGACTCTGCTGAGTTCCTCCGCCATTTGCCAGGTTTTGTATTTCATCCCGCAGGGTGTCCAAATAT
>OZ024743.1:92029613-92044613 GCA_964016885.1 Eledone cirrhosa
AAAATAAATTTCATAACAATATCCTCAATAGGGAGGAGGCGCCTTGGGGGGTCGCACACAACCCCGAAAAAAAGTGTGCAACCCTTCTCCTCAGGAGCACAGAGAGGGGGGTGCTCCCTTGGTCTTTCATCTTCCTCACCTATAGTCTGATGTAGAGTGAAGGCCCATTCACACGGGCCATTCTCGCCACTTTCACCCATCTTTCATAAAAACGGCTGGGGTGCAGCACCTCTTTCTCCATCCTGATCCTTCTTCCGAAATGATATCGGAAGAAACGGACCAGTTGTTGGCCAGAGAGAAAGGTGTCTGACCTCAGTCCTTTCAGACGCGTCCACCATACAACGCCATGGCTATTACGCACAGAAACACCGCCTCTTCTTCGTTTTTGAAGAGGGGAAGCGGCTTGATCGTTACAATAGACTCGGTGGTCAACCGGATCGGTCCCACCCTTGACAGCAGTTGTTCGACATAGCCCCACAGATCGGCAATGCCCGAGCAGTGTACCAATGCGTGTGCAACGGTTCCTCGTCGCACATGCATCTGGGACAGATCTTTTTCGAGGGGTCCCTACCCGGGCGCCCGTGTCTGTAGAGCCTTTCTCGAACGGGCAGAGCCCTTCTGTAACATTGCCAGGCCAGGGACCTCTGGAAGTTATCCATGGGTCCCGGGCTGAATGTCCTACCGAACAGGTTTGCCAGTTCGTCTTCCTCCATGCCTAGGGCTTCTCCGAGGGCGTCGTCGCACCTGCTAACCACCAGCTCTCTATAGAATGACGAGGTGGATTCTTCACTGACAGCCGGGTCCGCCTGCCAGAGAGCCGTGAGCGCCTGGGCACACTCGGTGTGCCAGGCGCCCAGTTTTCTCGGTCTTTGCTTGACCCAGGATTGCAGCTCGGTGAGTTAGACGAGTCTGGGAAAGGCTCGCCTCACAAACGGGGCCCACACCGGTTGACCGGAGAGGAATACCTGAAGGTGCCGTAGACTTAATGCGTGTTTACGTATCATTAGCCACGGCATCCCCAGCCCTCCTTTCGAAGGGTGTTGACAGCAGATGTAATCTTCTCACCATAGGAGCCCGCTTCTTCCAAAGGAATTGGAAGAGCGCGCGCTCCATTTTGGCGAGCGTTTCCCTTGGGCAAGGCACAACAGTCATGCGGTAGTAGATGACGGACGCTATATAAGTGTTCGCCACCTCCACCCGACCTTTCAGGGACAGTTTGCACTCGGCCCACTTCTGGGTCCGTGCAAACACCCTGTTCGTTACCTCACCCCAGTTCTTCTCCACCTGGAGGTCTGGTCCGAACCAGACCCCGAGCAACTTCACCGGACCCTCCGTCCAGCGCCCGACGACGCCATCGGAGGGCATCGATCTGCCCCTCCACGTGCCGAGTTGCAGACCGATCGACTTGTCCCGGTTCAGCTTAGTCCCTGTAAACCTTTCGTACTCCTCCAGTAAGGTGCCGATCGCCCCCATTTCCGAGGCCGTCGACACCATTACTGTTACGTCATGGGCGTAAGTCCGGCATAGCTAGATATAGTTCGTATGGAAGACCATCGAGACCCGGGGATTTGCCTTTGCCGCATTGGCTCAGCACGTCCTCTATCTCAGCGGCTGAAATCGGCTCCTCGCAGGACTTCGCCTCCCTGTCCGAGAGACGCGGCAGGCCGTCGAGGTATGGACCAAAGTCCACATCCCCAACCGGCCCCCCGCCTCTTCCGAACAATCCGGCAAAGTGCTTTTGAAAAGCCTCGCACATTTGCTTAGGTTCAAGGATTACCCGTCCATCCTGGTCTCGCAAAGACTGGATAGTGGATCTGCTCCCTCTTTTGGCTTCTGTCACGCGGGCCCAGCTAACAGCTTTGGTCCCCTCGTTTCCCAGAGCACGTATTTTGCTTCGGACGATGCAGCCTTCGTGTTTCGCGTCGAAGAACTGGCCCAGGCCCGTTCTCGACGCTAGCACTCTGGCCACGTCGCCGCTTCTAATTGCCTCTTCTACACTATCTACCAACTCCCTTTCCTTCCTATTTCTATTTGAGGCTAATTCCTTACTAAATTCTATAGAGACTACTCTAATCTCTCTTTTGAGAGATCCCCACCACCTGCTGTTGACGATGGCGCCCGTCAACCGCTCCTTAACTAAAGTGCTAATCCGGTCCCTGTAAGCCTTACTTGCCGGTAAGGACAAGTTGAGCTTCCAGTAACCGGGTCCCTGTCTATGAGTTCTGTCAAGGTTGACCATGCAGGTCACTAACTTGTGGTCTGAATAGCCAACCATGCGCATTTTTGGACAACTTAAAAAGTCCTTATCCTTAATTCTAACTAAGAACCTATCTAGGTACGACCTAGATGATCCGCTACGATTTGCCTAAGTCCAGGTTGGCGCAGTCGGAAAATCTAGTCGATATCTATCGGCCAGGTCAAATCGACCGATTAACCCTTTGAGGCTATTACACCCCTCTCTATCGGGACAGGCCCCTACGTAGTCCCAGCGTGCATCTAGGATACCATTCCAGTCCCCCACTAATAGCATGGAGCGGGACGTCCCTAGAAAAGTCTCCAGACGATGGAAGAAGTCCGGCCGCATTGACCCGAAAGGGCCGTAGGCGGCTACCAACCTAAACGCTCCGCCTTTACCACTGCCAAGGTCCAGAACCACTAGTCGACCCTCCGGGTCCAAATGTACCATCTGTGTTGCGAGACCCAGATGTTTTTGCAGCAGAACGACAACTCCACCCCCACCTCCGGGCTGACAGAGAGATGCGTGCATCTCAAAGTCATCAAAGGTGGGGGCCAGCTGTCGCACGTTGCTGATCCGGGCCTCGCAAATAACCATCACATCTATACGTTGTGACCTGAGGTCATTTAGAAGCATTGCTTGCTTCCAAGTTGAGCCCAGGCCACGCGCATTTAAACAGCCTACTCTTAGCATAGCCATGTTGGTGGTGAAGAGAAAAGGCACTTGCCTCTCTGCGTCCGGGTATCGAGCTGCACAATTTCCATTAGGGTGGGGGATGGGTTGTTGGGTGGGGTGGTGGTTTGTGGAAGTGTTGTGTGGTTGGGGAGTTTGGAGTTGTGTGGGTGTTTGGGGAGGGGGTGGGGTAGTTTTTTAGGAGGACGCGGTTAATGGGCCCGACGCAGGGGGGACCCACGTCCTCTTTAAAATTGTATTTTAAAGTTTTATATGTGTCCTGTGGGGCCTTAATCATTTTGAGGTGGGGGAAATGCCCTGCCTGGGTGAAGTTAGGCCCTTGTGTTTTTATTAGATTGTTGTTGTACACAATGTTTAACAGTTTTTTGTTTCTTGTGTTTATGTATGTGTATGCATGTTTTTGTTTTTGTGTGGTGTTTTTTGTTTGCTGTTGTTGTGAGCTCTTTTGTGTTGGTGTCAGTGTTATGTTTTGGGGAGGGGTTGTTTTCATTTGTGTGTCTGAGGTGTGTTTTCTTTTTTTTCTTTTGATTGTGTGGAAGTGCTCCTCCTCGTCTGACGACGAACTAGGGTCATCTTCCGCGTTGGAGGGGAGGGGTATATTTTCGGGTTGTGTTTGCGGTGCGGGTGTTTTGGAAATTGTTTTTGTTTTTTGAGTGGAGGGGATGGGTTGGACATTGTTTTGTTTTGGTTTGAGCTGTGGTGGTTGTTTTTGTAGCGGTAGTTGTGGTGATTGTGTTGGTTGTGCAGTTGTTGGTGGTGTAGGCAGGATGGGGTTTTCTTATTAAGTTGGGGACAGACAGCCCTCAGGTGACCTCTGGTTCCGCAGAGGTAACACGAGGGCCGCCTACCCTCAACGGTAATGTTGATGAAAGTTAGATCATCCAGTATGACGCGTTCAGGGATCTGGGCGATCCTTTCAGGCCTCATTTGAACTACAAGTTCGAGGCTCGTTCCACTGAACGCGTCACCCGATGCTTTTCCCATGGACACCAGCATGTCATCATCCAGGTCCAGGAAACCTGTCAAAACCCACCATATGTCCATAATCGGCAGGATGGTGTGGATTTTTATTTTTTGTGTTCTTCTACCCATGTACGTAGGGTAGAAGGTGTATGCGGTGGATGTGATTGGTTTGATGGACAGTTTCACTGCTGTGTCCCTGTCCTTCGTGAGAATGGATAGACTCCCGTAGAGTCTATCCTTCTGAATGAAGGTGATGTCCTTCATGACGTCTTTTAAAACCAGCTCTATCTCACTCTGTGATGGTTGAGCTGGTTTTTTGCTTTTATTCAAGATTGTCCTAAACATGACAGTGGTTAGGAGTCTCTGGCTTTTTAGTTCCGGGGGGGGGGGGATGGATCGTGAATGAACCATTTTCCCCGTACACTATATATTTTTTGGCATCTGCCAAACGCTTTGGTTATATCTACTGGCAGATAGTCGAGTGTTTTCCTTGCCGTCTCGGCGAAGGAGAAATTTTTTTTGTTTGTGTTGCTGTTGTAGTTGGTGGTGTTGTTGTTATCATTGTTGTTGTTGTCACAGTTATTGGTCTTGTTGTTGTTGTTATTGTTATTGGTGTTGTTTTCGTCCGTCGCATTGTTGTTGTTGTTGCTGTTGCTGGTGCCGCTGGTTCTTTGGGTTGTTTCCATGGCAACGTCAAGTTGTCGGTTAACAGGTGGAGAAAATCCTTCCTCTGGCTGACCTTTCTTTTTGACCTCTGCTACTGTGACAGTGGCAGGGGGAAGCTGTAAGTTTATCTTCCCCTTTCCTCCTTCGAATTTTGGTGAAGATGCTTCAGCCATTTTTATCAAAATAGGATTTTTCGAAATATTAAATGTTTACAACACTATTTCGCCTAAAGGCGTAGAATATTTTGAGAGACTGACCAGATCAAAATTTGACGTGGCAGTCCCTCTACAAAATGGTACAAAAATGAAAGTTTACAGTTCACAATTTCCAGTTAAATTTAAACGAAACTTACCGAGCGAGCTCAGCACATGCGTCCATCGTAAAGAGATAAGATAGATAGATAGATAGATAGATAGATAGATAGATAGATAGATAGATAGATAGATAGATAGATAGATAGATAGATAGAGAGGAGGGGGGAGAGAGAGAGAGAGAGAGAGAGAGAGAGAGAGAGAGAGAGAGAGAGAGAGAGAGAGAGAGAGAGAGAGAGATTGACGGACGGATGGAACAAAAGAAATCTTAATGTATTGGATATATGTTTGATAATGATTGAAGAAAATGTAGTTGATTTTAATGAATATAAAATGACATCCAGTGATAGCTGGAGTATCAAGAACTCAACGATTCAAGCACCTTTCCATAGAATGCTGTAATCAATTAAATATTGTTTGCTATAAAGCCCGTTATTTTTCGACGGGTACTATGCGAGTTTATATATATATATATATATATATATATATATATATATATATATATATATGCATGCATGCATACATACATACATACATACATACATACATACATACATACATACATACATACATACATACATACACGCATACGTACATACATGGTGGCTGCCAACTCGTTTTCGAGTACGGCCACTACTTTATATCCATGTAGGAGAACCCCTACCGATGCGCTGAACGAGTGTGACTTTTTAGTCCAGCCAGCGACTTGAAAACTCTGGTACAAACACTACACTTGTGACAATTATTGACACAGTGCTGGGCCCATGGTACCATGTGACGACAAGTGCAGAGAGATCTCCAGATATAAAGCAATGCCTGTGCCGTGAAGCTTTTATAGTGAGCAAAGGCACTGCACAAAGCCAGTCCCACTCTCTTAACCAAGATGATATTTACCAAAAAGAAGGACAAGCCAACATCATTGGATACCATCAGGATTGCAGGTGTTATATACATACATACATAGAAAGAACACAACTAGTTAGGAAATTACAAGTACGATCCATTAATGGAACAGTAAAAATATGTAAAACATTCCAAAAGTTATGCCGCTAATAACTGTATATACACATGTACAGATACAAAGCATATACACATGCACACATACAACTCAAAACATACACATCCATATCTACACATGCATGCATGCATACATAATCTACCTAGTTGATGTTGTGTAAATTCCAATGAGATAGTCTTGTTTCTATGTTAGAAACATACTCTCTCTCTATTGGGAAAAAATTTGTGAAATTATAAAACCAGAAGAACAAATATACATACATACATACATACATACATACATACATACATACATACATACATACATACATACATACTACATACATACATACATATGTATATATATATATATATATATAATTTATATATATATATATACATAATTAAATATAATTTGAAACAAGTCAAAAGGTAATAACAGAAGGAAAACAGTTTTAAGAAATAATTATATATAATAATATACTGATTTATGATGCAACCGGAAGTGAAAAGACAATAAAAAAGAGGACGGCATCTTTTCTTTGTTAGTTTTCTTTATTGTCAATTGTATCCGGTCATTTGTCAAACGTAGTTTGAAAAACGGTGAAATTTAAACTGCATTCAACATGAAAACGGACAGCTATCCGTTATTCATATGGCATTCGTAACCTTAAACAACTGATTAACTAAATATTTTGAACGGAAATGAGAGCCAGTTTGAAATTTTAAACGCAAGATGTATGATTTTTTTGTTTATGTTTTTGTTTTTGTTATTGTTTGTTTTTTAGTCCGGTATAACTGTCATAGAAATATGGTTTTGTCAAGGCGTTTGTCAAGTTGGCTATAACAGGCTGCTCACTCTGTGGGGGACAGCCAAGCTGATATATGTTATTTTTAGCATTTGTATAGTTTATGAGAGTGAAGGCACGTGGCTTAGAGTTTAGAGTGTTTGGTTCACGATCGTTAAATCGTGAGTTTGACTTCTGTATTGAGCGGTACGTTGTTTCGGCCCATTCAGCTGGCAAAAATGAGTTGTACTCCTAATTAAAACGACCAACCATGACACACAGTGCGTCATGCTGAATCTCCCTGATAACTATACGTTATTGGTGCACGAGTCTGTGTAACGTTCAGCCATTTCCACGTTAATTTCTAGAGCAGGCTGTTCTGTTGTTCGAACAACTGGATACTTGTTAGAACCAACGGAGGTCCATGACAACACTTTATGAAAAGAATTCGTTCGTTAGACATGGCGTGATTTAAAGACTGGCTAGAGCGCGTCTCAGTATTCATATACCGCAAAGATCTGTTTTGCATGTATCTTGTCTTCCTGGTATTGATTTTTTTTAATGTATCAAAGACCAGAAAAATGAAAGACCATTTGTTGTGTTTTTTTTGTTTTTTTACTTCTGTTCCTTTTTGCTGTTTTTGTTGTTATCTTTATCTTGTTGTGAAGAAATATAGTTAATAGAGGTCGTTTGAAATATATTATTGATATTCAGTTTACCGACCCAAGAAGGGTGAAGGGTTTAATTTCGACTCCGGCTCAGAAGAATTTATTTTTGTATTGTGAAACCAACAAATGGAGATACGTTCCTATAGGTGAGCTGGTGTGAACGAAACTGACGCAAAATCAATCCATTATGTTTGGATAGTGATGAGTTCCGAGTATCTAAACGTCTACAATATTTTTATTGAAAACATTGAAACGTAACATTTTCTAATAAATATAATATAAATTTCCCATCTTTTCACATGAATTGGTAGAGATGGTAGAAAGTGGGATGGAATATTTTCAAATCCCAACGAGGTCAACATTAGCTTTTATCCTTCCGATCTCGATATAAAGGTAACTGTTTAGTACTGGGTATATTCTTTATGTATGTCTCTTTCTCACTTCCTCTCTCTCGGAAATAAATCAGCTGTGTTCAGACCTGGAGAAGGACAGGCTAAGCTAGGTTTAAACTGCCCAAGACAGTGTGTCACGATAGCGCCCCAATTACTCTACCAAATGTTACGGGTCCATAGATATATATATATATATATATATATATGTGTGTGTGTGTGTGTGTGTGTGTGTGTGTGTGTGTGTGTGTGTGTGTGTGTGTGTGTGTGTGTGTGTGTGTGTGTGTGTGTGTGAAAGTGCATGGCTTAGTGGTTAGAACAATGGGTTTGCAATCGAGAGGTTGTGAGTTTGATTCACAGACCGAGTGATGCGTTGTGTCCTTGAGCAAGACACTTTATTCACGTTGTTCCAGTTCACTCAGCTGTAGTAATGAGTTGCGATGTTACTTGTGCCAAGCTGTATCGCATTTGCCTTTCCCTTGGACAACATTGGTGGCGTGGAGAGCGGAGACTAGTGAGCATGGGTGACTTCTGATCTTCTACAAACAACCTTTCCCGGACTTGTGCTTCGAAGGGGAACTTTCTAGGTGCAAATTCCATGGTCATTTGTGACCGAACGGAGTCTTTACCCTTTATATATATTATATTAGGATAGTAAATTGGTAGAATTAGTAGATCCGCTGATAAAATGTCATTACGGTATTTGTTCCGGCGCTTTATATTTTGAGTTCCAATGCTCCACGGTGAAATTTGCATTTTTATCGTTCTGGGTTCAATAAAATAAAGCAGTCAAATACAGGGGTTAATTTTGCTAAACGATGCTATGGTGGTGGGGTTAGAATGTCTCAGGAAAGAATCGCTGGACAGAGTTTACGGGCAAGACCAACCGGGAGACCCAGGAGTAGACCCCGAGTAAGATGGTTGGATAACATCCATGAGCTTAGAAGAAGAAGAAGAAGAAGAAGAAGAAGAAGAAGAAGAAGAAGAAGAAGAAGAAGAAGAAGAAGAAGAAGAAGAAGAAGAAGAAGAAGAAGAAGAAGAAGAAGAAGAAGAAGAAGAAGAAGAAGAAGAAGAAGAAGAAGAAGAACTACTGTATACTCACCAGAGTCGACTATGACATTTTATAGCGCTATTATGTTGGTCTTGTCCACCAATGGAGCAGGATGCAACTTTAGTTCTGCAAGGATGGCCATGGTTAAAAGTCATTATTTTTATAGAAAAATACTCTCTCAATTTCTGTGGGAAACGGTTGTTTTTCTTGGGGGGGGTATTTTTCGTGTACTGTCAATTACTCTGATTTCAGAAAATGTCGGAACTTCTTGTCGGGAAAACGGAGAGGGAAGCGGGAGAACTCGGGCTTTTCCCCACTCCAGGAGTGTTCTTTACCACTTCCTTATATTTTTCGCGTGTTATATTATTCGTTTTTTAGTTAACTGTACCTCATGACAAATGTCAGCAGGGTTAGAGTTAGTGTTAGCGTTAAGGGTTAGGGTCAGGTTTAGTGATTAGAGTTAGTGTTAGGGTTAAGGGTTAGGGTTAGATTTAGGAGCTAGGGTTAGTGCTACTGTTAGGGGCTATGTTTAGGGTTAGTGTGTTTGGAGGTCAGATTTGTCGATAACACGCGAAAAAAGGGCATGAGAAATATTTTCCACTAAACGCAAGAGGGGTGTAGATCTGCGAAACCACATGGACTTGCCTCTTTTCCCCCTTCAAAGCTACTTGTTTCCGATTGGTTAGTAGGTCAGATTTATTGATAACAACACATGAAATTGTTTTAAATGGTAAAGAAAACTCTGAGATGGGGAGAAAGTCCGAGGGTCCTATCTCCACCCCCTCTCTATTTTCCATGGAGGAAAGTCAATTGCAACATGTTTCGAAGTTATATTAAAAATCAAGGAAAAATAATTAATTGCTACAGAAATCGAGGGGAAAGCTTTTTCTATAAATTTACCTAAGAGTCATCCACCGATGACGGACCAGGTTCGTGTTATGCACCTTCTTAAAATATAAAAACCAGGGCCGTATTAACCCATTGTCATATCCCTAGGCATCCAGGTGTTTCGGGTCTCCTGAGGCACTTCAATATTTAATCCACTCAAAAGATGAAACAGAAAAAAAAAACACGGTCACCTAGTGCCTGCAGGATCCCTAGGGTTTCAATCTAGTCATCTTTATGAATAATATGTCCCTAGTTATGACTATGTTTAAATGTCACTTCAGTTTCAGTCGTGGTCCATGTCACAACATTCTTCAAAGCAAGCGATTATCAAACAATGTCAGTTTTTATTATCTTCGTTCTTCTTCCTTTTTTGAGTTTCCAAAGGTTCTGCTAAATCTGTTATTCAGTAGAAAAGCCCTTTTCGTCTCTATTCCTGTCAAGAACCAATACAAACACACATTTTTTAAAACTGCGTGTATATATATATACATATAAGTATGTATGTACACACAAACACACATTCATAATATATATATATATAAGTTTATGGCGGGTACAATCGGGGGTAGTACTATATATATATAATATAGAAATGGCTACTACCCCCGATTGTACCCGCCATAAACTTATATATATATATATTATGAATGTGTGTGTATACATACATACTTATATCTGTGGGTTTGCATCTGTGTGTTTGTACATTTGCCTGTCTACACACGCGTATGTGTGTGTGTGTGTGTGTGTGTGTGTGTGTGTGTGTGTGTGTGTGTGTGTGTGTGTGTGTGTGTGTGTGTGTGTGTGTGTGTGTGTGTGTGCAAGAGATAGAGAGTGTGATACAGAGAGAGGGTGTGTGGCTGTATGTATGTATATGGACATTAAAAAGATAAGACATAAATACACATGAAATGTGTTAATCTTCTTAGAAACAACTTGTGTGGTGGAAAGGAAATATATTTTATATTGTACATTTTATCACCTGTGATGAAGGATTTTATGGAGACGACTTTTTCGAGCAGATTAAAAAGTTCCGGTGTGTCTTTACTTGTAAATTTACATGGCTGCTTGAGTTCTGCCTCTATATATGTATGCGGTTGACGGCTGAGAGGAAAAGGTCCTCAATACAGAAGTAGAGTTTTGATATTCATTTTATTAAGTTCTTGTCTGATGATTCTGTGATAAATAGGCAAAACTCCAGAATAACAAGACTCACTATTTAGCCTTAATAAAATGAATATATATATATATATATAAATATGAGAAAAATGGAGCGCTGCGTGGTTGCACATGGGTTACATATGAATAAAATTAGTCCTTCATCAGTGATCTTCCAACTTTCATTGGTATTTCATCGCTTTAAAAATCATATACCTCTAGTTGGTGCGAGCAATAACAAATAAAGTTATTGGGACAAGTAAAATAGGGTGAAACGAGCGAGGCATGTAAACAAACAACGATGGTATGGCAACGGAAAGATAGGAAGAGACAAGCACATGAAATCTGTAAGCTTAAGCTTGGTGAATTCATGGGCGAGAGATACAGACCATCCGACATGGGTGAGATGTGAGCGAGAAAAGGATTTCACACAGGTCAAACGGGAGGAAGTGAGAGAGGGGAGAAGCAGAGAGTGAGTGAGTGGAAGTGTGAGGAAGAGACCAGCAGAGAGAGAGTGTGACTGGCAGAGGGGGGTAAAAAGAGGAGAGAGAGTAAGAAAGAAAGAGACAATCGCAGCTGAGGAAAAAATATAAATATGAGAAAAATGGAGCGCTGCGTGGTTGCACATGGGTTACATATGAATAAAATTAGTCCTTCATCAGTGATCTTCCAACTTTCATTGGTATTTCATCGCTTTAAAAGTCATATACCTCCAGTTGGCGCGAGCAATAACAAATAAAGTTATTGGGACAAGTAAAATATATATATATATATATATATATATATATATATATATCAAGTAAGTATGTTTTGAAACAGTGAGCGAGTTTGAAATTAGAAAATATATAGCTTTCACCGTATTTTTAACTAAAGGAATTTTAGCTTGATAACGGGGTTTAGAACCCTCAGATAAATGGAAAAAGATATATATATAAAGTTGCATTCCTGTCTGTTTGTTTGTTTATTCACGAACTACTCCTATGGTTTTGGAGATAGACACCATAACCATATATATTCTGAAACTACATTGCCCAGGGTACTTGGATAAGTATATTTCATTTTAATGAAAGGGTTTCCCGGGGGCACAAACCCCAGCTGAAATTTTTCCCTTCGACTTATATGAAATTTAAACCATAGATAAATAAACCATAGGTAAATGACAAGATATGATGCCTTTTCACAAAAGTTTTGAATTGATATTTTGAAAAAAATGATTTACAAGAAACAAAATAATAATAAGATTTAATAAAGTAATTTTGATTTGATATATTACAAAAAATAATATTTTCCAATTTTTCATGCATTACATTTTACGTTGAGTAATATTGAAATGCAGAGTTTTTCTCTATAAATGAAATCACTGATTTAAAATCAATCATCATTTTCTTACAAAATAAATGTGTGAAACGCAGCAAGGCGCGGGTAATTCGGCTAGTATATATATATATATATATATATATATAGTTTAGGGATTTGAACGTCAAGTTACTGTAGGCTTAGTATATATATACATATATATACACACAAACACACACACACACATACATACACATATAGGCTTTGCTGCATCTCTGTTTTCAGTGCAACTATTTTGAGGTATCTTCTTGCAACTAGAAGGTCTGGGCCTTTGAAAGATCGTTCCTCGTCCCATGGACTGTGGTATGATGCCGTCTACAGTGTGTATTAATATGTATATAAAACATTGCTCTCTGCGATGTTTTATATACATGTGTAGTTCCATATACTCATACTTTCTTTATATTAAGAAGAAAAATACATAAACTTTTGGGGGCGAAAACAATATCTCCCGAAGCAAGCAATCAATATTAAGATATAAAGTAGAGAATTGTCAATCTGTATTGTAGTAATGTGTCTATATGTGTATGTTATATATATATGTATCTCTCTCTATATGTGTGTGTGTGTGTGTGTGTGTGTGTGTGTGTGTGTGTGTGTGTGTGTGTGTGTGTGTGTGTGTGTGTGTGTGTGTGTGTGTGTGTGTGTATGTGTGTGTGTGTGTGTGTGTGTGTGTGTATATAATTATGTGTATATGTATCTGTTGTAAGGTTTTAAATTGAAAGTAGGTGTAGGTTTGGGTCTGCACATTATCTTTTGTATATACCTCTCTTCTTTCTATACGGTTGGCTGTGTGTATGTGTTTGTGCCTGTATATTTTAGAATGTGTGCGCACCTGTGTATATGTGAGTGGGTGTGTTCGTACAAACGTGAAATTGATCGTATTGTAGTAAGTTCCCGTCCATTGTACCATTTCAACTCTCCACTTAATCTCATCTCTCTTCAACTTCAAAACAAACAATTTTCATCGGTTCAGCTTTTTTTTTGGTTGAATGAATCCCCCCTCCCCCTACCCAAGAATTACTGAATTTTGACAGGTTTATACAATTAGGTTTAGTTTTTTGTGTGTGTCTTTTCTACTTGGTTTTGTTGTGTATTTACACCTAGCGGGCAAACTGGCCGAGTTGCAAGACTGTCGTATGATTAAAATTAAAATACTTCGCAGTATTCGTTCCGGCTCTCTGCGGGATCGATAGGATAAAGTACTGGTCAAGTATTAGAGTCGATGTGGATGACTTATCATTCCCCCTCCCTCAACTTTATTGGCCCCCTACCCAAATTAGTCACTTATATATAGGTGACTATATAGTGACTGTAGCCACTTCATCTGTTGTTTATAAAGTGGCAAATTAGCATATACACACACTCTAGTATCCAAACCCATACACATATGCATATGTACTTATATAGAGAAACATGTATGTGTACATATACACATATATGCGCACATTCAGGCTTACACACGCACACATGCTCACATTCATATATATGCACACTTTCATACACTTACACATATATATACACACACGCATCCATACACACATATATATATACATACATATACACACACACACAGAAATATATATATATATGTGTGTGTATGTGTGTGTGAGTGTGTGTGTGTGTGTAACAAAGAAAGTGTGGTAAGGAACCAGATGGACCATAACGCACCAGAGTACTCAATACTTAGGGTAGTAGAGTGGGTAATAGGAAAAGAGTCAGGAACCCGACGGCTTAGTTCGGATCTAGTTGTCGAAACGGCCGGAGCTAAGCCGTCGGAGTCCTGACTCTTTTCCTATATATATGTATATATATATATATCATAAGTATGTCTATGTTTATGTGCGTGAGTATATATATATATATATATATATATATATATATATATATATATATATATATATATATACCTCCTACAGTAGTAATTAATTCCGATCTGAGAAACAACTTTGATTGACAGGTGTCGAATGAAAGGAACAAAATATAGGACGGCCATGAGTGGCCAAAAATACCGATGACGCGTACAATTCTTGACCACTCACAGAATGCCAACAACAGGATCGAAGCTGCCAAGTGAAGGCCGCTGGTGTAACTGGACATTTTTGGAAACTCTGCTTCGTAGAATCGAGACGTATCTGAGGACCTCTGAGCGATTTCAGAGTCAGGTTCGATCATTACATCGATCGTTCCTCAAGCTGGTCGCCAGAGAAACGATTGTAATATGTCTAATAAATGTTATTCGTCGCACCACTGATTCTCCGTTTCTTATGTGATATCATACTCTGCTCTGTAAGAGCATCGAGTGCTCAAGCGGCATACCGCTTACGGACGCTTTAAGCATCCAACACCAATTATATATATATATATATATATATATATATATATATATATATATATATATATATATATATATATATATATATATATATATATATATATATATTTGTTTTGCAAGTTTTTGATATGAAATTGTGTGTCGAAACAAATAAGTGTATATATATAAATAAAACAATTAAGTCAGATATGTAAAATTTGGGTTCGTTTATTATAAATTATAGATATACTGCTATATATATTTCAGTGACAGCCATCATTTGCTGTGACTTCTTCAGGCAGTCCGAATTGATGTGGGAGAGACAGGTACACATGTTGTTGAAGTGTGTTTTACTCCGTCAATACCAACCAGGAGCTGGACATATCGATGTATTGACGGAGTAAAACACTTCAACAACATGTGTACCTGTCTCTCCCGGCGATGAATTAGTTTTGCGAGGTTTTTGATATGAAATCGTGTGTCGAAACAAATATTGTTATACTTGGGGAGGGTCATATTTGTGTAA
>OZ024743.1:92054613-92067113 GCA_964016885.1 Eledone cirrhosa
GCTGTATGTCTGTCTGGCTGTCTGGCTGTCTGGCTGTATGGCTGTATGACTGTCTGTCTGGCTGTCTGGCTGTATGGCTGTATGGCTGTCTGGCTGTATGGCTGTATGACTGTATGGCTGTATGGCTGGCTGTCTGCCAGGCTGTCTGCCAGGCTGTATGGCTGTATGGCTGTCTGTCTGCCAGGCTGTATGGCTGTATGGCTGTCTGTCTGCTAGGCTGTATGGCTGTATGGCTGTATGGCTGTCTGTCTGCCAGGCTGTATGGCTGTATGGCTGTTTGTCTGCCTGGCTGTATGGCTGTATGGCTGTATGGCTGTATGGCTGTATGGCTGTATGGCTGTCTGTCTGTCAGGCTGTATGGCTGTATGGCTGTATGGCTGTCTGTCTGGCTGTATGTCTGTCTGGCTGTCTGGCTGTATGGCTGTCTGGCTGTATGGCTGTATGACTGTATGGCTGTCTGTCTGCCAGGCTGTATGGCTGTATGGCTGTATGGCTGTATGACTGTATGGCTGTCTGTCTGCCAGGCTGTATGGCTGGATGGCTGTCTGTCTGCCAGGCTGTATGGCTGTATGGCTGTATGGCTGTATGACTGTATGACTGTATGACTGTCTGTCTGCCAGGCTGTATGACTGTATGGCTGTATGGCTGTATGGATGGATGGCTGTATGGATGGATGGCTGTCTGTCTGGCTGTCTGGATGGTTGCCTGGCTGTCTGCCTGGCTGGCAGGCTGGCTGGCTGGCTTGATGGCTGCCTGGCTGTCTGTCTGTCTGGCTGGATGGCTGGATGGCTGGATGGCTGGATGGCTGGATGGCTGGATGGATACCTGGCTATGTGGCTGTCTGCCTGGCTGGCAGGCTGGCTGGCTGGCTTGATGGCTGCCTGGCTGTCTGTCTGGCTGGCTGCCTGGCAGGAAGGAAGATGGAGTGGTATGGGAGGATGGTTGAAATAAGGTCAGTGTGATTGCCTGGAATCGTTGAAATGGTAGAAACCATTAACTGTGAATATATTTGCTGTAGGCTACATCAATCAATATTTCACGTGATATACTGTGGATCTCATTACCGTCTTAACAATATACCTTACAGCACAGCTAGGGCAGAATGAGGGCAACTTTTACGTCACCATCTAACATTCTGAGAAGTTCCTCCCCATACACACGGAAATGACTCTATACTGTACACTGTACACATTAGCAATGTTTCATTTGTTTAATGGTTGTTGCTTTCTCTTCTTTTTTGTTTCAAAACATTTTTGCGCTCAAAACATCGATATCATAAATATCTTTATCAAAAGATAAAGATATTTATGAAAACTGTAAGTGACTGCTTGTGCCCCGTTGTCTCTTTGAAAATAGAGTGAAACGATTAAAAAATACATTATTCCAGTACACTGAAAGACACGCCTTAACAGAAGCTAAGGGGTGTCTCATCGCCAGTAGTCCAACAGCTCGCTAGTCCATAAGTCCCCCTGTTATATACCTGAGTGGGTAGTCTCGGTACGGCAGCCTGGGAAGGCAACCAAACTAGGATGAAGACAACTCCGAACATGAACTTTCACCGCCTGTGTGTGCCGGGGTAGAGGCGAAGGCTCGGAGAGTTAACCCCGATAGTAAATCGGGTCGGAAGAGAAATCGGGGCTGTTCGACCCTATTCATCTTGAAGACCCAATGAATAGTTAGAAGAGTGTTGATTGTGTCAAAGGACCCTGACATTCAACCATGACGATAATATTTATTCAGTGAAGATCAAACATGACCTTCTTTAGATGAGAATTAATTTGTATTGGTTAAATGCAGTTTTGCTCTGTATTGTCCATTGTATATATTATGTTAGTGAACTCGTGTCGTCAATAATGGTGGCATTAACGTTGAAAGTATTTAATGTTTGGAGTCCAGGATTGGTATGTCATATATAGCAGAATTATCGAATACATGAACAATCGTACAAACTGAGAAATTTGGATTTTGATAAATTAATGGTTTGCATACGAGAAACCCTATAGCTTATGTTGGTTACTGACTCGTGGATAATGATGATATTTCAACTATTTATTTCTAGGATATGATTATATAATTGTTCAGCATATATGTAGAAATGACATAGAGCATTAAATGTATGAGTAAGTTCGGGTAAATAATTATATCCAGGTACAAATATAAGGACCTTACGAATGGAAAGCGAACTTCTTATTGTAGCAACATGACTGAGATCAGAAATGCATTGTGTGTGTAAGTTTTTAAGAGTTAAAGGCAGATACATACATACAAATATACATGTATGCATGCATACATACATACATACATACATACATACATACATACATACATACATACATGCATGCATACATGCATACATGCATACATACATACATACATACATACATACATACATACATACATACATACATACACACATACATACATGCATACATACATGCATACATACATACATACATACATACATATAGATATAGATAGATAGATAGATAGATAGATAGATAGATAGATAGATAGATAGAAAGATATATTTCTTTATTTACCACAAGGGCGCACAAGAAAAGGGGACAATACAAAGACATGCCGCGGATTTTACATACAGTCGTGTAAAAAATATAAAAACAAACAATTACAACAATCGAAATCCCCAATAGGATGGAAGCGCCACAAATGGATTGTTTAATACCCCGTAGATAGAACAACCCTCAACTTCAGGAGCGTGTTGTACAAGTGCTCCTTTCTTCCTTTTGCTCTCTTCTTTAACCTACAGGCTTATAAACAGAGAAGGCCCAATCACTCGGGCCATTTTCGCTTCATTCACCCACCTTTCAGTAAATTTACTGGGGTGCAGTGCCTCTCTCTCCACTCTGATTCTCCTTCTAAAGTGATACTTAAAGAAGGGAATCAATTGTCCTCTGGAGAGAAAGGCATCTGTCCACAGTCCTCTCAATCTCATCCACCATATAACTTCTTTCACCATAGCCACTGTACAGAGGAAAACTGCCTCTCTTTCGTTTTTGAAAGAGACTGGCGGTTTGATCCTTACTATGGACTCGGCAGTCAACTGGATTTGGCCCATACGCGACAGCAGTTGTTCTGCATAGTTCCACAGGTCGGTTACGCCCGGGAAGTGTACAATTGCGTGTAGGACGGTTTCAATGTCCTGCGCGCATCTTGGACACGTCCTCTTGGAAGGATCCCTGCCGGGGCGTCCGTGCCTGTAGATCTTGTCACGAACCGGTAGAGCTCCTCGGTAGCACTGCCAGGCCAGAGACCTCTGGAAGTTGTCCATAGGTCCCGGGCGGAAAGTCCTACCAAACAGACTGGTGAGCTCGTCGTCTTCGACGCCCAGAGTCTCTCCGAGCACGTCATCGCCCTTGTAACGTACAATCCCTCTATAGAATGTCGAAGTGGAGTCTCCACTGATTGCTGTGCCCGCTTGCCAGAGGACTGTGAGCGCCTGAGCGCATTCAATGTGCCAGGCGCCCATCGTTTTCGGTCTTTTCTTCACCCAGGACTGCAGCTCCGTTAGCGAGACGAGCTGCGGGAAAGCCTGTCTCACAAACAGTGCCCACACCGGCTGGAGGTCGGTGAGGAATACCTGGAGATGCCGCAGCCTCAGCGCATGTTTGCGCATCATCAGCCACGGCATTCCCAGCCCTCCGTTGGAAGGGTGCTGACAGCAGACGGATCTCCTCACCTGCGGAGCCTGCTTCTTCCACAGAAACTGGAAGAGCATGCGCTCCATCTTGGCGAGGTGTTCACGGGGACAAGGCATGACAGTCAAGCGGTAGTAGATGACGGACGCTATGAAAGTGTTCGCCACCTCCGCTCGACTTTTCAAGGACAGGTTGCATTCTGCCCACTTCTGGGTGAGCGCAAACACCTTGGCCGTGACCTCGTTCCAGTTTTTCTCCACCTGGAGGTCTGGACCGAACCAGACACCGAGCAATTTCACCGGTCCGACCGTCCAGCGTCCAACGACGCTGTCGAACGTCATCGGTTTGCCTCGCCACGTACCGAGTTGCAAACCGACAGACTTGTCCGGGTTTAGTTTTGCTCCCGTCAGCGTATTCTTTCAGTAAATTGCCGATCACCCCGATTTCCGAGGTGCTCGACACCATTACCGGTTCTAGAGGGATGCCCTGCAACAGCTCCAATTTCCGCAGTAGTGGCTCTAGAGTCAATACATACAGAATGGAGGAGAGAGGGCACCCCTGTCGAATGGAACACGTGATTGCGAACGGCTCCGATAGGTAGCCGTTCACCTTGACCCTCGAGCAGATGCTGGTGTGCATCGCCTCTATCATAGTTGACTAAGCAGACGACTAATTTGTGATCTGAATAGGCAACCATGTGCATTCGTAGATAGCTTAACATCTCCTTGTCCCTTTCTCTAATGAAGAACCTATCTAAATACGATCTAGATGTCCCGCTGCTGTTTGCCCACGTCTACTGTGGTGCAGTCGGGAAATCCAGTCGATACCTATCGGCCAGTTGGAATTGGCCGATTAAAGTTTTGAGGCTTTTGCACACACACACACACACACCCGACCCCCTCTACTGGGACATGCTCCCAGATAGTCCCATCGTGCATCTAGGATACCATTCCAGTCCCCCACTAAAAGTAAGGAGCGAGACGTTCCCAGAAAAGACTCTAGACGTGATTGCGATTGCCCGGTCGGGGCATAAACGGCCACCAGTCTGAAGGATCCACCTCCAATAGTGTTCACATCTAGGACTACCAGTCTACCCTCCGGGTCCAAGTGTACTTGCTGCACTTCGACGTCCAGGTTCTTCCGAAACATGACAGCCACTCCCCCTCCACCTCCTGGCTGACAGAGAGATGCGTAGATCTCAAAGTCGTCGAAGATGAGGGTTAGTTGCTGCCTGTTGTGGATCCTGGACTCGGTGATGGCTATCACATCCATACCGTGTGACCTAGCGTCGTTTAAAAGTTGGCCCTGTTTCCAGGGCATCCCTAGGCCACGCACATTCACGCTTCCAACTCGTTAACTAGCCATGTTGGTGAAGAAAAGTTGGAGAAAAACGACCAAAAGGTGCACTTACCTTTTCGTTTCCTGGAGATTGGGTTGTTCAATCTCCATTTGGGTGCTGGGTGGGGTGTTGGGTGGGGTGGGGAAACATTTTAACAGGACGCGGTTGGTGGGTTTGTGGCAGGGGTTGCCCATGTCCTGTGAACATTTTTTTTCAGGTCATTATAGGTTTCCATAGAAACCCTTATAAGTTTAAGGTGTGGAGACGATTCTACTTTGACGAAAGTTTTGCCCTCCGTCTCCACCTTGGGGTTTTGGGAGATGACCTCCATCAAACTCTTGTTGTTTGTGTTGATGTATGCGTATTGTTGTTTGTGTTTTTGTTGTGTTGTTTTAGTTTGTTGTTCGTCCGGGAGTTTTCTTTTTATGGTGGGTGCTTGTGTTTGGGGTGGTGTTGGTTTTGCTGGTAGGAGGATGTTTGACTGTGGTGTTGTTTGTGTTGTTGTTTGTGTCTGTGGTTGTGTGTTGGTGATTGGAATTTGGGATTGTTTTGGTGTTGGTGTTGGTAAAAGTACTTTTTTTTAAAGATTTGTTTGTAAAGGGCAGGAGGCTTTTATGTGTGATGTGCTTGCACATCGAAAACAGTGTGGCTTTCTGCCCCCAGTTATGATGTTGATGTAGTTCTGGTTGTCGGCCAGCACTCTTTCGGGGATTTGGGAAATTCTTTCTGGTGTCATTTGTGTCAGAATTTCCAAATTTGTGCCTGCCCACCTTTGTCTGGTCGATTTCCTGACCGAAAGAATTGTATCACTTTCTGGCTCTATAAAACTGGCCAAGATCCACCGAATGTTGATGTTTGGTGGTATATTATTTATTTTAATTTTTTTAGTTCTTTTTCCCATGTAAGTAGGGGAAAAGGTGTGTGTTTTTGTAATGACTGGTGTAACAGAATGCTTTTGTGCGAGGGCTTCTCTTATAAAAAGTACCGAAACACTTCCATATAGTCTGGCCCTCTGCATAAAATCAATATCCGGCAGAGCCTCTTTCAGGGTTGTTTCAATTTCTCCTTGACTGAGGAATACCGGTTTTTTCGTTTGATTTGAAACAGTTCTGAAGGTTACTGTCCTTCGAACTGTTTCTCATTTAATTTGCAAGGGTGAGTTTATATGAAATCCACCCTTTTCTTCAAAGGTTATGAATTGTTTTGCATCGGTCAACATTTGTTTGGAGTTGCTTATGTTGATGTGTTTGTACTCTGTTTTATTTATCACAGTCTGTGCGAATGTTTTTTCAATTTTGTTGTTGTTGGTTTTATCGTTTGTAGTTGTGTCAATTGTTTCAATTTCTGCATTTTCTGTATTTTTTTGTGTCTGTTGTGGGCTGTTATTTTCATCTTTTGTTGTGTAAATATCCATTTCTTTACGAAACGAAGTTTTGTTGTTGTTCGTTTCCATATATACTTCTATGGAAATAGAGGGAGACATAACGCTTATATCTGTCTCTTTCC
Source organism: Eledone cirrhosa (assembly GCA_964016885.1). NCBI lineage: Eukaryota > Metazoa > Mollusca > Cephalopoda > Octopoda > Eledonidae > Eledone > Eledone cirrhosa. The sequence goes on from OZ024743.1 coordinate 92,061,115, forward strand.
TTCTCTTCTCGCAGTCTAGCGTTCGTTGTAAGTCACACATTGTTAAAGTTACGAAAATTTTTAAAACTTGTCAATTTTTTTAAATTAAATTTCCGCCCCTGTGGGGCGAAAACTGAGATTACCACGCAGCCGACAATTCAGCCTGGGTGTTAATCTATCAAACAATATAACATTTTACACAATGAATTCTGTTTTTGTATGGAAAATTTTACAAAAACTTACCAGCGATCTACCACACGTCCGATAGATATATAGATAGATAGATAGATAGATAGATAGATAGATAGATAGATAGATAGATAGATAGATAGATATATTAGAGAGAGAGAGAGAGAGAGAGAGAGAGAGAAAGAGTGTGATACAAACGCTCATACAATATTATTATGGTTAATTTTCAATAGCGGCGTACCTTAAAAGACTTACAACCCTAGGAAGTAGATGGTAGAGATATAGAGATCGTATCTTGTGTGACAATCTGGAAATAAAAGACATTCTATGATTAATGTCTTTATACAGTGACATTTTTGTTTTGTTTGGGTTTTCTTTGGTTTGTGTTTTTGTTTTTGTTTTGTTTGTTTGTTTATTGTTGTTGTTTTTTTGTATTTTACGAATTTGAAAAACATTCCACGTTACAAACAAAAAGGGAAAAATAACATCAAACAAATATTCCAATATGAAAGATGTACACTCTAGGAATTGTTATTTTGTATTTAATATATTTTATTTCTCATTAATATTATAATGAAACGAGGTGAAACGTTTCTACTTTTGGCACAATTACCTCAGTGCATTACTGGTACTTTATTTTACGACCCTGTAAGGATGAAAGGCAAAATTAACTTCGGCGATATTTGAACTCAGAACGTAAATGGCTATAACTTTATGCTACAAAGCATGTGTCTGACGCTCTACCGATACTGTCAAACCACCGCACAAACGAGGTTAAATGAAACCATGTTAAGGGAGGACTCCACCCTACCCCACCCTCTCTCCCTCTTTCTTTCTCTCTCTCTCTCTTTCTCTCTTTCTTTCTCTCTCTCCCTCTCTTTCTCTCTCACTCATACTACCTCCCGATGAAGGGCTAGCGTCCAAAACGGTAGGACACTTTTCCAATTAGATTAACAGTTAAACTAATAATATATCATCAGTGTATTGGTGCATAGAAGTGTGTTGGCGCATAGAAGTGAGTGGGAAAAAGAAATAAAGAAAGGCGATGTACATGACAAGTTTATACACAGACATCTTCACCTTCAGCTCTCAAACCAGCAAAATGGTTTCGCACGATTTAATTGAGAATACCATTTTAAAATGCAGGACCGTGCAACAGAAAAGTAAATCTTTCTGCTAGTATGATGTGTGTGTGGTAAACCAAACAGCAGAGATAGAAGGACGAAAGAAAAGGAAAATAATAGGATAGTGGAGTTCAAGCTATGGTGTCTGTCCTAAATAGAAAGCTAATCATAGCTATGATAAAGTTTGATGAAAAAACAATGTTGTCTCTGATCGAGACGAAACGAGAGTTTATTTGACGGCTAAGGGTTTTATGTGCTCAAGCAGTCGTGAACAGAGACAGACATCCTCTCGACCCCCACTCCTTTTATCCAGCGGAACATCCAGGATGTGAAAACTTGAAGGCGTGAGGGCTGCACCAGCACTGACCTCGCACTCTTTTTATCGACCCCAAATGGATGAAAGGCAAAATGGGCCTCGGTGGAGTATGAACACAGAACGCAAATATCCAGTGTTCTAACAACTCTACCAAACACATCGCCTCATAAGTGTGGGGGGGTGGAGATGATTTATATACATAATTATGGTTTCTGATACAGCAATTTGGGGGGAGGGGAAGCTCGATGAAATCAACCTTATTTTATCAACCGTAAGGATGAAAGGCAAAGCTAACCACGGCGGGATTTGAACTCAGAACATAAAGGGCCGTGGCTACATACTGTGAAGCATATTGGCTGATGCCCTACCGATTCTGCCAATCCCTGATTTATATATATAATTGTTTCTACTTTTGGCACAGCACATTACTGGTACTTTATTTTATCGACCCCGTAAGGATGAAAGGCAAAGTTAACCTCGGCGGGATTTGAACTCAGAATGACAAGGGCCGTAACTCTATACGTCAAAGCAGGGCGTCCGACCCTCTACCGATACTGCCAATCCACCGCCCTGATTTATATATATATATATAATAATACCAATCGACCTCAGCTTTTAAATTGTTTGTCATAATTTAACGAGATTATTTCTATTTATTGGGATATTCTATCTAAGATGTTGACATTTTTATCTGCCAAATGCTATCATTATTTTTATTATTTAAAGCGTTGATAGAGACCTGCAATATCTATATGCTTTTAACATGGCTTCTAAATTTCATGACGCCAAATCTGGTTTGAACAGCAGCTTTCATCGTTCGCCAAGTGTCAGTGGCTGAGATAATCAGTCCGACGTTATACAAACGAATTTTCAAACTACGAACAAATGAATAGAAGAATTTATTTATTTGCTCCCATAAACACACCGGTACAAAATGCATGTACACGCGAACAAACACCAGCATAAACACACTAACATACATTCATGCTCTCTCTTTTCTCTCTCTCTCTCACACACACACACATACGCACATACACACACACACTCTTCGTGCAAACTAAATACCATGCTACATTTACCCCACACACACACAAAATACACATAAACACACACACAAACACCCTTTGTACAAATAGATATTAAAAAAAACATCGATTAATTCGCTCACAAAAACACAGGTACAAACACATACACTCGCGAGCAAATGCTTGCACAAACACACTGACATCTAATCACACACGCACTCACTACCCATCGTATATACTGCCCACACGTACACACAAACACACATTCCTCGTACATACTACGCACACATACGCATACACACACACACACACACTCACACACATAGACGTATGCATTAAGAGATTTCTGTGAATAGATAAGTGTCATCTTTGAAAAGCAACTCAAATATATCATCCCACTTTTTATAACCCTTATGGTGTGTTTATTTTTCTTAGTAGTAGTAGTAGTAGTAGTAGTAGTAGTATTGCATCCTCTCCCCCCCCCCCAACCACCACCACCGCCGCCGCCCCGCTACCCTGGTCGTCTGGTCGTCTCTGATCTGATTTAATGCATGGTAATAAATCATAGTACGTATTAGTACAGTAGCAATCACCAGATTGATGATGTTAGCTAATGACAGTCAGTGTGTTTCCATTTGTAGTGGAGACCATCAACTTGTCGGCTGCTAATATTTGATGAGGCGGGAAAAATTATATACGAGGTTTATAATGGCTGTAAAAGGAAAATAACTTATTTTTCGTTTTTCTTTTATTTTCATTCATATTTTTTCAGGTAGGGAGTAAATTACTTCGTCGTAAAAACATTTAATGAAAGCGGTGATGTGTATAAAAGGTGAATAAATAATAAAAAGTTTAGAGGTATTGTCACGCAGGCATGGTCAGGCCGAGGGGACTTACAGATGTTTTAAAGGTAACGAAATGTATGTATCTCGGGAAACAGGTAAGGGCCGCATGATGTTGAATCACTTAATTACATACAACGAAAAACCGGTGGAGGGGGCTGCTACGTGATCACTTGACCTGCTAGAAATAGCCACTAATTGTCCCTCGTTTCCCCTTCTACATTCTTAAAAGGAACATAAAAGAACATATTGAGTAATATTGTCAGGGTTGGATTTAGACCCTGGATGGGCCGGGGCATTTCAAGTTTGGGGGGCCCCCTCAACACAAAAAATTAGAATACACAGCAACCCCCCCAATTTTACATATCAAAGTTAGCTTGACGCAAGTAATTGGTATAGAAAAGTTATACATACAGGTATTAAATTCAAAAATTATAACCATCCTAAAAGTAAAACGCCCAGCTGAGGGCAAAAATAAATTGCTACGGACGTCACTGGTGCTTCCCCACACACACACTGCAAGGGACACGGACAATTGCCACCTTTGTCCCCCATTAAATCCGGCACTGGTCGTAAAAGATGTTTTGGTTCGCTTGAATTGTTGGCTTTAGCCGCCATTTTCATACATAATTGTTTCTACTTTAGGCACAAGGCCAGCAATTATAAATAGCAATGTTTCTTGAGGAAAAGTGAATTCTCGTGTTTCAGTCAGGTGACTTCATCAGCTATGAAGGCCCGTGACATAGTCGTTAAGATTTTCGACACACGATCGCAAAGACGTGAGCTCAATTCCCAGTGACAAGTTTGCCCTTGAGCAAGATGCTTTATTTCTTGTTGCTCTAGTCCATTCAGCTGTCCACTGGCAATAAGAAGAGTTGTACCTGTAATTCAAAGGGCCAACCTTGTCATGCATAGTGTATGACGCTGAATCTCTCCGAGTGTTATGGAATGCTCAGCCATTTGCACGTTAATTTTCATGAGATGACAGTTCCGTTGATCGCATCAACTGGAAAACTAATCGCTACACCCGACGAAGATCCACCACCACCACCACCACCACCACCAATAACAACAACAACCAACAACAATTTCATCGGATACGAAATTGAAAGAGTCGAGAATCTATAGAATATAAGAATATGTTTCGTGTGAAGCTTAGCTTTTATCTTTATTTTAGCTGTAATTGTTGAATAGCCTTTATCTTTTATATATTTGTAGTTTTTTTTTTTTGGTTTGGTTCTATATATGGAAGCCACTTTTAATGGCGGACAGTGAAAAGGTTAACTAAAAATGTTAAACACGTTTCTTTTTACGTTACGTAACAAAAGGTAAAACTTCACTGAGAATGTATTAACATTGACATTCGTGTATGTGTATATATGTGTCTGCTTGTGTCTGCATGTGTATGCGTGTGTATGCATGTATGTATGTATATACACACACACATATACATAAATACACACACAAATATATATATATATATATATATATATATATATATATATATATATATATATATATATATATACAAGGGCGGTGCCCCAGCATGGCCTCAGCCGGATAGCTGAAACAGGTAAAAGAGTAAAAGAGTATATATATATATAATTATATATATACATACATACATACATATATATATGTGTGTGTGTGTGTGTGTGTGTGTGTGTATATATATATATATATATATATATATATATATATATATATATATATATATATATATATATATATATATATATGTATAATATATATATATATATATATATATATATATATATATATATATATACATACAGAGAGAGAGACACACACATACACACATATATATATATGTGTACGTATATGTACTTATATATATAATATGTGCATGCATACATGTGTGTATGTCTCAAAACGTGTATGTGTGTGCGTCTGTGTGTGTGTGTGTTACATACCTTTTATGGCCTGGCATCTAAGAACTGGGGTGAAAATGATGGACAGAAGTGTTATGTATGCATAAATGTATGAGTTTATGTACGTACCTAAATATATATACACAATATAAAATGAGAGATACGTGCATACATCCATACATACACACACATACATACATACCTATACACACATATACACACACACACATACATACATATATGCATTCATACCTGCATATATACATATATACATACACAAAATACATACATACATACATACATACATACATACATACATACATACATACATACATACATACATACAGACTTGCATGCATGCATACCTGAATACATACATACATACATACATTTTTGAAATTATAAAACCAGAAGAACATACATACAAACAAACATACATGCATGCATACCTGCATATATATACATATATATACATATATACATACACAAAATACATACATACATACATACATACATACATACATACATACATACATACATACATACATACATACATACATACATACATACATATCCAACATGGTGGTTAGAACGAACTAAAGAAGTTAAGTAAAGAACATTTGCGTGTGTCT
>OZ024743.1:92072113-92092113 GCA_964016885.1 Eledone cirrhosa
TATCAACTGCAATTCTTCTTCTTCTTCTTCTTCTTCTTCTTCTTCTTCTTCTTCTTCTTCTTCTTCTTCTTCTTCTTCTTCTTCTTCTTCTTCTTCTTCTTCTTGAGAGGGTTGTGAGAACAAAGTCCTCAAACTCTCCTTCCAGCAGGTCCTGTCAGAAGCAACCGTTTCCAACTCCCCCACCTGGACCCCCAAGCGAGACAAGCCGAGATCATAGATGTTATCTAATCATCTTGCTCGGGGGTCTCATTCCCCAAAATGCTCAAACCACTCATGTTAATTACCGTGCAATAGCTTACCAGAACGTCATTTACAAGTTATGCAATGCGAGGTGGGGGTGAGTGACATATGGGACTATATAAAGTAGCTATTAAATAACAAAATGAACAACCGGCAGTGGTGTGATGGACTACCAGAAGGCCTTTGATAGTATACCACGTGGTGGGTGGATTATCAGGGCTTTATAGTTAACTGAAATCCCACAACGACAAGTAGGTGCTATCAATACCTGCCCAAGACTTGGTACGCCACTTTGCTTCGTAGTGGTGATAAAAGCAAATTGTGTCTGATATCATGCACTACCAAAAAGGCATTCTGCTTGTCAGTGCTGCTGTTCGTCTCCTCTCGTTAAACCCACTATCATACCTTCTCACAAAACATGGTGGTCATAAAAATAGATTCAGAACTATTTCCCACTTTTTGGTTGTCGGTGACCTGAGTTGCATAGGCAAAATTTCAACTACATCAAAAAACAATTGGACTTCATTACCTAATTCTCTACAGACATGGAAATGGAATTTAACAGGTCAAAAATGTACATTTTGGGTGATAAAACGAAAAAAATGCTGTGCCCTCCGCTTTTTACAGTTAGGTGAAAACTACAGAAATGTTGGACCAGGAATGAATATCATAGAGGAGTAATATGGTCATCAGAACCTTCAGCCTACAAGCCAATTGCCTACAATACCCTTGACTTTCTGAACTGAATGAGATGAAAGTAAAGACTCGCAAGCTGTTCAATGATAGAGGATATTTTAATATCAATGTTTAAATCCTCAATTGATAATAAATGTAAGCTGTGCAAAACAAAGACCGAAGATGTTAGCCATATTGTTGCAAAATGAAAGAATGTCTTCTAGTTACTACCTTCCCATGAGACTTGGTGGGGGGTAACCAGAATAATCTAGAAAACACTATGAAAAACGGTAATAAAAAATAGAGATGAATATAGTGAGACTGGTAGCTCAATGAGTTATTGGTGGAACCTAAAAATAAAAACGACCACCAAATTAAAACACAACCGGCCTGATAGTGTTGTTTAGAACCACACATCAAAATATCCTCTGTTGTAGCAATACTGCTTATATCAATGTAATAAGGAAGATAAAAGAGGAGGATATTTACAGACCATTGGTTATGAGTTTACCGATGCAGTAGCTAAAATACACATTCAGTTTCATACCTATTATTATTATTATTATTATTATTATTATATATCGGGCGGTGGATTGGCAGTATCAGTAGAGGGTCGGACGCCATGCTTTCAAGCATAGTTACGTCCCTTTACGATCTGAGTTCAAATCCCGCCGAGGTTAACTTTGCCTTTCATCCTTACGGGGTCGATAAAATAAAGTACCAGTAATGCACTGGGTATTTGCTGGCCTTGTGCCTAAAGTAGAAACAATTATTATTATTATTATTATTATTATTATTATTATTATAGGGCGGTGGATTGGCAGTATCGGTAGAGGGTCGGACGCCATGCTTTGCAGCACAGTTACGTCCCTTTACGGACTGAGTTCAAAACCGGCCGAGGTTAACTTTGCCTTTCATCCTTAAGGGGTCGATAAAATAAAGTACCAGTAATACACTGGTATAATTGCTGGCCTTGTGCCAAAAGTAGAAACAATTATTATTATTATTATTATTGTTATTGTTATTCCTTGAATCTCAGTCATTGATGTTGGTTAACTGGAAAGTCCGTTGGATTGAATATCAAGCCACTACCTGATTATTATTATTATTATTATTATTATTATTATTATTATTATTATTGTTATTACTCTTTGAGTCTCAGTCATTGATGTTAGTTAACTGGAGAGTTTGTTGAAATGAATATCAAGCCACTACCTGCAGCCTCAGATATTCAGGACGTATCGGAGGGTTCTTGCTGTTCCCAGCAAGCATGCCTTTTGAAGCGTTCCAAAAAGCGTGAAGGGGCCAATTTTCTTTAACCATCCCTGGAAACTTTTTGAGATAGTCCCTAGTGCGCCTATGACAATCGGGATCACTTTGACTTCATGGCAGTTCCAAATCCTTTTTACCTCCCACTTTAAGTCCTGGTATCGGTTAATTTTCTCCCTCTCCTTCTCTTGCACTCTCGTGTCGAATGGGCAGGCCACATCCACAATCAGGCACGATCTTTTTTCTTTGTTCAGGTCTATTGTGTTCCAGTTTCTTGTCCGTCTGTATCCTAAAATCCCACAGCACCTTCACCTGATCGTTTTCTATCACCGCCTCTGGCTTATGCTCATACCACTTCTCAGAATGTGGTAAATTGTTTACTTTGAATAGGTGCCAGTGGATCACCCTGCCCATCACATCATGTCTCCAGCCCTTATAGTCTCCTCTCTCTCTCCACAGATCCTGCACAGTGGGCTCGCCTCCTCCTTGTAAATGTGGTGTTTCAACCACTTCGTTTTGAGGGCCTGCTCCTGCGCAGCCATTAACATTCCTTCTGTAGCCTTTTTAAGGTCTCCTCTTTTCAACCAGTTCCATGTCTGTGGATCTCTAAATTCAGTTTTCTCAAAGAAGGTACTATGAAGGGATTTTTCCTGAAGGCTGCTCTTTCTCCTTGATGTTATTTCCTCCTTGGACATCCCCTGGCCTATTGTCTCCTCCTTCAGTACAGTTCTGAGCATTGGCTCCTTACTATCAGTCACGTATTTGTGTAGGTTGTTTTTCTCCATCTGAACACAGTCCTATATGCTGATAAGACCTCTTCCACCTTCAGATCTCCTTAAGTAGAGTCTATCGACATCACTCCTCTTGTGGAACATATTGTAGATAGTCAATAGCTTCCTAGTCTTCCTATCCATTTCTTTTTGTTCAGCAACATTTCATCTCAGAACTCCCGCACTGTACCTAATAATAGACACAGCTCGGGAATTTACTGCACTTATGGCATTCCTACTGTTCAGATGTGACTTTAATACGCTCCTCACTCTCCGAAGGTATTCAGTTCTTATCAATTCCTTCATTATTTTGTTCTTGATGTCATCAGCCTCCGGAACGCCCAAATACTTGTATCCTTCCTCAGAGTCAATTTCCTTTATCATCTCACCTGTTGATATCTGGATTCCGTTACTTCTGCTCAACTTACCCCTCCTCATCACAATGACTCCACACTTACTAATACCAAATTGCATACATATATCATTGCTGAAAATACGGACAGTGTCAACAAGCACATCCAACTCCTTCTCACTCTTCCCGAAGAGCTTAAGATCGTCCATGAAGAGGAGGTGATTGATGGTAAGCCCTCCCTTTCCCAACCTGTATCCTGCTCTCACTTTTCGCAGTACACTGGTCAGGGGCATCAGGGCCAGGACAAACAACAGAGGGGACAGACTATCTCCCTGGAAGATACCTCTCTTGATGTTCACGCTTCCCAAGGATTCTCCAGTTGATGTCAACTCTGTTTCCCAGGACTTCATACTTTTGCCCAACAACTGTCTGATGTTATCTGCCACCTTGAAGATCTCCAGGCTTTTGGTGATCCAAGAATGAGGCACCATGTCAAATGCCTTTTTGTAGTCTATCCATCCCATGGCAAGACCAGTGTGTCTCCTCTTGCAATTCCTCATTACCATCTTATCAATAAGTAACTGGTCCTTTGTACCACGTGACTTCTTTCGGCATCCTTTCTGTTCGTCCGGTAACAAGTTGTTTGTGTGGAGGTGATGGTAGATTTCCTTAGACATAATGCTTGTCAACAGTTTCCACATTACGGACAGACATGTGATAGGTCTATAGTTGGTAACATCATTACCCTTGATTCGGTCTTTCATTATCAGAATTGTGGTACATTTTGTCAACCACTCTGGTACCTCACCTGACATCAAGCAGTCATTGAACATGGTTGTCAGTTTCGGGTGGAGGGATGTTATGTTTTTAATCCAATACCCCTGCACACCATCTGGGCCAGGTGATTTCCAGTTGGTTAGTTTTTTGGCCTGCCCCTTAAGAGTTTCAACTGTGATACTCAAATCAGTTTGTTGGTGTGCCTATTCACTGATCTCCTTCTGTACTGTCTCAATCCACACTGCCTGGCCATTATGTTTAACATCCTGCTCCCATATTCCTCTCCAGAATTGTTTAGTTTGTTCCGCCTCAGGGATCAAGTCGTTGCCTCTTTCTTTCCCTTCAAGCTGTCCAAACAGCATCTTCTGGTTGTTGTCGAACATGCGGTTCTGTCTATACTGACTGACTCTGTTCTCGTATCGCCTGATTTTTGCACTCTTTGCTACAATGCGTTGCTTCAGTTCCTCTATGATAATATTTAGCTTTTTCCTCCTAGTTTTGTACTTTATTTCCAGTCTATTTTTAGTGTCTATGTTTTTTAGTGTCCCATTCAGTAGGGACTCAAGCTTTCCAATGTCATTTCTCATTTCCCTGATTTGACCACTCAGTCGTTTCTTCCACCAAGGCTCTGCTCTTTCTTGTCTGTTGTTTCCTCTCGCTTTTATACCAAGTAGTTTCCTCACCGTATTTGCTGTTGCTTTGAGGATATTGTTGCACTGGTGAAGGCTCCTCGCCTCAAGGTATGGGATGACTTTGTTACCTTAGCTGTTGTTTCTTTTAACTTTTTCCTGTCTACAAATCTTAGGTTCATAGGTCTCCCACTATCATTGTTCAATTCATCTACCACTAAGTTTAGGATATATACCAAATCTTGTCCTAGCCCGTCAGCATTCATCTCCTCAGTGGCCGTATCTCTGTTCCAGGTATTATTTATCTCAGCATTCAGATCATTGTCTGCTTCGGGTGGTTCCTCCGTTCTCTCGACCTCTTCACTTTCATTTCCCACTGGCTCGTTTGCCTGGCATACTCCACCCTCCATCTCCAAGCTAATCTCTCTGCTCAGTTCCTCCAGTTCCAGCTCGCCATTAGTTCTTTATTATTATTATTATTATCATTTTGTTGAAAGATGGGTGAGAGAAGCAAGTATGGCCCGAATGAATGGGCCTTCTCTGAGTATGTGTCTGTAAATTAAAGGTGGAAAACTGGGAGAGGGCACTTGCCCTGGTGGTCAGGGCCACTGTGGTCTTTTAATGGGCTTTCTCCACAAATGTCCCTCGGAAGTCTCCCCCCTATTGGGGAATTTTTCTTTGTTATTTTATTTCAACCTCCGTTTTTTTTACACGCAGAAATGCCCATTTGTACCGTCCTGTATTGTCCTGTACTGTCCTTAATGTCTACTTTATGTAAACCCTTGTGGTTAATAAAGAAAACATTATTATTATTATTATTATTATTATTGTTATTGTTATTCCTTGAATCTCAGTCATTGATGTTGGTTAACTGGAAAGTCCGTTGGATTGAATATCAAGCCACTACCTGCAGCCTCAGATATTCAGGACGTATCGGAGGGTTCTTGCTGTTCCAAGCAAGCATGCCTTTTGAAGCGTTCCAAAAAGCGTGAAGGGGCCGATTTTCTTTAACCATCCCTGGAAACTTTTGGAGATAGTCCCCAGTGCGCCTATGACAATCGGGATCACTTTGACTTCATGGCAGTTCCAAATCCTTTTCACCTCCCACTTTAGGTCCTGGTATCGGTTAATTTTCTCCCTCTCCTTCTCTTGCACTCTCGTGTCGAACGGGCAGGCCACATCCACAATCAGGCACGATCTTTTTTCTTTGTCCACAACCACCAGGTCAGGTCTATTGTGTTCCAGTTTTTTGTCCGTCTGTATCCTAAAATCCCACAGCACCTTCACCTGATTGTTCTCCATCACCGCCTCTGGCCTATGCTCATACCATTTCTCAGAATGTGGTAGATTGTTTACTTTGCACAGGTGCCAGTGGATCACCCTGCCCATCACATCGTGTCTCCAGCCCTTATAGTGGGTCTGGGCTAGGTGTTTACACTCGGACACAATGTGAGCCACAGTCTCCTCTCTCTCTCCACAGATCCTGCACAGTGGGCTGGCCTCCTCCTTGTAGATATGGTGCTTCAACCACTTCGTTTTGAGGGCCTGCTCCTGCGCAGCCATTAGCATTCCTTCTGTAGCCTTTTTGAGGTCTCCTCTTCTCAACCAGTTCCATGTCTGTGGATCTCTAAATTCAGTTTTCTCAAAGAAGGTACTATGAAGGGGTTTTCCCTTAAGGCTGCTCTTCCTCCTTGATGTTATTTCCTCCCTGGACATCCCCTGGCCTACTGTCCCCTCCTTCAGTACAGCTCTGAGCATTGGCTCCTTACTATAGGTCACGTATTTGTATAGGTTGTTTTTCTCCATCTGAACACAGTCCTCTATGCTGATAAGACCTCTTCCACCCTCAGATCTCCTTAGGTAGAGTCTATCGACATCACTCCTCTTGTGGAACATGTTGTAGATAGTCAATAGCTTCCTAGTCTTCCTATCCATTTCTTTCTGTTCAGCAACATTCCATCTCAGAATTCCCGCACTGTACCTAATAATAGACACAGCTCGGGAATTTACTGCGCTTATGGCATTTCTGCTGTTCAGATGTGACTTCAATACGCTCCTTACTCTCCGAATGTATTCAGTTCTTAACAATTCCTTCATTTTTTTGTTCTTTATGCCATCAGCCTCCAGAACGCCCAAATACTTGTATCCTTCCTCAGAGTCAATTTCCTTTATCATCTCACCTGTTGGTATCTGGATCCCGTTACTTCTGCTCAACCTACCCCTCTTCATCACAATGACTCCACATTTACCAATACCAAACTGCATACATATATCACTGCTGAAAATACGGACAGTGTCAACAAGCACATCCAACTCCTTCTCACTTTTCCCGAAGAGCTTAAGATCGTCCATGAAGAGGAGGTGATTGATGGTAAGCTCTCCCCTTCCCAACTTGTATCCTGCTCTCACTTTTCGCAGCATAATGGTCAAGGGCATCAGGGCAAGGACAAACAACAGAGGGGACAGGCTATCTCCCTGGAAGATACCTCTCTTGATCTTCACGCTTCCCAAGGATACTCCAGTTGATGTCAACTCTGTCTCCCAGGACCCCATACTCCTGCCTAGCAACTGTCTGATGTTATCCGCCACCCTGAAGATCTCCAGGCTTTTGGTGATCCAGGAATGAGGCACCATGTCAAATGCCTTTCTGTAGTCTATCCATCCCATGGCAAGATCAGTGTGTCTCCTCCTGCAATTCCCCATTACCATCTTATCAATAAGCAACTGGTCCTTTGTACCACGTGACTTCTTTCGGCATCCTTTCTGTTCGTCCGGTAACAAGTTGTTTGTGTGGGGGTGATGGTAGATTTCCTCAGACACAATGCTCGTCAACAGTTTCCACATTACGGGCAGACATGTGATAGGTCTATAGTTGGTAGCATCATTACCCTTGATTCGGTCTTTCATTATCAGAACTGTGGTACCTTTTGTCAACCACTCTGGCACCTCACCCGACACCAAGCAGTCATTGAACATGGCCGTCAGCTTCGGGTGGAGGGATGTTAGATGTTTAATCCAATACCCCTGCACACCATCTGGGCCTGGCGATTTCCAGTTGGTTAGTTTTTTGGCTTGTCCCTTAAAAGTTTCAACTGTGATACTCAAATCAGTCTGTTGCTGTGCCTGCTCACCGATCTCCCTCTGTACTGTCTCAATCCACCCTGCCTGGGCATTGTGTCTAACATCCTGCTCCCATATTCCTCTCCAGAATGTTTTAGTTTGCTCCGCCCCAGGGATCAAGTCGTTGCCTCTTTCTTTGCCCTCAAGCTGTCCAAACAGCATCTTCTGGTTGTTGTCGAACATGCGGTTCTGTTTATACTGACTGACTCTGTTCTCGTATCGCCTGATTTTTGCACTCTTTGCTACAATGCGTTGCTTCAATTCCTCTATGATAATATTTAGCTTTTTACTCCTAGTTTTGTATTTTATTTCCAGTCTATTTTTAGTGCCTATGTTTTTTAGTGTCCCATTCAGTAGTGACTCAAGCTTTCCTATGTCATTTCTCATTTCCCCGATTTGCCCACTCAGTCGCTTCTTCCACCACGGCTCTGCTCTTTCTTGTCTGTTGTTTCCTCTCGCTTTTATACCAAGTAGTTTCCTCACCGTATTTGCTGTTGCTCTGAGGATATTGTTGCACTGGTGAAGGCTCCTCGCCTCAAGGTATGGGATGACTTTGTTTACCTTAGCTGTTGTTTCTTTTAACTTTTTCCTGTCTACAAATCTTAGGTTCATAGGTCTCCCACTATCATTGTTCAATTCATCTACCACTAAATTTAGGATGTCAACCGAATCTTGTCCTAGCCCGTCAGCATTCATCTCCTCAGTGGCCGTATCTCTGTTCCAGGTATTATTTATCTCAGTACTCAGATCATTGTCTGCTTCGGGTGGTTCCTCCGTTCTCAGGACCTCCTCACCTTCATTTCCCACCGGCTCGCTTGTCTGGCATACTACACCCGCCATCTCCAAGCCATTCTCTCTGCTCAGTTCCTCCAGTTCCAGCTCGCTTATCCACCCATTAGTTCTTATTACCCGAGCCTGCCCGGCCATATTATCATTATTATTATTATTATTATTATTATTGAAGCTACAGGATATGTACCAATCCACCAATTCAGTGGATGGAAAAAAGCAAGCGTGGACTAAATTCCAAGACATTGAAAAAATCACTGCCTACTTGGTCGGTGGCAAATTCAAAAGAATCAATCACGTGACATCGAGGTTAATCAGTGAGGAGTGGGGTGTTAAAAAGACAGTATCCAAGCCATTACTATGAACTATAGTAGCAGTTTTGTCAAATTTTTGCTCAACAAAATAATTTGGAGTTAATTATAAAGAATTAGTATATTTAGTCCACGCTTTCTTTTTTTCCATCCACTGAATTATTTTCGTATAAGTTCCCTGTGTCCACGCATCGCCAGGTATCTTAGCTGAGAACGGCTTCTCCATGTTTTCCATTTGGAAACCATGTTTATTCCCTTTCAGAAACTAATTAGTTGGAGTGAAATTTTAGTAAGTAAGATAATTTTTATAATTTTCTTATTTTACGTCATCCATATAATTGTTCTGCATCCCCTTGCATTGAACTACAAAGTTACTAAGACAAAACCTATATATTTGCTAGCATAGGTATGCATCTGTATATATATGTTGGTAGATACACTAATTCTTTATATTTATATATATATATATATATATATATATTGGAAAATGTGTGTAATCCTTGGTACAGTTAGGTATATTAAGACAGGGGGGAAGAAAAAAATGGCTTCACTTGTGCTTTCAACAAATTTATTTTCTTCACAAAATCTAAAAAGAATTTTTTTCCGGATTAGAAAAAATTTTTTCTTTAAAAAAATTATTTTATAAATTAAGTTGTTGGTTGTTGGTTAGGAGTTCTTGGTTAACGTAGGAGGTATTGTTTCGTTTTTAGAACGACCTTTCACGCTGAGGTGCGCTTGTCAAACTGATGTGTATGTGGTGTGTTGTTCTATATATAGGGATTTAACATGTCTGTAGTGTGGTGGGGGTTTTTTTTCTTTCTCCCCCTTTAATAAGTGTAGGGGTGTAGGTGTGTTGAAAAAGTGTTAATAGCAGTAATGAGTTGAGACGATGAGTAGGGTTGGGTGGGGAGAAATGTAGCAAGTGCGGCCTACACATACATACATATACATACACATACAAATACATACATACACACATACATATATACACATACATATACATATATATATATATATATATATATATATATATATATATATATATATACATACACACACATACATACACACATATATATATATATATATATATGTGTACACACAAGCACATAAAGACACATATATACATACATATACATATATATATATATACATATATATACATACATCTACATACATACATACATATACACATACAGAAACATACATATATGTACACACATATATACACACATGCACATACATACACACACACACATATAAAGATACATACATATACATACACACACATATAAACATATATCTCTCTCTATATATATATATACATACATATATATACAAACATACACATACATACATATACATATACATATATATACATACATACACACATATATATATATATATATATATATATACACACACATACAAACATACACACATCGATACATATATATACACACACATACACACACCCACATACATATATACCCACACGTACATACATCCATACATACCTACACACGTATATGTGTGGGTCTCACCGTTCACTCAGATATTCATGTGTACACATAAGAAGAGGGGGGGGGTAGTGAAATGGAATTTTACCTCCGAGTGTTAATTCATTTTTTCGTGTTCAGTAGTGGTTTAAATTTTTCAATGAAGAATTCTTCTTTATATCTGCGGAAATGTTCGTTACCCTACCATATCTTGAAGAAAGGGAAGATTGTGAATTTTCCCTTCCCGCATGATGCAAAGTGTGCGCTACATGTGGTATTTCTGACTGTGGGGTCTTTAATTTGTTGTTTATGTACCCGGACTCTATCATGTAATCCCGTTCCGGTTTCCCCAATGTAATACTCTTTACACTGTGGACATGTTGCGCAATATATTAGGTTTTTCGTTTTGCAGTTCATGTTTGCATTGACCTTGAAATTATCATGGTTTTTGAAGGACAACTGTTTGCCCTCTTCGATGAGTTCACAGGTTCCACATCTAGGGTCCCCGCATTTCGTCACTTGCATTGATTCCATGTTGGTCGTAAATTTTGCCTTGGTAATTAGTTTTTTAAGGTTGGGTGCTTGGCGTCTGCTATAAATTATCTGTGTGTTTTTTAAGAGTGCATTCATTTTGGTAGATTGCTGTAGAAACGGGAGATACTGCTTAGCAGTTTTCACAATATTGATGTTCCCTGGGTTGTGAGTGATGACAAAAGAGATAGCAGGGTTTTCTTTTTTATGTTGTGGGTTTGGTTTTCTCAGTGTTGTTATTGGGATGTTCTTAGCCTTGGCTGCGTTGATGAGTTTCATCGGGTATTCTTGTTTTTTAAGGAATTTTTTCAGGTCACATAATCTTTTTTCTTGTAGTACGGGGTGTGTTGCTACAGTGCATATGCGCCTTGCCATGTTGAAGGGAATGTTCCTTTTCGTATGTGAGGGGTATGCTGACCGGAAATTTAAGTATTGGTGTGTGTCAGTGGGTTTGCAAAATAGGTCCGTTATGATATATTCGGTTTGCAAAATAGGTCCGTTATGATATATTCGGTTGTTTACTTATACCTCTTAAAAGGGTCTCATTATAATTCCGTCCCACCTAGTAAACCTTTCTTTAGTCTAGCAGTACCAGTGAGAGACTTGATAGCTGTCCTGAGGTTATAGTAACCAGAAATTGTTTTTTTACATTTAATTGTTTTTTAACACTCCCGGTTTTTTTCTATATATTTACCCCATATTGTTTTACTTACTGTTTCGACTTCCTCCCCCCCCCCTAGTATCTTCTTTGACCTCCTGCCCAGCTGTGGTTGGCACTATCAATGCACGACTGGGTTTCATCCACCCCCTATCCCTCTTTCTTCTACTGGCAGGTTCAGCTACCCCCTCCCTCCACAAACTGCCATGATAGAATTATTATGTCTCAACAACAAACTTTTGACCAATCCTTGTGACAATCACTTTTACCATATATGGAATTACCCCCTGAGAAGCTCGGCTATTCAAATACCAGGATAAAAATTTTCATTTAGTCCAGAATTAGCCGTCGAAACGGCTTGAGCTCAGCCGCCGGGGTCCTACTCGTTCCTATTACCCACTCTACTACCCTAAGTATTGAGTACTTTGGTGCGTTATGGTCCATCTAGGTTCCTTACCACATTTCCTTCGTTATATATATATATATATATATATATATATATATATATATATATATATATATATATATATATATATATATATATATATATATATATATACATATATATATTAGAAAGTGAGGGTTTGGGGGGGTTTTTTGGATTTTTTTTACAGAATGAAAAATAACCGAGGTGTCCTACACTAGTGAAAGTATAAAGAAAAAAAGATGAAATCGAAAATGCAACTGGAGTCTTATTTTTTTTTAAATATATATATTTATTTGGTTCCTTTACCGGTTTCGCAGTTCTTCAGCTTTTCAAAAGTAGAGTTGCGATGGAGGGTCTATGGTTTTTCTCACATCTCATATATATATATATGTACCTGGGAAAAGTACAACAGATGCCCTCTTCTTAGTGAGACAGCTACAAGAGAGGTTCTTAGAGAAGAATAAGCCACTATATTTAGCTTTTGTTGACTATATTTATAAGCCACTATATTTAGCTTTTGTTGACCTTTGATAGAGTACCCCGATCTGTCATCTAGTGGTCCCTAAGGAAACTAGGTGTAGAAGAATGGCTTGCGAGGACATTGCAAGGTATGTACCGAGGAGCTGTCAGTAAAGTGAGAGTAGGAATGGAGTTTAGTGAGGAATTCCAGATACAAGTAGGAGTTCGTCAAGGTTCGGTCCTCAGTCCACTCTTATTCATTATAGTTCTCCAAGCCATAACAGAAGAGTTTAAGACTGTCTTCCCATGGGAACTTCTCCATGCTGACGATCTGGTACTTATAGCAGAATCTGTAGAGGAGCTAGCGAATAAATTCTGGCTATAGAAACAGCAGTTGAAATCAAGGGGACTGAGGGTGAACCTAGCTAAGACAAAAGTGTTGATAAATAAGAAAGAGGATAAAACTCTGATTCCATCAGGAAAATTGCCATGTTCTGTATATAGAAAAGAAGTTGACATAAACTCTATAGAATGTACACTATGCAGATTTTGGATACACAATAGGTGTAGTGGGATAGCAGCCAAACTAACAGGAAAGGAAAACTTCATATGTGGTAGATGTTCAGGGAAATTTGATAGTAGAAGTGTCAGTAAAGGGCACATTTTTCAAATGCAGGTAGGAGTTATAGACGGTTGGTAGATTCCGATACCTTGGTGATCAGATTAGCATGGGAGGAGGATGCTCCACAGTATCTGGAATAATGACTGGATGGAAGAAGTTTAGGGAGCTACTTCCTCTGTCGACAACGAAGGGTTTCTCCCTACGAACGAAAGGTCGGTTATCTGATGTTTGTGTGAGGAGCGCGATGCTGCATGGTAGTGAGACATGAGCAGCAACTGCAGAGGATATGCGATGGCTGGGGAGAAATGAAGCAAGCATGCTCCGATGGATGTGCAATGTCAATGTGCATGAACGACCAAGCATAGACGAGTTGAGAGTGAAACTGTGTATAAGAGGGATAAACTGTAGTGTTCAGGAGAGAAGACTGAGATGGTATGGACATGTGATGCGCATGGTGGATGACCGTTGGGTAAAGAAGTGCCAAGAAATCCCAGAAGAAGGAAGACACAGTAGAGGTAGACTACGAAAAACATGGGCAGAGGTGGTGAAAGCTGACCTCAGATCGCTGAAGTTCACAGACGAGATGACGAGGCACCGTGACGAATGGAGATATGCTGTGCAACCCTTGCAAGCAGGGAAAAGCGGACGTAAAATGATGATGATGATGATGATGATGATGATGATGATAAGGAAAAGAAATCGAAAATGCAACTGGATACTTTTAACAAAATTTTTTAAGAATATTTATTTATTTATTTACTTTCTTATGTGTATATATATATATATATATATATATATATATATATATATGTGAAGATAGACATAGAATATTCGAAAATATTCTGTATGTTTATAATAAACATTTTGAAGACCTAATCGCTATAGAATAGAATACGTCACGTATTACAATTAGATTCTCGATAAAAGCAAGGGAAGTAACCTACGCGTTTCATTCTTATTAGAAATCTTCAGGATTACATATCCAGTGCTTTTATCGAGAATGACACAGCTAGAGACTTATAGAATACTTAGCTGTGTACAGGAACTGGTTTGAAAGAGCGGTTGCCGGTCCGGCAGAAATTAGAAATTGGATTAAATGCTCTGAAATAGCGATGTATATGTGAAGATAGACATAGAATATTCGAAAATATTCTGTATGTTTATAATAAACATTTTGAAGACCTATATATATATATATATATATATATATATATATATATATATATATAGAGAGAGAGAGAGAGAGAGAGAGAGAGAGAGAGAGAGAGAGAGAGAGAGAGAGTGTGTTAGTTCCACAACAAATTAGCAAACCATACTCGAGGACGCGCTTCACCCAAAGGATTCTCAACTCCCAGTTTTTTACCACTATATACATATATATATATATACATATATATATATATATATATATATATATATATATATATATATATATATATATATATATATATATATATATATATATACGTTTGTACGTGTCTTACTCTTAGTCTTAGATTCTTCCGCACCGTTCGGCACATCGAGCAGTAAGTACTCGCCAACGGTCACGATCAGCGACAACTTTTTCGAGACTGTGCCAGGTGATGTTGGCTGCCATCGGGTCCTTCCGGAACGTTCGTCACCAGGTGATCCCTGGGCAACCCCGCCTCCGTTTACCGCCAGGCGGAGTCCAGTTCATCGCTGTTTTCGAATGCCGTTCATTTGGCAGACACATATATGGCCAGCCAGACGGCACCGACGCTCCATGACCACTCTTTGTAGGGTCCACGACTCGGCTCTCCGCAGGATCTCCTCGTTTCGCACTCAGTTGCGCCAGGACACACGAAGGATCTTTCGCAGGAACCACTGGTGGAAAGCGTTCAGCCGTCTCTCTATTTTTGCTATACTCTTCCAGGTCTCGCTCGCATAAAGCACTGTCGGCAGCACGATGCCCTTGTACAGGCGGAGCTTGCTCTTGGTGCTAATGCATGAAGACGACCAGACTGGGCACAGCTGCTGGAAAACTGCGGCTCCTTTGCCTATCCGACAGTTGATGTCGAGCTCCGCGTCGCCGCTGCCTGTCAGGATGCTGTCCAGGTAGGTGAAGTGATCGACTTCCTCGAGGTCCTGTTGGTTGACTCTGATCACTGGACCTGTGTTGCTGGCCGTTCTCATGACCTTGGTCTTTTTGGCGTTGATTCTCAGGCCGATCTTTTCCGCACTTTCTTGTAGGGATGTTGTTAGGGCCTGCAGATCTGCACTGTTTTCAGCAATCAAAGCGATGTCGTCGGCGAATGCCAGGTCCCTCAGCCTCGACTGCCTTCTCCGTGGGATTCCTCGACCGGGTCCTTCATCCATTCGCCTTAGTACGAAATCGGCTGCCAGCAGGAACAACAGTGGAGAGAGAATGCAACCCTGTCTGACTCCGGAGACAATGTCAAAGAACTCCGTCACATCGGACTCAGTCCGCACGCAGCAGCTGGAGTTTTCATACAGGGCCTTGAAAATGGCGATGAATCTTGCAGGAATGCCGTACAGTTGCGCAACATTCCACAGCGACTCCCAGTGTACACTGTCGAATGCCTTCTGGAAATCAATAAAATTGACCGCTAAAGGCTGTTGTAGCTCAACGCATTGTTCGAGAATTTTGCGTAGTGTAAAGATCTGTTCCGTGCAAGATCGATTTTTTCGGAAGCCGGTTTGTTCCTCCCGGAGCACAGAGTCGATGGCCTGCCGGAGTCGACGCAGCAGCACAGTGCAGAACGCCTTGCCTGGGACTGACAGCAATGTGATACCACGCCAGTTGTTGCAGTCTACCAGGTTTCCCTTCTTCGGCAGTTTGACGATGACACCGCGCTCCCACTCAAGGGGAACCCGACCAACCCTCCAGCAGTGGTTCATCAAGTCTGTCAACGCCGTTATCGTGCTCTCCTCACCGAATTTGAGCAGCTCAGCAGAGATCTCATCCAGTCCGCCTGCTTTGCCGTTCCTCAAGTGGCTAATCGCATCTCTCGTCACTTGCTTGGTGATATGGTCCTCCAGACTTTGAGTACCTCAGTGGTTGCTGGAGTCTCCGCGGTCAAGTCTATCAGGGCGACCGGATTTTGGTTGGTTAAGCCTCTCCCAGAAGTGCTCCATCCATCTCTGCTCCTGTTCCGCTCCAATGGTCAACGTCTTGTCATTTTTGTCCTTCACTAACATGCTGGCACCGCTCGAAATTCCTGTCAACTCCCTCACGATGCGGAACAGTGCTTTTGTGTCGTTTCGACCAGCAGCTTCCTCTGCCTCAGCACCCTTTTTCTCCAGCCAGTCACGTTTATCCCGCCGGCAGCTTCGCTTTACCAGTCAGTTGATTTGGCGGTATACGGCATCTCTTTTCTTTTGGTCTTCCTCCGATCTGGCAGAATCTCGCTCGACTTTTGCCTTTTTTCGTCTGTAAATCAGGTCCCACGTTGGTTCTTGGATCCATTTTTCCCTTCTCGTTCCTCGTCTTCGGCCAATAGTTTCTTGTGCTGCCTCAGTCACCGCTGTCGTGAACATCGTCCATTGATCTTCCAGATCTGCAGCCTCTCTCAACTGCTGGAATCGGTTGTGTAGCGCCAGTTGGTACAGTCGCGCTTGACCGGGATACTTCAGCTTCTCCACTGCATGTCCGTTTCTTCAGGCGCAGTTGAAGTTCCGCACATAGTAGGTGGTGGTCTGAGTCCACGTCCGCACCTTGGTCCACTCTGACGTCACGTACCGAGGACCGCCAGCGCTGGTTGATGCAGATGTAGTCGATCTCGTTTCGGCTTTTCTGGTCCGGAGACTTCCAAGTAGCGTTGTGAATCGCCTTGTGTTTGAAATAGGTGTTGCTAATGCACAGCTGCAGTCTCTTGCAGTTGTCCGTGGTGACCGCAGCAGAACCGAATGGCTCAGTAACCTGTTCCAGTCTCTGTCTGTTGCAGCCAATCTGAGCGTTGAAATCATCGATCAGTAGTTTGATGTCATGGTTGGGCAAGTTATTAAATGTGTCCTGCAGCTGTTTGTAGAAGGCATCCTTGTCGATGTCGGTTGCGTCATCAATCGGTGCGTAGCTCTGAACAACAGTGATTTTCGCATGCCCACTTTGAAAACGGGAGGTTATGATGCGCTCGCTGACTGGCTCCCATCCAAATCAATGCTCGAGTTGCTCGGGCGCTAAGCACAAGTCTAAAGCCATGAACGTGCTTGTCTTGGTGTCCAGAGTAGAGCAGAGTTGTGTCTCCACTGTCACTCATCTTTCCGCTGCCGGTCCAGAGCATTTCACTCACGCCCAGAATGTCCAGCTGGTAGTGGTCGAACTCGCGAAGTAGCTGAGCCAGCTTTCCTGCCTGGTGTAGTGTACGCACGTTCCAAGTTCCAATTCGCATCTTTGTTTTGGTGCTCAGAATCCGGCTCATTGGAACCCCCACGTCCTTTCGGCTTTGGTGAGGTCCGTCTAGTGTGGAGTGTTTCCCACGCCTTCAGCTTTACGCCGATCATTTTTTCTTTTTTTTGGCTTTTCTTGGTGTTTCTTTAGCGGTTAGAATGTTTACAACAGTGCCGGATTGCTAACCCGACGCCTTCCGCCTGTATTTGCCGATTCTTTGCCCACTGAGATTAATGGTTGGCACCCCTTCGCCACGATGAGGCGTTCGGCGAGACCAGGGGACTCCTCAGGGGATTTGTACGTGTATGTGTTTGCTTATATATCTATGTGTTTGTGTTTGTGTGTGTGTGTTTGTATTTGTATGTGTGCATACATGCATGTGTGTATGGATGTATGCATGTATGTATATATGTATACACGTGACCGTATCTGTGTTTGCGTTTAGTTTTTGTTTATGCCCCGTAACTTAGCGGTTCGTCAAAATAAATACGAGAGCGATAAAATAAATACCAAACTTGAAAATATAAGTAAATAAGTACTTGGGAGCCTAAATGAAGGATTAATTCCCTTCAAAGCGCTGCACCAGCTTGGCCGTTGTCTAATGGCTGACACCAATAAACGGTTTTTAAAAAGTGAATATACAAAATGTCAACGGCCAGCTAAACAAACAAACAAAAAGTAAAACTGAAAAAAATGAAGAGTGAACTAAGCTGCGGTACTTTTAGTTGTGTGTTGAGGGCTGTCAAGATTGTGTATAAGAGATTTATTTTAATTATAAATGACCTTCAATAACTGAAAATTGAAGAGGTAGACTAGTGCAAGAGAGAGTAGAAGGAGGAAAGAAAGAGAAGGGATTTATTAGAAATATTATAGAAAGAAAGATAGAAGCAAAGTAAAAAGTAATATTGTATAAAGAAAGATAATTATAGCTGTGTCTATGTGAGGTGTATATACATGAGTGTGTATATACATGTATACATGTATGTATACATGTATACATGTATGTATACATAAATACATGCATATATGTATAATATGTATATATATATATGTGTACGTGTATGTTTTCCAGTATAAAGATATATTTCAAATATTGTCTTGAGAAAAACACAAACTGTAATTGTGAGTTGGTTTACAACTGAGAATGCGATACTGTGTTATTGTGAGAGAGAGAGGGGGAGGGAGAAAGAGGGGGAAGGGTTAAACTAATATTCTCGAATTTTAGAGTAATTTTGTTTTTCTATCTCTCCGCTCTCTCTCTTTCTCTCTTTCCGTGTATATATATATATATATATATATATATATATATGTTTAGTATGTGTTGGTTGTTTATATATATATATATATATATATATATATATATATATATATATATATATATATATATATTTCGTTTCTGAATTTGTTTAGCAACAAGATTCTTTATCTGAAAACGTGTGTTGAAACCGATATTGTTATGCTTTGGGAGAGTCATGTTGCCAATAAGAAACACACGCACCAATTGCTTTCACTCCAATTTATTATAAATTAAATTTATAAATTTAAGAATTTATAAATTTCCGGTTCGTTGGTTGGTTCCACAACCGGACGGTTGTTCATATATTGTCAAAGTTCTTTCGTCACATATTCTGTGACCTCTTCAGTGACTGGGGATTCTTTTCTTTGTTTTTGCGCCTCTCCTTTGTTCTATCCTACGCCAACTTCACTGAAGAGGTCACAGAGTGTGTGACGAAAGAACTTTGACAATATATGAACAACCGTCCGGTTGTGGAACCAACCAACCAACCAACCGGAAATTTATAAATTCTTAAATTTATAAATTTAATTTATAATAAATTGGAGTGAAATCAACTGGTGCGTGTGTTTCTTATTGGCAACATGACTCTCCCAAAGCATAACAATATATATATATATATATATATATATATATATATATATATATATATATATATATATATATATATACATATATAAAACGAAGTCGGGATATATATATATATATATATATATATATATATATATATATATAACAAAGGAAGTGTGGTAAGGAACCAGGTGGACCATAACGCACCAGAGTACTCAATACTTAGGGTAGTAGAGTGTGAAATAGGAAAATGTTCAAGACCACGACGGCAGAGCTCAAGCCGTTTCGGCGGCTATTTCTGAAATAGCCGTCGAAACGGCTTGAGCTCTGCCGTCGGGGTCTTGAACATTTTCCTATATATATATATGAGGGTATTTTTTTAAATTAAAAAGAAACGAGATGTCCTACACGAGTGAAAGTATAAGGAAAAAAGATGAAATCGAAAAAGCAACTGGAGACTTTTTAAGAATATTTATTTGTTTCCTTTACCGGTTTCACAGTTCTTTAGCTTTTCAAAAGTAGAATTGAGATGGAGGGTTTGTGGTTTTTCTCGCATCCGCGAGAAAAGCATAAGAACTGTGAAAAAACCGGTAAAGGAAACAAATAAATATTATTAAAAAGACTCCAGTTGCATTTTCG
>OZ024743.1:92102113-92129613 GCA_964016885.1 Eledone cirrhosa
TTGGGACTGCAATTGAGAGGTTGTGAGTTCGATTCTCAGACCGGCTGATGTGTTGTTTCCTTGAGCAAGACACTTTATTTCACGTTGCTCCAGTTTACTCAGCTGTAGAAATGAGTTGCGACGTCACTGGTGCCAAGTTGTATCAGCCATAGCCTTTCCTTTAGACAACATCGGTGGCATGGAGAGGGGAGGTTGGTATGCGTGGGCGACTACTGGTCTTCCACAAACACACCTTTCCCATATATGGCACAAAAAACTTTGCCCATATATATATGCCCTTGCTTGTACCTCGGGGGGAAACTTTCTAGGTGCAAAACCATGGTCATTCGTGACTGAGTGGGGCCAAAGAGAAAGAGAAGAAAGATATATATACATATATATATAGAGAGAGAGAAAAAGTGTGTGTGTGTGTGAGAGGGAGAGAAAGAGAGAAAGAGAGGGAGAGGGGGTGGATGGATCGATAAATAGATAGATAGATAGATATGAAAAAATATTTTTCATATCTATTATTTGCTGATCGTTGACTGGCGTACTAGGGACAAATCTAATATTGGTTTCCTGAAGAGATTTCATATGTGATTGTAATTGTTTATTTATTTGGATTGATTAATTAATTAATCTGCAAATCATTATTAATATTTTGTGATTGTAATTTTGTGATTAAAATTGAAACAGACGTAGAAATTAATAAAATTATTTGAAGTATTTTCTTCGTCTTTTTTACCTAAATTAAATTATATATCCACACACACACATATATATATATATATATATATATATATATATATATATATATATATATATATATATATATATATATAAATGGAATAGAATGAAACGAAATTTCATTTCTCACTCTTAGTACAGCACTTACTTAAATGTAAGTATGTATGTATACGTACATACATATATGTATACAGACGTACAGTAGTATGTATATATATACATACATGCACACACATATATATATGCACGTATCGGTTTACCGAACATTTATTATAATGCTCGGTTTGTTTGCTTGTTTGTAAACAAACAAACAGCCCGGATTACGCCGTACAGTGTTTAGGCAACCACGTCACCTTTTTGTTCAACACTGACACAGGAACGATGTACTAGTTTCAAGCTTATTAGCTATCGTCAGCATCGTATACCTTCCTGCCAGATGGTTGAACGTCTGAAAGTATATACTTTCCTTATGCATATTAACGGCTGAGCAGCCTAATTTGCATATCGAGTGAGTTCAGTCGACCAGGCGCATCGAAAACGATAAATGGAATAGAATGAAACGAAATTTCATTTCTCACACTTAGTACGGCACTTACTTAAATGTAAGTATGTATGTATGTACACGTACATACATATATGTATACAGACGTACAGTAGTATGTATATATATACATACATACATGCACACATATATATATGCACGTATCGGTTTACCGAACATTTATTATAATGCTCGGTTTGTTTGTTTGTTTGTAAACAAACAAACAGCCCGGATTACGCCGTACAGTGTTTAGGCAACCACGTCACCTTTTTGTTCAACACTGACACAGGAACGATGTACTAGTTTCAAGCTTATTAGCTATCGTCAATGCCGTTAATATGCATAAGGAAAGTATATACTTTCAGACGTTAATATATACACATATATATATATATATATATATATATATATATATATATATATATATATATATATATATATATATATACATGTGTGTATGTGTGTGTGTGTGTGTGTGTGTGTGTGTGTGTGGTATGTGTGTGTATATGGTGTGAGTACCGAGAAGGCCACAAATCAGGGTAGTATTCTATGCATGTTGAGATGCAGAGTAGATATAGTGAATAACGAATCCTAGTTGGCATCAGTTATCATCGCAATTCATTTCATTCCAGCTGAGGGAACAGAACCAACGTTAACCCTTTAGTTACAACCCGGCCAGAACCAACTCTGGTTCTATGAAATAAAACAACCTATTTTAAAAGTTTCCAATTTAAATTAAAATCTTCCAACATAATTTTATATAAGAACCTTACATTAAGTTACTATTTTAGTTATGAAATAATTAATAATTTTAACAAATCTCTCGAAGTTCTTCATTAATTAATTGAAATAAAATGAATTTCATTAGAGATGTGGTCATGAAAGAGTTAAATAAATTGTAGTTCTCAATAACACAATGCATTGCCCAGTCCGGGAATCGAACTCACGGCCTTATAATTATGAGCTCTCCCTCCTACACACTAGAACACATGTCTTCCCATACATGTCCCAGATGTACTTAAAACCACTAAACATCACCATCTATGATATACAAACTGACTACTCTGGTTGCTTAATTGTAAACTTTAAAGGAAAACCATATTTTGTGTCATGACTTTTACTGTTCATTGCTCAAGTAATAAATGATGTTGAAGTAAAGTAGTGGGTAATGCTGAAACGTTTATCATTGGTAATAAATTTTAGAAAAATTATATCCACCTAATAGCAGGGTGTGGGACATACTGCAGAAATTATAACGTAAAATTATATGTCAAAAATATCGTCTTAGTTTTTTTTTACGCTGATCTCTTTATTTTTTTAAAGGGCAGAAATGATCGTGGGGGAGTATTAAATTTAAGGAAGTGGCTATATAGCCGGTCCCGGTAAATAGACTCCCAGGTTATTTAGCCGGTAAGAGTGTCAGACAGCATGAGTTGCGACCCGAGTTAAGACAATTGTTAAGACAATTTGAAATCTTTTCCACCATCAATTGTTAAAAAAACAAGTTAAAATCATTTAGTCATCATCTTATTATAATTCTACTTGTGTTTTGTCCCTTCGTAACATACGTTATGCTTTCGTTACATACACATATTTAATGAGTTACATACACACACATCTACTGAGTTACATACACACATATCTACTGAGTTACATACACACACACAGATCTACTGAGTTACATACACACATATCTACTGAGTTACATACACACACATATCTAATGAGTTACATACACACACATCTACTGAGTTACATACACACATATCTACTGAGTTACATACACACATATCTACTGAGTTACATACACACACATCTACTGAGTTACATACACACACAACTACTGAGTTACATACACACATATCTACTGAGTTACATACACACACATCTACTGAGTTACATACACACATATCTACTGAGTTACATACACACATATCTACTGAGTTACATACACACACAACTACTGAGTTACATACACACACATATCTACTGAGTTACATACACACACATCTACTGAGTTACATACACACACATCTACTGAGTTACATACACACATATCTACTGAGTTACATACACACACATCTACTGAGTTACATACACACATATCTACTGAGTTACATACACACACAACTACTGAGTTACATACACACATATCTACTGAGTTACATACACACACATCTACTGAGTTACATACACACACATCTACTGAGTTACATACACACACATCTACTGAGTTACATACACACACATCTACTGAGTTACATACACACATATCTACTGAGTTACATACACACACATATCTACTGAGTTATATACACACACATCTACTGAGTTACATACACACACATCTACTGAGATACATACACACACATCTACTGAGTTACATACACACACATATCTACTGAGTTACATACACACACATCTACTGAGTTACTTACACACACATCTACTGAGTTACATACACACATATCTACTGAGTTACATACACACACAACTACTGAGTTACATACACACACATCTACTGAGTTACATACACACACATCTACTGAGTTACATACACACACATATCTACTGAGTTACATACACACATATCTACTGAGTACATACACACACATCTACTGAGTTACATAGACACATATCTACTGAGTTACATACACACACATCTACTGAGTTACATACACACATATCTACTGAGTTACATACACACACATATCTACTGAGTTATATACACACACATCTACTGAGTTACATACACACACATCTACTGAGATACATACACACATATCTACTGAGTTACATACACACATATCTACTGAGTTACATACACACACATATCTACTGAGTTAAATACACACACATCTACTGAGTTACATACACACACAACTAATGTGTTACATACACACACATCTACTGAGTTACATACACACACATTTACTGAGTTACATACACACACATTTACTGAGTTACATACACACACATCTACTGAGTTACATACACACACATCTACTGAGTTACATACACACACATTTACTGAGTTACATACACACACATTTACTGAGATACATATACACACATCTACTGAGTTACATACACACACATCTACTGAGTTACATACACACACATCTACTGAGTTACATACACACATATCTACTGAGTTACATACACACACATCTACTGAGTTACATACACACACATATCTACTGAGTTACATACACACATATCTACTGAGTTACATACACACATATCTACTGAGTTACAGACACACACATATCTACTGAGTTACATACACACATATCTACTGAGTTACATACACACACATCTACTGAGTTACATACACACACAACTACTGAGTTACATACACACATATCTACTGAGTTACATACACACATATCTACTGAGTTACATACACACACATATCTACTGAGTTACATACACACACATCTACTGAGTTACATACACACACATCTACTGAGTTACATACACACACATCTACTGAGTTACATACACACACATATCTACTGAGTTACATACACACATATCTACTGAGTTACATACACACATATCTACTGAGTTACATACACACACAACTACTGTGTTACATACACACATATCTACTGAGTTACATACACACACATCTACTGAGTTACATACACACATATCTACTGAGTTACATACACACACATTTACTGAGTTACATACACACATATCTACTGAGTTACATACACACACATATCTACTGAGTTACATACACACACATCTACTGAGTTACATACACACACATCTACTGAGTTACATACACACATATCTACTGAGTTACATACACACACATATCTACTGAGTTACATACACACATCTACTGAGTTACATACACACACATCTACTGAGTTACATACACACACATCTACTGAGTTACATACACACATATCTACTGAGTTACATACACACACAACTACTGAGTTACATACACACATATCTACTGAGTTACATACACACACATCTACTGAGTTACATACACACACATCTACTGAGTTACATACACACACATCTACTGAGTTACATACACACACATCTACTGAGTTACATACACACATATCTACTGAGTTACATACACACACATATCTACTGAGTTATATACATACACATCTACTGAGTTACATACACACACATCTACTGAGATACGTACACACACATCTACTGAGTTACATACACACACATATCTACTGAGTTACATACACACACATCTACTGAGTTACTTACACACACATCTACTGAGTTACATACACACATATCTACTGAGTTACATACACACACAACTACTGAGTTACATACACACACATCTACTGAGTTACATACACACACATCTACTGAGTTACATACACACACATATCTACTGAGTTACATACACACATATCTACTGAGTACATACACACACATCTACTGAGTTACATACACACATATCTACTGAGTTACATACACACACATCTACTGAGTTACATACACACATATCTACTGAGTTACATACACACACATATCTACTGAGTTACATACACACACATCTACTGAGTTACATACACACACAACTACTGTGTTACATACACACACATCTACTGAGTTACATACACACACATTTACTGAGTTACATACACACACATTTATTGAGTTACATACACACACATCTACTGAGTTACATACACACACATCTACTGAGTTACATACACACACATTTACTGACTTACATACACACACATTTACTGAGATACATATACACACATCTACTGAGTTACATACACACACATCTACTGAGTTACATACACACA
This sequence comes from Eledone cirrhosa, assembly GCA_964016885.1. NCBI lineage: Eukaryota > Metazoa > Mollusca > Cephalopoda > Octopoda > Eledonidae > Eledone > Eledone cirrhosa. Next base: position 92,108,198 of record OZ024743.1, read on the forward strand.
CATCTACTGAGTTACATACACACATATCTACTGAGTTACATACACACACATCTACTGAGTTACATACACACACATATCTACTGAGTTACATACACACATATCTACTGAGTTACATACACACATATCTACTGAGTTACATACACACACATATCTACTGAGTTACATACACACATATCTACTGAGTTACATACACACACATCTACTGAGTTACATACACACACATCTACTGAGTTACATACACACACATATCTACTGAGTTACATACACACATATCTACTGAGTTACATACACACATATCTACTGAGTTACATACACACACAACTACTGTGTTACATACACACATATCTACTGAGTTACATACACACACATCTACTGAGTTACATACACACATATCTACTGAGTTACATACACACACATTTACTGAGTTACATACACACATATCTACTGAGTTACATACACACACATATCTACTGAGTTACATACACACACATCTACTGAGTTACATACACACACATCTACTGAGTTACATACACACATATCTACTGAGTAACATACACACACATATCTACTGAGTTACATACACACATCTACTGAGTTACATACACACACATCTACTGAGTTACATACACACACATCTACTGAGTTACATACACACACATCTACTGAGTTACATACACACACATCTACTGAGTTACATACACACACATCTACTGAGATACATACACACACATCTACTGAGTTACATACACACATATCTACTGAGTTACATACACACACATCTACTGAGTTACATACACACACATATCTACTGAGTTACATACACACACATCTACTGAGTTACATACACACACATCTACTGAGATACATACACACACATCTACTGAGTTACATACACACATATCTACTGAGTTACATACACACACATCTACTGAGTTACATACACACATATCTACTGAGTTACATACACACACATCTACTGATTTACATACACACATATCTACTGAGTTACATACACACACATATCTACTGAGTTACATACACACACATCTACTGAGTTACATACACATATCTACTGAGTTACATACACATCTACTGAGTTACATACACACACATATCTACTGAGTTACATACACACACATCTACTGAGTTACATACACACACATCTACTGAGTTACATACACACATATCTACTGAGTTTCATACACACACAACTACTGTGTTACATACACACATATCTACTGAGTTACATACACACACATCTACTTAGTTACATACACACATATCTACTGAGTTACATACACATACATCTACTGAGTTACATACACACATATCTACTGAGTTACATACACACACATATCTACTGAGTTACATACACACACATCTACTGAGTTACATACACACACATCTACTGAGTTACATACACACATATCTACTGAGTTACATACACACATATCTACTGAGTTACATACACACACATCTACTGAGTTACATACACACACATCTACTGAGTTACATACACACACATCTACTGAGTTACATACACACACATCTACTGAGTTACATACACACATATCTACTGAGTTACATGCACACACATCTGAGTTACATACACACATATCTACTGAGTTACATACACACATATATCTACTGAATTACATACACACACATCTACTAAGTTACATACACACACATTTACTGAGTTACATACACACATATCTACTGAGTTACATACACACACATCTACTGAGTTACATACACACATATCTACTGAGTTACATACACACACATATCTACTGAGTTACATACACACACATATCTACTGAGTTACATACACGCACATCTACTGAGTTACATACACACACATATCTACTGAGTTACATACACACATATCTACTGAGTTACATACACACACATCTACTGAGTTGCATACACACATATCTACTGAGTTACATACACACACATCTACTGAGTTACATACACACATATCTACTGAGTTACATACACACACATATCTACTAAGTAACATACACACACATCTACTGAGTTACATACACATATATCTACTGAGTAACATACACACACATATCTACTGAGTTACATACACACACATCTACTGAGTTACACACACACACGTCTACTGAGTTACATACACACATCTACTGAGTTACATACACACACATATCTACTGAGTTACATACACACACATCTACTGAGTTACATACACACACATCTACTGAGATACATACACACACATCTACTGAGTTACATACACACATATCTACTGAGTTACATACACACACATATCTACTGAGTTACATACACACATCTACTGAGTTACATACACACACATCTACTGAGTTACATACACACACATCTACTGAGTTACATACACACACATCTACTGAGTTACATACACACATATCTACTGAGTTACATGCACACACATCTGAGTTACATACACACATATCTACTGAGTTACATACACACACATATCTACTGAGTTACATACACACACATCTACTGAGTTACATACACACGCATATCTACTGAGTTACATACACACACATCTACTGAGTTACATACACACACATCTACTGAGATACATACACACACATCTACTGAGTTACATACACACATATCTACTGAGTTACATACACACACATCTACTGAGTTACATACACACACATATCTACTGAGTTACATACACACACATCTACTGAGTTACATACACACACATCTACTGAGATACATACACACACATCTACTGAGTTACATACACACATATCTACTGAGTTACATACACACACATCTACTGAGTTACATACACACATATCTACTGAGTTACATACACACACATCTACTGATTTACATACACACATATCTACTGAGTTACATACACACACATATCTACTGAGTTACATACACACACATCTACTGAGTTACATACACATATCTACTGAGTTACATACACATCTACTGAGTTACATACACACACATATCTACTGAGTTACATACACACACATCTACTGAGTTACATACACACACATCTACTGAGTTACATACACACATATCTACTGAGTTACATACACACACAACTACTGTGTTACATACACACATATCTACTGAGTTACATACACACACATCTACTGAGTTACATACACACATATCTACTGAGTTACATACACATACATCTACTGAGTTACATACACACATATCTACTGAGTTACATACACACACATATCTACTGAGTTACATACACACACATCTACTGAGTTACATACACACACATCTACTGAGTTACATACACACATATCTACTGAGTTACATACACACATATCTACTGAGTTACATACACACACATCTACTGAGTTACATACACACACATCTACTGAGTTACATACACACACATCTACTGAGTTACATACACACACATCTACTGAGTTACATACACACATATCTACTGAGTTACATGCACACACATCTGAGTTACATACACACATATCTACTGAGTTACATACACACATATATCTACTGAATTACATACACACACATCTACTAAGTTACATACACACACATTTACTGAGTTACATACACACATATCTACTGAGTTACATACACACACATCTACTGAGTTACATACACACATATCTACTGAGTTACATACACACACATATCTACTGAGTTACATACACACACATATCTACTGAGTTACATACAGGCACATCTACTGAGTTACATACACACACATATCTACTGAGTTACATACACACATATCTACTGAGTTACATACACACACATCTACTGAGTTGCATACACACATATCTACTGAGTTACATACACACACATCTACTGAGTTACATACACACATATCTACTGAGTTACATACACACACATATCTACTAAGTTACATACACACACATCTACTGAGTTACATACACATATATCTACTGAGTAACATACACACACATATCTACTGAGTTACATACACACACATCTACTGAGTTACATACACACACGTCTACTGAGTTACATACACACATCTACTGAGTTACATACACACACATCTACTGAGTTACATACACACATATCTACTGAGTTACATGCACACACATCTGAGTTACATACACACATATCTACTGAGTTACATACACACATATATCTACTGAATTACATACACACACATCTACTAAGTTACATACACACACATTTACTGAGTTACATACACACATATCTACTGAGTTACATACACACACATCTACTGAGTTACATACACACATATCTACTGAGTTACATACACACACATATCTACTGAGTTACATACACACACATATCTACTGAGTTACATACAGGCACATCTACTGAGTTACATACACACACATATCTACTGAGTTACATACACACATATCTACTGAGTTACATACACACACATCTACTGAGTTGCATACACACATATCTACTGAGTTACATACACACACATCTACTGAGTTACATACACACATATCTACTGAGTTACATACACACACATATCTACTAAGTTACATACACACACATCTACTGAGTTACATACACATATATCTACTGAGTAACATACACACACATATCTACTGAGTTACATACACACACATCTACTGAGTTACATACACACACGTCTACTGAGTTACATACACACATCTACTGAGTTACATACACACACATATCTACTGAGTTACATACACACACATCTACTGAGTTACATACACACACATCTACTGAGATACATACACACACATCTACTGAGTTACATACACACATATCTACTGAGTTACATACACACACATCTACTGAGTTACATACACACACATATCTACTGAGTTACATACACACACATCTACTGAGTTACATACACACACATCTACTGAGATACATACACACACATCTACTGAGTTACATACACACATATATACTGAGTTACATACACACACATCTACTGAGTTACATACAGACATATCTACTGAGTTACATACACACACATCTACTGATTTACATACACACATATCTACTGAGTTACATACACACACATATCTACTGAGTTACATACACACACATCTACTGAGTTACATACACATATCTACTGAGTTACATACACATCTACTGAGTTACATACACACACATATCTACTGAGTTACATACACATACATCTACTGAGTTACATACACACACATCTACTGAGTTACATACACACATATCTACTGAGTTACATACACACACAACTACTGTGTTACATACACACATATCTACTGAGTTACATACACACACATCTACTGAGTTACATACACTTATATCTACTGAGTTACATACACATACATCTACTGAGTTACATACACACATATCTACTGAGTTACATACACACACATATCTACTGAGTTACATACACACATATCTACTGAGTTACATACACACACATATCTACTGAGTTACATACACACATATCTACTGAGTTACATACACACACATCTACTGAGTTACATACACACACAACTACTGAGTTACATACACACATATCTACTGAGTTACATACACACATATCTACTGAGTTACATACACACACATATCTACTGAGTTACATACACACACATCTACTGAGTTACATACACACACATCTACTGAGTTACATACACACACATCTACTGAGTTACATACACACACATATCTACTGAGTTACATACACACATATCTACTGAGTTACATACACACATATCTACTGAGTTACATACACACACAACTACTGTGTTACATACACACATATCTACTGAGTTACATACACACACATCTACTGAGTTACATACACACATATCTACTGAGTTACATACACACACATTTACTGAGTTACATACACACATATCTACTGAGTTACATACACACACATATCTACTGAGTTACATACACACACATCTACTGAGTTACATACACACACATCTACTGAGTTACATACACACATATCTACTGAGTAACATACACACACATATCTACTGAGTTACATACACACATCTACTGAGTTACATACACACACATCTACTGAGTTACATACACACACATCTACTGAGTTACATACACACACATCTACTGAGTTACATACACACACATCTACTGAGTTACATACACACACATCTACTGAGATACATACACACACATCTACTGAGTTACATACACACATATCTACTGAGTTACATACACACACATCTACTGAGTTACATACACACACATATCTACTGAGTTACATACACACACATCTACTGAGTTACATACACACACATCTACTGAGATACATACACACACATCTACTGAGTTACATACACACATATCTACTGAGTTACATACACACACATCTACTGAGTTACATACACACATATCTACTGAGTTACATACACACACATCTACTGATTTACATACACACATATCTACTGAGTTACATACACACACATATCTACTGAGTTACATACACACACATCTACTGAGTTACATACACATATCTACTGAGTTACATACACATCTACTGAGTTACATACACACACATATCTACTGAGTTACATACACACACATCTACTGAGTTACATACACACACATCTACTGAGTTACATACACACATATCTACTGAGTTTCATACACACACAACTACTGTGTTACATACACACATATCTACTGAGTTACATACACACACATCTACTTAGTTACATACACACATATCTACTGAGTTACATACACATACATCTACTGAGTTACATACACACATATCTACTGAGTTACATACACACACATATCTACTGAGTTACATACACACACATCTACTGAGTTACATACACACACATCTACTGAGTTACATACACACATATCTACTGAGTTACATACACACATATCTACTGAGTTACATACACACACATCTACTGAGTTACATACACACACATCTACTGAGTTACATACACACACATCTACTGAGTTACATACACACACATCTACTGAGTTACATACACACATATCTACTGAGTTACATGCACACACATCTGAGTTACATACACACATATCTACTGAGTTACATACACACATATATCTACTGAATTACATACACACACATCTACTAAGTTACATACACACACATTTACTGAGTTACATACACACATATCTACTGAGTTACATACACACACATCTACTGAGTTACATACACACATATCTACTGAGTTACATACACACACATATCTACTGAGTTACATACACACACATATCTACTGAGTTACATACACGCACATCTACTGAGTTACATACACACACATATCTACTGAGTTACATACACACATATCTACTGAGTTACATACACACACATCTACTGAGTTGCATACACACATATCTACTGAGTTACATACACACACATCTACTGAGTTACATACACACATATCTACTGAGTTACATACACACACATATCTACTAAGTAACATACACACACATCTACTGAGTTACATACACATATATCTACTGAGTAACATACACACACATATCTACTGAGTTACATACACACACATCTACTGAGTTACACACACACACGTCTACTGAGTTACATACACACATCTACTGAGTTACATACACACACATATCTACTGAGTTACATACACACACATCTACTGAGTTACATACACACACATCTACTGAGATACATACACACACATCTACTGAGTTACATACACACATATCTACTGAGTTACATACACACACATATCTACTGAGTTACATACACACATCTACTGAGTTACATACACACACATCTACTGAGTTACATACACACACATCTACTGAGTTACATACACACACATCTACTGAGTTACATACACACATATCTACTGAGTTACATGCACACACATCTGAGTTACATACACACATATCTACTGAGTTACATACACACACATATCTACTGAGTTACATACACACAAATCTACTGAGTTACATACACACGCATATCTACTGAGTTACATACACACACATCTACTGAGTTACATACACACACATCTACTGAGATACATACACACACATCTACTGAGTTACATACACACATATCTACTGAGTTACATACACACACATCTACTGAGTTACATACACACACATATCTACTGAGTTACATACACACACATCTACTGAGTTACATACACACACATCTACTGAGATACATACACACACATCTACTGAGTTACATACACACATATCTACTGAGTTACATACACACACATCTACTGAGTTACATACACACATATCTACTGAGTTACATACACACACATCTACTGATTTACATACACACATATCTACTGAGTTACATACACACACATATCTACTGAGTTACATACACACACATCTACTGAGTTACATACACATATCTACTGAGTTACATACACATCTACTGAGTTACATACACACACATATCTACTGAGTTACATACACACACATCTACTGAGTTACATACACACACATCTACTGAGTTACATACACACATATCTACTGAGTTACATACACACACAACTACTGTGTTACATACACACATATCTACTGAGTTACATACACACACATCTACTGAGTTACATACACACATATCTACTGAGTTACATACACATACATCTACTGAGTTACATACACACATATCTACTGAGTTACATACACACACATATCTACTGAGTTACATACACACACATCTACTGAGTTACATACACACACATCTACTGAGTTACATACACACATATCTACTGAGTTACATACACACATATCTACTGAGTTACATACACACACATCTACTGAGTTACATACACACACATCTACTGAGTTACATACACACACATCTACTGAGTTACATACACACACATCTACTGAGTTACATACACACATATCTACTGAGTTACATGCACACACATCTGAGTTACATACACACATATCTACTGAGTTACATACACACATATATCTACTGAATTACATACACACACATCTACTAAGTTACATACACACACATTTACTGAGTTACATACACACATATCTACTGAGTTACATACACACACATCTACTGAGTTACATACACACATATCTACTGAGTTACATACACACACATATCTACTGAGTTACATACACACACATATCTACTGAGTTACATACACGCACATCTACTGAGTTACATACACACACATATCTACTGAGTTACATACACACATATCTACTGAGTTACATACACACACATCTACTGAGTTGCATACACACATATCTACTGAGTTACATACACACACATCTACTGAGTTACATACACACATATCTACTGAGTTACATACACACACATATCTACTAAGTTACATACACACACATCTACTGAGTTACATACACATATATCTACTGAGTAACATACACACACATATCTACTGAGTTACATACACACACATCTACTGAGTTACATACACACACGTCTACTGAGTTACATACACACATCTACTGAGTTACATACACACACATATCTACTGAGTTACATACACACACATCTACTGAGTTACATACACACACATCTACTGAGATACATACACACACATCTACTGAGTTACATACACACATATCTACTGAGTTACATACACACACATCTACTGAGTTACATACACACACATATCTACTGAGTTACATACACACACATCTACTGAGTTACATACACACACATCTACTGAGATACATACACACACATCTACTGAGTTACATACACACATATATACTGAGTTACATACACACACATCTACTGAGTTACATACAGACATATCTACTGAGTTACATACACACACATCTACTGATTTACATACACACATATCTACTGAGTTACATACACACACATATCTACTGAGTTACATACACACACATCTACTGAGTTACATACACATATCTACTGAGTTACATACACATCTACTGAGTTACATACACACACATATCTACTGAGTTACATACACACACATCTACTGAGTTACATACACACACATCTACTGAGTTACATACACACATATCTACTGAGTTACATACACACACAACTACTGTGTTACATATACACATATCTACTGAGTTACATACACACACATCTACTGAGTTACATACACACATATCTACTGAGTTACATACACATACACATACATCTACTGAGTTACATACACACATATCTACTGAGTTACATACACACACATATCTACTGAGTTACATACACACACATCTACTGAGTTACATACACACACATCTACTGAGTTACATACACACATATCTACTGAGTTACATACACACATATCTACTGAGTTACATACACACACATCTACTGAGTTACATACACACACATCTACTGAGTTACATACACACACATCTACTGAGTTACATACACACACATCTACTGAGTTACATACACACATATCTACTGAGTTACATGCACACACATCTGAGTTACATACACACATATCTACTGAGTTACATACACACACATCTACTGAGTTACATACACACATATCTACTGAGTTACATACACACATATCTACTGAGTTACATACACACACATCTACTGAGTTACATACACACACATCTACTGAGTTACATACACACACATCTACTGAGTTACATACACACACATCTACTGAGTTACATACACACATATCTACTGAGTTACATGCACACACATCTGAGTTACATACACACACATCTACTGATTTACATACACACATATCTACTGAGTTACATACACACACATATCTACTGAGTTACATACACACACATCTACTGAGTTACATACACACACGTCTACTGAGTTACATACACACATCTACTGAGTTACATACACACACATCTACTGAGTTACATACACACACATCTACTGAGATACATACACACACATCTACTGAGTTACATACACACATATCTACTGAGTTACATACACACACATCTACTGAGTTACATACACACACATTTACTGAATTTTAGCATACACACACATTTAAGAATTTTAGCAGAATCAAATATTTTCGAAATTAAGAATTTTAGCAGAAAGTCACAACCTGGGTTCTAAAACACTATTTATTATTTATTGGTAATCTAAGCTTCCAGGAACCCCCGGCTAGAGTTGCGTCCCTTTAGGGTTTACCGATAAAATAAGCTTAAAAGCATGTTTGTCTGTTTTGCCGGGACCGGCTACGTAGCCTATTCTTAAATTTAATATACATTTATATATATTTATTTTTCTGTACCTTTCCTACTGAAATAGTTCATTTACATTTATATATATATATATATATATATATATATATATATATATATATATATATATATATATATATATATATATATATATATATAAGAAAATGAGGGTTTTTTTTTTATTAAAAAACTAAAAGGAAAAAGAACGAGATGTCCTACACGGGTGAAAGTATAAGGAAAAGAAATCGAAAATGCAACTGGAGTCTTTTTAAGAATATTTATTTATTTACTTTACTGGTTTCACAGTTCTTATGATTTTCAAAAGTAGAATTGGGATGGAGGGTTTGTGGTTTGTCTCGCATCTGGTTGGTGTTCGAAAGTTCTTTCTGTTTTTAAATTACACTTTTAAAAAGATAACAATTTGAGCCGCATTTTTTAAGGCAAATACAATAAGAACTTTGGAACATGAACTGGCGCGAAATTTATTGCACTTATTCACGAGACAAATAACTTTTAAAAAAACAGCAATTCGAGCCACTCTTTCCACATAAAACAGAAAGAACTTTCGAACACCAACCAGATACGAGACAAACCCCAAATCCTCCATCTCAATTTTACTTTTGAAAAGCATACGAACTGTGAAACCGGTAAAGTAAATAAATATATATTCTTAAAAAGACTCCAGTTGCATTTTCGATTTCTTTTCCGTATATATATATATATATATAAATGTAAGTATGTATGTATACGTACATACATATATGTATACAGACGTACACTGGCATGCATGTATATATATATATATATATATATATATATATATATATATATATATATATATATATACATACAGGTACACATACATATATGCACATATCAGTTTAGCGGACGCTTATTATAACGCCGCTTTGTTCGTTTGTAAACAAACTGAACAGCCTGAATTTATGCCATACGGTGTTAAGGCAACCACGTCACCTTTTTGTTCAACACTGACACAGGAACGATGCACTAGTTTCAAGCTTGTTAGCTATCATCAGCACCGTATACCCTTCTGCCAGATGAACGTTCGAAAGTATATACTTTCCTTATGAAAATTAACGGCTAAGCAGCCTAATTTGCATATCGAGTGAGTTAAATCCCAGATGAGAGTGAATGAGAAAGGGACTAATTCTGTCTGGTGCCGTAGCCTAATAGTGGGGTTTGTAAATCTCTAAGAAATGGAAAAAGATAAGTATTGGCGTACACGGGAGTCGAATCCACTATCAGGCTATAATTTCTTTAGTCAAAAGATACGGCGAAAGCTTCTATTTCTACTTTCAAACTCGCACCGTGTTTCAAAAGATACTTACTTGTCGTTATACTTGCTAAGAATGTAGCTTCTAATTTAAATGGAAGGAGATTGGTGATGTGTTGGTGTAATGGTAGCACAGTGGTCTGGATAACCAAAGATGTGAGTTCAACTCCCATGTACGTCATTACTCGTCTTTTTCCATATCTTAGAGTGTTCTAAACCCCACTATCAGGCTAATATATATATATATATATATATATATATATACATCCAGGGAGTGTAACGCGGAATTACTGTAGGTTCACCCGGGTGAGCACTCGATGTTTAGGTTCACTTCAGTGACGAGGTATTGAGCTAGACAGAGTGTAAAATAATAATACAAGGACGAATGGTTACTCCTTGATTACGTTTATTGGTTGGTGACACGCGTTTCGCTACTGATCAGCTCAAGGTTCGATCTATATCGATCTGGCCCGACTCTGGAATCAAAAGCTCATCGGACCTCTGTCAACAGAGGCCCGATGAGCTTTTAATTCCAGAGTCGGGCCAGATCGATATAGATCGAACCTTGAGCTGATCAGTAGCGAAACGCGTGTCACCAACCAATAAACGTAATCAAGGAGTAACCATTCGTCCCTGTTTTATTATATATATATATATAAATACAGATTTGTTTTATAAATAAATATTGACATACCCGGAATAAAATAAATATGGTTTTATAAATGAAATAAATATGGTTTTATAAATATAGTTTCCATTGATTAATATATTGTGTATTTACTCCACTTATCTGTTGAGTGCTTTATATCAGTTATAAAAATGTTTAAGCTTGTTGAATCCCAACAAATTAAATATAACCTCTGCATATATATATATATATATCCATGTATGTATGCATACGTGTGCGTGTCTGTGTGTGCGTGTGATGTTTGCTACTTTGAATCCTAATAATTGCTTATCAATTAATGTATTGTTCTCTATTTATTCTCTATTTGCAGTTTACTCCTCCTTCGGACATCTTTTGTAAAAGGGAAGCTGAGTAAATAAAGAATCTCCCATTAAGGTGTAGTAAGTAAGTAAAACAATGAAATGGAGAACTGAATGGACGTCGTGTGAGCAATAGAAATACAACATATGAATAACGGTGTGAAGACAACACAGGTGGCCAGTGTCAGCGCCTTATCAATGTCACGTGACCAATATGTCAGTGTTGTCAATCAACTTCGTTGTCATCAATACTTCAATTCGACGAAAGAACACAAGTAAATTGACTACAACTGATTTGTGTTCCTCACCTATTGACAAAAGAGAGTATCGACAGCTGCAGTAACTGCATCATCAACAACAACAACAACGACAACTACTGATAATAATAATAATAACAATAATAATAATTGTTTCATTTATTGGCCACAAGGGCCTACATATTGGGGGACAATACAATAGAGAGAGACAGTAAGGATTCACCATAAAATCGAGTAAAAATACACAATAACAAAAACAAATAATGAAAATATATAAAAAATATATAGAAATATAAAAATATATTTTTTAAAATATATAAAGATATAAAATATATATAAATATAATAAAATAAATTCCGCAATAGTGGAGCGAACCACCCAGGGGCCACTCAGGTACCCAACAACGATAATGATATAATAATCCGAATATAATTGATAAAAAAACATATATAATCCCTATAATAATAGGGACTCAATACGGTGACAGATACGTTGTTAAAAGCCCAGAATTTACAAATATATACAACATACAGAGACTAGCGCTGCAAGGTACTGCACATATATTAGTTGCAAGGTACTGCACATATATTAGTCTCAATACAACTGAAACAATAACAACACTGCACATACCCAAGGTGCACAAAGCTGTGTTCAGTAATGTGGTGACGGCATGCAATAAATATAAGACTAATGGTAATAATAATGATAGTAATGATAAAGCCGTCATCCGGTGTATGACAAATGCTTAGTTAGATTCCGGCCGGCGGTTCTGTCCACTTTGTTCCATCTCCGGGAGATACTTTACCCGAAAGTTCGACTATTGTTTGTAGTTTATCTGTATTGTGGTCGCTTTCAAAAAGGCAAAATCGTATTTTCAAACTTCCTCTACGTTTCGTAAACGAAAACAACATTGTAATGATAATAATGTTCTTAACTACAAGAAGGCTATAACAAAGTGACAACCACAACCGCCACCACTACAATAACAACAACAGAAGCAATATGGCTGAGCGAGTAACAACGACAACAACAGCAACAACAAGTACTGTTACAAGATCCACAACATCATCATCATCATCAACCACAACAATAACAACAACGACGACGACAACGTAAACAATAAGAAATGTGCAATTAGCAAAACAATTTCTTTAAAAAAAATAAAGTGATGCCCCAGCATGGCCGCAGCTCACGGGCTTGAACAATACTAAGAATGACCTCAGCAAGAACAACAAACATTAGCATCATTTATCTCTTTCTTTCAAACCAAAGTAATGGCCGATATATTTTGTTAACGGTGAACACTGCTTCGATCTAAACTCATTGTTAGACTGTCTGACCCCTTTATTTCTATATTTCTGATCAAATAATACTGCCTGTGATGTTAGAATCATTTTGAAAATAATCAAAAATTTTGTAGGATCAAGCAATATAGCCCACATTTTTATAATCTAGTTTTTGGAACAACTTTAAAAAAAGAGTTTTACATAAAATTATGATGGAAGGTTTTTAAGATAAATATAAACACTTTAAAACCCTTCATTCTTACATTTCTAATGAAATGACACTGGACATCAAGAATTAGGAAGGATCTAGAACAGGGTTACCCCAAACTTTTTGAAACGCGGAACCCTTTTTGGTTCAGAAACTTTTGAGGGAACCCCAAATATCTAATACTGTTATATGGTCGTAATATAAATATACTCTTCTACCTTTTTTTCGGGGAACCCTAAAAACTCCTTTGCAGAACCCACTTTGGGAACCACTGATTTAGAAAACAACTAACCTTTGCATTATTTAGCTGGTGTTTAAAACTTAATAACAAAGTTCTTACATAAAATTGATGGAAGGTTTTTAGATTAATATAAACCCATTAAAATAAAGAGTTTTGTATAGTAGAACTAGGGGTTTGTTGTTTCGGTTGGTTTGTTATCAAAAGAGTTAACCAGCCTTGCATGAGGTGCTGACCTGCTTACCTGCAGCAGCAGCAGCAGTAGTAGTAGTAGTAGTAGTAGTAGTAGTAGTAGTAGTAGTAGTAGTAGTTGGAAATGGAAATAAAAAATTAGTAAATTAAAATACATTTGCAAACGCACAACTAGAGGGCGCACGTGTATCGTGTAGTGGCAGTGGCGGCGTTTACACGCGACATTTCACCACAGCAACAAACAGCCGTCTAACTTTGTGGTGATTGATTGCAGTAAGAGGAAGAGAGAGAAGGGGACGAAGTAAGAGGTAGAGAGCAACAGTTGTGGTGGTGATGGGAGGAGGAGAAGCAAGAGGAACTGAGACATAACTACTGGGGAGGAAAAAGAAAGTGGAAAATAGTGAAGAAGTAACAGTTCTATTTCTACGACTACTACTGCTACTACTATTAAGACTACTGCTACCACTACTATTACTGCTACTAATACTGCTGCTACGACCAGTTCGATCACAACTACTATTACTACGACTGCTGCTCAGAAGTCATTCGTGAGTTTTATATACAACAAAAAGTTATAGTGATAATAAAATAGTAAGAGTGATTGTTGTAAGAGAGAAAAAGAAGGACGGGGAGAGTGTGTTTGTGTGGTGGTGGCTATAAGAGTGGTAGTAAACGTAGTGATTCTGTGTAGGAGGAGGTGACAGACGACAGCAGTAATAAAAAGTAGTGTAAGGTAGTGGTGGTGGCAGACGATAGAACATCAAGGACGAGGGCAGAGTGCAGCATACGAAAGTATAACAACAACTGTCGTGCCTCTTTTTATATTTACAATGACGGCCCTGCCAGGAGATTAAGTACTGCTTGATACTTTTTTCCCCAGGCAGGGCCCAGACGCAATGGTAACACGAATAATTCAATAAGTTTCACATAAAAAGAATGCGAGAGAGATTGATAGAAAGAGAGAATAAGGGATACAACCTACCAACATACACACATACATATAGGTGATTATCCACTTTTTTTTTCTAACGCAAGGGGTTACACCCTCGATCTATTCACAAATATATTTATATAAAGATTCGCACACCGTGCTTTTTTGCTCCATAGCAAATACATACCTTTAAATTCCACACATATATATATATATATATATATATATATATATATATATACAAATTCGAACTGAGTGAACTTGGCAGCAAGCCGAGACTGAGAGGGTCCTCCGTTGGATTATACCATATATATATATATGTAACTAGCTGTTGAAACGGCAAGAGCTCAGCTGTTGGGTCCCGTCTCTTTATAATATAACTAAACTCTACTACCCCAAGTATCGAGTACTCTGCAGAGTAATGGTCTAACCAGTTTCAAACTGAATCAATCCTGATTTATTTATATATATATATGTGAAGAAGAGAAATAAAAAAAAAATCAAACTGATAATAGAAAACAGTAAAGTTTACTTAAGCTACCTACAAACACGAGAATCAATCAAATACAAATTCATAAACAAAATCTGAACAAAATGCCAAAAGAAAGATAACAGTATTTATTGATCATAATAACAAAAAGAGAGATCCAAGCTTCATTTTATCAATCTGGTTTGTTTACCGATAATTTATTTATTTAAAAAATATATAGAAGTATCCACAACACACACATATACAAAACATGTCTCGTACAAGTTCAATCTATTATACATGCCGGGATGTATATTTGAATTACTGAATCTCTTTATATATCCAAGTAATTTATATTATTCTTGTTCGTCTTCTGGAGTTTTGGAGTATACCTTGCTGTAAAGAAAAAGAAAAAAAACTCAAGAAAACACCATCTATATCCGAATCACGGAAGTACTTTAAACACATATAAACATATATAACGTTTATCATACGTGTTTTAATCTATGCATAATATGGTAACATCTAACATAACCTGTTTGCCTATTCCAACGAATCCTGTCTAAAAATCCTATACATGTATACATATATATATATATATATGTGTGTGTAACGGAGTAAACTAATGTTATGTCATGTATTGATGGTCTTAAGCGAATGAGAGGATGCAATGCCAACAAGTTTACCTCTTGCTAAGAACTTACTATTTTCTTGGATTACTACATTTCATTCGGTGCAATTCACCAGGTAAGTACTTTATACTTGTCTTAACTTGGGTCTCTGTCTAAATACTTTCGGGTCCCATATAATAGGGGGGAGAAGAGGGATTGAAAGATGAAGAGGGGTGACATTTGCTTAAATTCTTATAAGCGGGGGGGTTCGTATAAACGGGGCGAGGTCGTAAAATGGGATTTCTTGTAATGTTCTTTTTTTTTTTGTCATATGTAATGTTTTTATTTTAATAAAATTATTATTAGATTCACCAGCTGCTGTATCAATAAGAATCACTTACAATAAAAATTCACCGGAGATAGATTAGCAAAATTTAATAAACGAAGGGGGTGGAATAAAAGTGGAATGGGGGGGGGGGGGGATCTGAAAAATTAATAAGCGGTTGGGGGCACTATTATTCAAGACCTGAGAGTACATATAAGATTTCCCAAACGACAGCAAGGAGCAAAAGTCATTAATACTTCTATTCGTTAAATACTCTCGGGTCTCGAATAGTCACCCCCTGCGCTCCTCGCTTATTAATTTTTCAGATTTTTTCCAAACCCCTCCCCACTGCTCTTATTCTATCTCTCCAGTGAAATGTTATTTTAAGTGGTAGCAATCCTGTGACAATCATTTATTTTCTTTATACATTAAAAAACATTATCCATCGCAAAAAAAGTCCATTGCTAGAAATCTCATACATTATAAAATAGATAGGATGGGTTGGGGGTCTCAATATGTAAACTAAACGACTAATTCTGTTTTTTTTTTTTTTAAATCAACAGACAACCTAGAAAAATTACCCCACACCACACCACCCCAGCTTATTCCACACACACATAACCACACACACACACACACACAAAACCCACCTATTCACCCCCACCTGCAGTTATTTGGGACCCGAGAGTATTTAAGCTAATTTCTATTATTACACCCGTCTCCAGGCGGTGTATTAGCAGTATCGGTAGAGTCGGACACCATGCTTTGCAGCATGGAGTTACGGCCCTTTACGGTCTGAGTTCAAATCCCACCGAGATTAACTTTGCCTTTCATCCTTACGGGGTCGATAAAATAAAGCACCAGTAACGTACTAGGTCGATTTAATCGCCTTTCCCCTCCCTTCAAATTACTGGCCTTGTGCCTAAAGTAGAAATCATTATTACACTCGTCTCCGTGACGGATCTAATAATAGGTTTTATTTAAAAATTATAGCTATAAAAAAATACTGCTCACTTATCTAGGACTTTTATTTCGTTTTATTTATATAATTATTTAAACTACATGCAGGGTGTTCCCAAAGTTACCGAGGATTTAAGAATCAAATAACACATCTATTCGTTATGTTAGGTAAATTTCATTAAAACTATATTAAATATTTCAAAACACCGTTGGTGACTTTGGGGACACCATGTGTCTGTGTATTTCACGGTATAGCTATCTGTCTGTTGTGTGTCTACCTACCTGTGCAACTGACAGCCTACTACTACCTGGAGGCGAGTATGTCAAAACTTTTGTATTGTGTACATTATTACTTTCAGCGCTAACGTTTACCGAGTCTATTTATTTTATAGATAAGTGTGTGTGTGTGTGTGTGTGTGCGCGCGCGATCGTGTCTGTGTGTGTGTGTCTATGTGTACCTGTGTGTGTCTGTGTCTGTGTGTCTGTGTGTCTGTATCTGTGTGTGCCTGTGTGTTATTAAACCACTGCTTTATCCTCGAGAAATTGCTTTTAAAAATGCGCCTTTTTAAAACAAATTCCTTCCCAGTACAAAACCTCTCATGATTGTATTGTCGTGAGTTCGATTCATCGACCGGGTGGTACGTTGTGTTCTTCAGTTTCATTTTACTTCATTTAACGTTGTTTTTCGTGATATGACTGAAGTCCCTATCATTACAATCCCCAAGTATTTTCCTGTGAGATGCAACCACGTAGGATGCCAGCTAAACCTTCATAGGTGTTATCTGTAATTAAAACCACTGAGAAAACTCCTATGAGATACAACTTCGTCGGAGGTCAGCAAAACCTGCATAGGTGTGAGCTACAGCATGATAGAACCGGGTTCCTTATTAAAACCGCCGAGAAAACTCCTATGAGATGCTACATTGTCAGAGGCCAGCTAAACCTGCCTAGGTGTCATCTGTAACAGCAACAACGTGAGATGACTGGGGCCCCATCATTAAAACAGCCGAGAAACATCGTATGAGATGCAGCTTTAGCAGGCCAACTAGCTCAATCTGCTTAAGTGTGAGATGTACAATTCATTTTTTTTTTCATTTTATTCAGCTCAAAATGTGGAGAGAAAGCATTAGTCTCACAACATCACGTACTTCTGTCTCACCTAACTATTTGTAAATTTGGCAAACGCCAACAATTTGAGGGGAGTAGAACAGTCGTTTACATCGACACCAGAACATGAATTGTATTATTTTAAAGACCTCAGAAGTATAGAAGGCAAAATTACCCTCGATGGATTTTGAAATGAAAATTTAAA
Source organism: Eledone cirrhosa (assembly GCA_964016885.1). Lineage (NCBI taxonomy): Eukaryota > Metazoa > Mollusca > Cephalopoda > Octopoda > Eledonidae > Eledone > Eledone cirrhosa. The sequence goes on from OZ024743.1 coordinate 92,128,467, forward strand.
GAGCAGGAACGAATACGACGAGGCATTTTGTCCAACACTTAACCGATTCCGCCTATCTACCGCCCTTGCATTCTATATTAGGCACAAGGTTAGCCATTTAGGAAGGGAAAAGGTCGACTAAATGAATCCAGTACTTAACTGATACTATATTTTATCGACCCTGAAAAGAGGAAAGGCAAAATTTACCTCGGCGGGATTTGAACTCGGAATGTAAAGAACCGAAACATACTGCAACGCTTTAACGACTCTGTTGATCCACTGCCCGCCTAATAATACTAACAACGGTTTCTGATTTAGGCACAAGGCCAACAATTTGGGGGGAGGGGAAGTTGATTAAATCGACACCAGTGCATTACTGGTACTTTATTTTATCGACCCCGTATGGATGAAAGTCAAAGCTAACCTCAGCAGGATTTGAACTCAGAACGAAAAGGGCCATACTTCTATGCTGCCAATCCACAGCCGTCATTATAATACTGAAACTATATGCCGCAAAGCATGTTGCCCGGCGCTCTACTGATTCTGCCACCCTCGTGATAATACTAATAATACTACTTAATCTACTAAATCATACTTTAATGTGTTTGTGATACTTTAGAGTAACCGGCAGATAGATTCTGTGACACGGATTCAATTCCCGGTTGAAAGCTGCTGTTTCACATCACAAGTGTGTGTATGTGTTTAGCTGCGTGTGTGCGTGTTTACCTGTGTGGGTATATGTGCTTAGCTGCGTGTTTGCGTCTTTGCGTGTTTACCTGTATGGGTGTAGGTACTGGTCCACCTGGTTCCTTACCACGCTTTCTTTGTTATATATATATATATATATATATATATATATATATATAGGGTGCCTCAAAAAATGTATACACACTTCAACAGCATTCTAATAAATATTTCCTGTACAGGTAATCAAAATGTGTATACATATTTGGGGGACACCCTGTATATAATGTATATCAATGTAAATATATGTATGTATGCATGTTAGTGTTCGGGTTGACGATCGTAAACTCATCAATACGATTCCTCAACTTGACAGCACGTTTTGTTCTTGAGCAAGATACTTTATTTCATATTGCTCCAGTCCACTAAGCTAGAAAACACACATCGTATCTGTATTTCAAAGGGCCAACATTGTCACTCACTG
>OZ024743.1:92157216-92159716 GCA_964016885.1 Eledone cirrhosa
ATTGTTGTTATTATCAATAAATATACTTCATTATTTCTGAAGACGGCGTATATATGTGTTAGGTATGTATATTTAATCTTGATAATTTGTATAATTTTGTATAATTTTGTACATAGATCTGTTGAATATGCATACCAATTATAACACATATATACCCTAGAAACGATCGTTAAATAGTGAACTTTTTTTGTTTAATATAAGGAATTGTTTGTTCATTATTTGTTTAATATTTTATCTTGACTCTGTATACCGTTTATCTTTCACCGAAAGTGGATTTTCATTACATCTCTTCTTTCCATGATATCCGGAATACATTGAGTTCTTCATACGGATTGGACACTACCGTAAACTCTTGGTAGATTTATCTACATAATTTTGCTCCTATTTTCACGGAAATATTCTTATTTTTGTACTGTATGTGTGTATTAATTTTATATTTATGTATAAACATATATATATGTATGATTTTGTAAACCCATATACATTTAGTTGAGCTCTTTCAATTGTCCATCATCCATATCACAATGGAAAAACAATATTTAGGAACCTCCTTAAAAAACATACCAATACCTTCTAAGGACGACTTCTTACTCCTTATGATTCAGAAAACTAATAATTTTATCAGAAGGGTTAGATGGAGAGCCTACCACTTCGATAGAAAATCTAAACAAGCAGATCGGAAATATATGTATGATTTCAATACTTACAAGAATCCACCACACAACATTTTACTTGAAGACTTCGAGAAAGACCTTTTTAATTTAATTAAACACCTCAAATTTAAAAAGTATAAATCCGTCTTTCAAAAGGACCTTGATTCTACCCTATTGGACCTAAAAAAGTCTAAAAAAATCCATGTCCACTCGGACAAAACTGGTAACTTGTATCATATGGATATTGAACATTATAATGAGTTCATATATAAAGAACTCAGAAAAAATTATAAAAAATCTAATAATGTGTCACTCACCAACATCAACAACAAAACACACAACATAGTAAAAAAACTAAATATTGAAGATAGAACTGAACCTTTGGCATTGAAAAGACCACACTTCAACCTGAAAGATCACAAATCTAACTTTAACTCTAATCCTTCTATTAGACTTATATGTCCCTCCAAATCAGATATTGGAATAATTAGCAAAAAAATTTTAGATAGAGTCATCCCACAAATAAGAAAATACGTTATTTTACCACTCTGGGAAAACACCTCCCAGGTAATTAATTGGTTTAAAAATATTAGGTGTAAATCTTCTGCTTCTTTCCTACAATTTGATATAGATAATTACTATTCTTCTATATCACCCATACTCCTGAACAAAGCATTAATATTTGCTAAAAATAGATCTAATTTAACTTCGGATGACATTAACATTATTACACATGCTAGACAAACACTTATTGAATTTCAGAATGAATACTGGACCAGAAACACATACAGTAATCTTTTTGATATTACTATGGGTTCAAGCGATTCCGCCCAAATTACTGATCTTGTGGGCCTCTTTCTCCTTTTCAACATAAATGCCTCTTTTCCCCACCTCAAAGGTGGTTTATATCGTGATGACTGTCTTCTTCTTTCTAACAACCTTAGCCTTTCAGAAATCGAAAAAAACAAAAAGCATATTAGAACTTTCCTTAAAGACTATTATAATCTTAATATTACTTTTGAAAAAACAAGTAAAGTAGTAAATTTCCTAGATATAACTTTAGATTTAGCTACGGGTATATACCAACCTTACCATAAACCTAACCAAAACTTACATTACATACACTCACAATCTAATCACCCTAAATCTATCCTTAAAAACCTTGCATATAATATATCACTTAGAATTTCTAACCTTTCTTCTAACCAAGATGTATTTGATAAAAATGCGACCTTTTATAATGAAGCTCTAGATAGAAGTGGCCACAAAAATAGATTAGAGTATATACCTTCTACTAAAAATACTGAAAGCATACAGCATAATATTACCAACAAACACCAAATGAAAAGTACACACCTAAATGCCACCCACAATATACCCCAAAATACTAAATCTTCTAATATAAAGTATAGTAACCCTCAAAAAACTACTCATCATACAACTATAATAAATATTAATAATAAAACTCCTAATAAAAAAGATAAAACACCTAAATCTACAAATATAACTAAAAATAGTTGTGGTGAGATCATTAACATTAATCCTCCTAGTAAAAATCATGATACAACATATAAAAATAATAAAAATAATAAACAACATAGAAACCGTAATAGACGAGTTACTTGGTATAATGCTCCTTTTAATTTACAAGTTAAGGATAATATTGCTAAAAAATTTTTTTATATCCTTGAGAAAAACTTCCCGCCAAACCACAAATACCATCAAATCTTAAATAGGTCTACAGTTAAATTCTCATACTCTACAACAAATAACATAAAACAAAATATAAGTGCATATAATGCATATAAATGTAAGAAAACCATAAGTATACCACCAGTACATCAAAT
>OZ024743.1:92167216-92182216 GCA_964016885.1 Eledone cirrhosa
ACTAAATTCCTTCATGCTCTCCACCACTGCAGTCCCACATGCTTACTGCTCTGTAACTATTGCTTTCATTGTACCATAGCACAACAAATACATGTTCGGTTTATCAAATGCCTTTTTACTTAACCCTATCGTCTTGGCTTTCGTGGGTTGAGCATTTTACTCTCAGGCACCCAATTAAATTAAACCCCTGGTAATCTACGACAAATTTTTTTTATAAGCACAAAATGTAGACACCATCCCCAGGCCGAGGTATTCCGTACTTCTCTGAACTGTTTCAGAAAGGAGGAATAAACATGCCAATTTATGTTGAGAATCCCGAGCAATGCCGGGCCATTCTGCTAGTATATATATATAATATACATCATCATCATCATCTTGTTTAACGTCCATTTTCCACGATATAATATATATATAATATTGAATCTATGGCTGAACTAGAGAAGAAATTCCAAACATGAAAGTATGGCCTAGAATCAAAAGACCTTAAAATTAACTTGTCTAAGACTAAAGTTCTAGTATGTAGAAAGGAAAATAGAGCACAGGTGCCCTCTGGGAAATGGCCATGCTCAGTGTGTAGGAAAGGAGTAGATAGAAATTCCATTCTATACCCCAAATGTAAACTATGGATCCATAAAAGATGTAGTGGGATCACAGACAGGCAAGCTATCTAACAATGTAGATTTTAAATGTGGCCGATGCTCAGGTGCAGTAAGTAGCAAGTGCCCACTGGATACTAGCTCCTTCAGCTGCGCAGATGGTTCTATAGAAATAGTAGACACTTTCCGTTACCTGGGTGTCAAATTCAGCAGTGGAGGAGGGTGCTCTGAAAGTACAGTAGCCAGAGTTAGAATGGGATGGAAAAAATTCAGAGAGCTTATACCGCATATTATATATATATATATATATATATATATATACAATATATAGGCATAAGAGGAATCAAATGCCATGTGCAGGAGAGGAGATTACATTGGTATGGACATGCCATGCGTATGAAGGATGGCAGCTGCATAAAAAAGTGCAGATCGCTCAAAGTCGATGGAAGCCTGGGAGTGGGGAGAGCCAGGAAGACTTGGGATGAGGTGATAAAAGTCAACCCTGCCCAACTGCACCTCTCAAAGGTGATGACACACGACCGGGATCTCTGGCGATACGCAGTAATACAGAAGATCTGACTTAGCACGAGCTGAGCATATGTACAGTATGCCCCACCCCAACACACCCTCCCACACACACCCCCAGTAGGACAGGCCAAAATAAATGCATCCTATAAAGCCCCCCCCCCCAGGCCACATTGTAAAGTGGCCGCGATGGTGACATGGCAAAAAGTGCCCAGCCCACTATGTAAGGTGGTCGTGTAGGTGTCACGACAAAAAGCACCCAGGCCTCACTGTAAAGTGGTTATGTAGGTGAGACAATAAAAAGCGCCCAGCCCACACTGTAAAGTGGTTGTGTAGGTAAGACAATAAAAAGCACCCAGCCCACACTGTAAAGTGGTTGTGTAGGTAAGACAATAAAAAGCACCCAGCCCACACTGTAAAGTGGTCATGTAGGTGTCACAACAAAAAGCACCCAGGCCACACTGTAAAGTGGTCGTGTAGGTGTCACGACAAAAAGCACCCAGCCCACACTGTAAAGTGGTCGTGTAGGTGTCACAACAAAAAGCACCCAGCCCACACTGTAAAGTGGTCGTGTAGGTGTCACGACAAAAAGCACCCAGCCCACACTGTAAAGTGGTTGTGTAGGTAAGACAATAAAAAGCGCCCAGCCCACACTGTAAAGTGGTTGTGTAGGTAAGACAATAAAAAGCACCCAGCCCACACTGTAAAGTGGTTGTGTAGGTGAGACAATAAAAAGCACCCAGCCCACACTGTAAAGTGGTCGTGTAGGTGTCACAACAAAAAGCACCCAGGCCACACTGTAAAGTGGTCGTGTAGGTGAGACAACAAAAAGCACCCAGCCCACACTGTAAAGTGGTTGTGTAGGTGAGACAATAAAAAGCACCCAGCCCACACTGTAAAGTGGTCGTGTAGGTGTCACAACAAAAAGCGCCCAGGCCACACTGTAAAGTGGTCGTGTAGGTGAGACAACAAAAAGCACCCAGCCCACACTGTAAAGTGGTCGTGTAGGTGAGACAACAAAAAGCGCCCAGGCCACACTGTAAAGTGGTTGTGTAGGTGTCACAACAAAAAGCGCCAAGCCACACTGTAAATTGGTCATGTAGGTGAGACCATAAAAAGCACCCAGTACTCACTATAAATTGAGGTTGACGTTGGGAAGGCATCCAGCTACAGAAACTAAGCCAGAACCAGACCAGTAGGGACAAGACATGGTCACCTGACCTAGGATTGCCCACAACAGGACAATCCCGCCTAACCCATGCTAGCGTGGAAAATGGATGTAAGATGGAGGTGATGATGATATGTGTGTATATACACAAATATGTATATATAGACCATGTGTATATAGACCATATGTATATAACTCCAGCCCACACTGTAAAGTGGACGTGTAAAAGACATGGCAAAAAGCACCCAGCACACACTGTCAATGTGGTTGGCGTTAGGGGGGGGGGGACATCCGGCCGTAGAAAACCAGTATGCAAATGTAGTTAATCAGCCCATTTACACAGATCAAAAGTTAAGGGGTTTTCTTTAATACCACTTGGTTTTAGGCTCAGACCCACTGCAATTTGGGCAAGTGGCTTCTGCTATAGCCTTGGGTTGACTAATATCTTGTGTGTATATTTAAATGTGTATGTATTAGGTATGTATACTTCTTCTTCACTCACTTATTCCTGAGAGGGTCGTAAGTGCAGAGTCCTCAAACACTCCTTCCAGTGGATCCTGTCAGAAGCATCCCTCTCCAAATGATCCAGCTGGATCCCTAAGTGTGATCAGCCAAGCTCATGGATGTCATCCAACCATCTTGATCGGGGCTTACTACCTGTTTATTTTGCCCATAAAATCTGTCCAGCAATTCTTTCCTGAGGCATTCTAACCACATGCCTATAGTATCATAGCTGTGATCTCTCAGTTCGGAGAAGTAGTGGCTCTATTTGGAGTGACACTCCAGTAATTCTTTCCTGAGACATTCTAACCACATGCCTATAGTATCATAGCTGTGATCTCTCAGTTCGGAGAAGTAGTGGCTCTATTTGGAGTGACACTCCAGTAATTCTTTCCTAAGACATTCTAACCTCATGCCTATAGTATCATAGCTGTGATCTCTCAGTTCGGAGAAGTAGTGGCTCTATCTCGAGTGACACTCCAGTAATTCTTTCCTAAGACATTCTAACCACATGCCTATAGTATCATAGCTGTGATCTCTCAGTTCGGAGAAGTAGTGGCTCTATCTCGAGTGACACTCCAGTAATTCTTTCCTGAGACATTCTAACCACATGCCTATAGTATCATAGCTGTGATCTCTCAGTTCGGAGAAGTAGTGGCTCTATTTGGAGTGACACTCCAGTAATTCTTTCCTAAGACATTCTAACCACATGCCTACAGTATCATAGCTGTGATCTCTCAGTTCGGAGAAGTAGTGGCTCTATCTCGAGTGACACTCCAGTAATTCTTTCCTAAGACATTCTAACCACATGCCTATAGTATCATAGCTGTGATCTCTCAGTTCGGAGAAGTAGTGGCTCTATCTGGAGTGACACTCCAGTAATTCTTTCCTGAGACATTCTAACCACATGCCTATAGTATCATAGCTGTGATCTCTCAGTTCGGAGAAGTAGTGGCTCTATTTGGAGTGACACTCCAGTAATTCTTTCCTAAGACATTCTAACCACATGCCTACAGTATCATAGCTGTGATCTCTCAGTTCGGAGAAGTAGTGGCTCTATCTCGAGTGACACTCCAGTAATTCTTTCCTAAGACATTCTAACCACATGCCTATAGTATCATAGCTGTGATCTCTCAGTTCGGAGAAGTAGTGGCTCTATCTCGAGTGACACTCCAGTAATTCTTTCCTAAGACATTCTAACCACATGCCTATAGTATCATAGCTGTGATCTCTCAGTTCGGAGAAGTAGTGGCTCTATCTTGAGTGACACTCCAGTAATTCTTTCCTGAGACATTCTAACCACATGCCTATAGTATCATAGCTGTGATCTCTCAGTTCGGAGAAGTAGTGGCTCTATCTGGAGTGACACTCCAGTAATTCTTTCCTGAGACATTCTAACCACATGCCTATAGTATCATAGCTGTGATCTCTCAGTTCGGAGAAGTAGTGGCTCTATTTGGAGTGACACTCCAGTAATTCTTTCCTAAGACATTCTAACCACATGCCTACAGTATCATAGCTGTGATCTCTCAGTTCGGAGAAGTAGTGGCTCTATCTGGAGTGACACTCCAGTAATTCTTTCCTGAGACATTCTAACCACATGCCTATAGTATCATAGCTGTGATCTCTCAGTTCGGAGAAGTAGTGGCTCTATTTGGAGTGACACTCCAGTAATTCTTTCCTAAGACATTCTAACCACATGCCTACAGTATCATAGCTGTGATCTCTCAGTTCGGAGAAGTAGTGGCTCTATCTCGAGTGACACTCCAGTAATTCTTTCCTAAGACATTCTAACCACATGCCTATAGTATCATAGCTGTGATCTCTCAGTTCGGAGAAGTAGTGGCTCTATCTGGAGTGACACTCCAGTAATTCTTTCCTGAGACATTCTAACCACATGCCTATAGTATCATAGCTGTGATCTCTCAGTTCGGAGAAGTAGTGGCTCTATTTGGAGTGACACTCCAGTAATTCTTTCCTAAGACATTCTAACCACATGCCTACAGTATCATAGCTGTGATCTCTCAGTTCGGAGAAGTAGTGGCTCTATCTCGAGTGACACTCCAGTAATTCTTTCCTAAGACATTCTAACCACATGCCTATAGTATCATAGCTGTGATCTCTCAGTTCGGAGAAGTAGTGGCTCTATCTCGAGTGACACTCCAGTAATTCTTTCCTAAGACATTCTAACCACATGCCTATAGTATCATAGCTGTGATCTCTCAGTTCGGAGAAGTAGTGGCTCTATCTTGAGTGACACTCCAGTAATTCTTTCCTGAGACATTCTAACCACATGCCTATAGTATCATAGCTGTGATCTCTCAGTTCGGAGAAGTAGTGGCTCTATCTGGAGTGACACTCCAGTAATTCTTTCCTGAGACATTCTAACCACATGCCTATAGTATCATAGCTGTGATCTCTCAGTTCGGAGAAGTAGTGGCTCTATTTGGAGTGACACTCCAGTAATTCTTTCCTAAGACATTCTAACCACATGCCTACAGTATCATAGCTGTGATCTCTCAGTTCGGAGAAGTAGTGGCTCTATCTCGAGTGACACTCCAGTAATTCTTTCCTAAGACATTCTAACCACATGCCTATAGTATCATAGCTGTGATCTCTCAGTTCGGAGAAGTAGTGGCTCTATCTGGAGTGACACTCCAGTAATTCTTTCCTGAGACATTCTAACCACATGCCTATAGTATCATAGCTGTGATCTCTCAGTTCGGAGAAGTAGTGGCTCTATTTGGAGTGACACTCCAGTAATTCTTTCCTAAGACATTCTAACCACATGCCTACAGTATCATAGCTGTGATCTCTCAGTTCGGAGAAGTAGTGGCTCTATCTCGAGTGACACTCCAGTAATTCTTTCCTAAGACATTCTAACCACATGCCTATAGTATCATAGCTGTGATCTCTCAGTTCGGAGAAGTAGTGGCTCTATCTCGAGTGACACTCCAGTAATTCTTTCCTAAGACATTCTAACCACATGCCTATAGTATCATAGCTGTGATCTCTCAGTTCGGAGAAGTAGTGGCTCTATCTTGAGTGACACTCCAGTAATTCTTTCCTGAGACATTCTAACCACATGCCTATAGTATCATAGCTGTGATCTCTCAGTTCGGAGAAGTAGTGGCTCTATCTGGAGTGACTCTCTCATCTCCAAGCTAACCACTCTATCGAGTAATATTACTCCAAAGACCCTTAGGAGAAACCCAGTTTCGGCCGGCGGTATTTGTGATCGTATTCTTTGTGTGTGTATGATATATATATATCTAAATGTATATATTAGATGGGTATAAATTATGTGTGTATATATTTAAATGTGTATATATTTAAATGTGTTGATATATTAGGTGTGTATATCATCATCATCGTTTAACGTCCATCTTCCACGCTAGCATGGGTTTGGACGGGGGGAATTTTCCCACGTGAGGCAAGATTGGTTGTCTTGCTCGCATAGGACTGTCTGGCGGGTTTTCTACGGCTGGATGCCCTTCCTAGCACCAACCACGTTTACAGTGTGGACTGGGAGGTTTTTGATCACCATCACCATCACCACCATCACCATCACCATCATCACCACCACCACCATCACCATCATCACCATCATCACCATCACCATCACCATCACCATCTTTGTCATCACCTTTACGATTTTGAGAGGAGAAAAAATAATTTTGATTTATTCTTCTATAACATGTGAAGTTATTGAATATTTTTAAAAGCTAAACACAGCTTGTGTTGTTGTTGTTGTGGTGGTGGTGAGGATGTTTGTGATGTTGTTGTGGTGGTGGTGGTGATGGTGGTGGTGGTAGTGGTGGTGGTAGTGGTGGTGGTGATGGTAGTGGTGGTGGTGGTAGTGGTGGTGGTGATGGTGGTGGTGGTGGTGGTGGGGTGTATATACAGGGGTATATATTTGAATATGTTTATATTAGGTGGGTGTATATACAGGGGTATATATTTGAATGTGTTTATATTAGGTGGGTGTATATACAGGGGTATATATTTGAATATGTTTATATTAGGTGGGTGTATATACAGGGGTATATACTTGAATGTGCTTATATTAGGTGGGTGTATATACAGGGGTATATATTTGAATGTGTTTATATTAGGTGGGTGTATATACAGGGGTATATATTTGAATATGTTTATATTAGGTGGGTGTATATACAGGGGTATATATTTGAATGTTTATTTAGGTGGGTGTATATACAGGGGTATATATTTGAATGTGTTTATATTAGGTGGGTGTATATACAGGGGTATATATTTGAATATGTTTATATTAGGTGGGTGTATATACAGGGGTATATATTTGAATGTGTTTATATTAGGTGGGTGTATATACAGGGGTATATATTTGAATGTGTTTATATTAGGTGGGTGTATATACAGGGGTATATATTTGAATGTTTATTTAGGTGGGTGTATATACAGGGGTATATATTTGAATGTGTTTATATTAGGTGGGTGTATATACAGGGGTATATATTTGAATATGTTTATATTAGGTGGGTGTATATACAGGGGTATATATTTGAATGTGTTTATATTAGGTGGGTGTATATACAGGGGTATATATTTGAATGTGTTTATATTAGGTGGGTGTATATACAGGGGTATATATTTGAATGTTTATTTAGGTGGGTGTATATACAGGGGTATATATTTGAATGTGTTTATTTAGGTGGGTGTATATACAGGGGTATATATTTGAATGTGTTTATATTAGGTGGGTGTATATACAGGGGTATATATTTGAATGTGTTTATATTAGGTGGGTGTATATACAGGGGTATATATTTGAATGTTTATTTAGGTGGGTGTATATACAGGGGTATATATTTGAATGTGTTTATTTAGGTGGGTGTATATACAGGGGTATATATTTGAATGTGTTTATATTAGGTGGGTGTATATACAGGGGTATATATTTGAATGTGTTTATAGGTGGGTATCTATTTGTGTATATATTAAGGGGTGTATATTTAAATGTGTATATATATTAGCTGGGTATATATTTATGTATCTATTAGATGGATGTATATACAGGAGATATCTATTTGAATGTGTACATATTAGTTGTGTATATAGTTAAGTGGGTATACATTAGATGTGTATATATTAGGTGTGTACATATTGGGTGTGTATATATTAAGTATGTATATATTGGGTAGTGTATATATTGAGTGGGTATATATTGAGTGAGTATATATTGAGTGGGTATATATTACGTGGGTATATATTATGTGTGTATATATACTGGGAGGGTGTATATTGTGTGTGTATATATTAGGTGTGTATATATTAGGTGTGTACATATTGGGTGTGTACATATTGGGTGTGTATATATACTGGGTATATGTGTAATTGTATATATTCAAGTGTATATATTAGGTGGGTATATATTAAATGTGTAAATATGATGATGATATTAGATGTGTATATATTAGGTATGTATATTTAAATGTATACATATCTATACATATAAAAGCAAGGATGTGTGTGTGTGTGTGTGTGTGTGTGTGTGTGTGTGTGTGTGTGTGTGTGTCTGAGGACAATTTTGGACAGCTAAGGCTTTTACAATTCCCAACCGAATTTGACCAAATTTTCTGTGCACGTTGCACCTGTCGCTAAGATGATCACATCACAAAACATTTTTCAAATCGACCCACGTTGAGCAATAAAAAATTGATAGCAAAATTATTTTTTCTAAAGTGCATGATGTAAGGGAGATAAGAATGAAGACAAAATCCTTATGGGATTTTCCATGCAAATTAAAAGTTGCAATTACTTTTACATTTATCGAGCTCTTTTTACCAAATGTGAGGCAGGCATTGCCTATGCCGTCGAGGTAATACAAGAAGATTATTTTTTCTAAAGTGTATGCTGTAAGGGAGAAATCAATCTAAAAACAATCTTTATGGGACTTTCCATTCAAACAGTTGGGACCTACACCTTTTACACTTTTTAAAGTAATTTCGTCCACATTTGAGGCAGGCATTATCTATGCTTCCAGGATATTGTGAATTTATAAAAAATAAAACTATTATTACAATGAAGAAATCAGAAACAAAATTTTCCTTCATTATCAGCATAGTTTTATGTGTCCAAAGATTGCACTAAATATTCGTTTGCATTAATTATTGAAGACTTCTGTTTATTTTGACAGGTTGGGGACAAATAATTTTCTTCTTTTACTTCCTAGCTGTATATTCTTATCATAATTTCAAACCCCTGGCAACGCCGGGTAAATCTGCTAGTTAAGTATATATTAGATATGTATATATATTTGTGTATATATATATTGAGTATATATTTAAGTGTATATACATTAAGTTTGTATATAATAGGTGCATATATTAAATATGTATATATTACATGTGGTGATCGTGGTGGTAGCGGTGGCATACCTATATATATCTGTCTGTCTGTTTGTCTCTGTCTGTCTTCCCGTCTGTCTGTCCATCTATCCATCTGTCTATCTATCTATCCATCTGTCTATCTATCTATCCACCTGTCTATCTATCTATCTGCCCTCTCTCCTCCCTTCTGTACGTACTGACTCTCGAGCCACTACTGCGGAAGTGGAGCTATTGCAAGAAATCCCTCTGGAACCGGGACGCCGACGACGTGACAGTAATGGTGTCGAGCACCTCGCAAATCGAGGAAAGTCGGCACCTTACTGAAGGAATACGAAAGGTTCACAGGAGCGAAGCTGAACCAGGACAAGTCCATCGGTTTGCAACTCGGATCGTGGAGAGGCAAACCGATGCCTTCCGATGGCGTCGTCGGACGCTGGACGGAAGGACCGGTAAAGCTGCTCGGGGTCTGGTTTGGTTCGGACCTCCAGGTGGAGAAGAACTGGAACGAGATGACGGCCAAGGTCTTTACACTCACCGAGAAGTGGGCCGAGTGCAAACTATCCTTGAAAGGTCGAGCGGAGGTGGCGAACACTTTTATAGCGTCCGCCATCTACTACCGCTTGACCGTCGTGCCTTGTCCAGCCAAAACGCTCACCAAAATGGAGCGCGCGCTCTTCCAATTCCTTTGGAAGAAGCGGGCTCCTTTGGTGAGAAGATCCATCTGCTGCCAACACCCTTCAAACGGAGGGTTGGGGCTGCCGTGGCTGACGATGCGCAAACACGCGCTCAGGCTGCGGCACCTCCACGTATTCCACACCGGACAACCGGTGTGGGCTCCGTTCGTGAGGCGAGCATTCCCACGACTCGTCTCGCTGACCGAGCTGCAGTCCTGGGTCAAGCAAAGACCGAGGAAAATGGGCGACTGGCACATCGAATGTGCTCAGGTACTCACAGTCCTCTGGCAAATGGGCCCGACGATCACTGGAGACTCCACTTCGTCATTCTATAGAGGGTTGGTCCGCAGCAAGTGCGACGACGCACTCGGAGAAATTCTGAGCGTAGAGGAAGACAAACTGGCCAGTCTGTTCGGTAGAACCTTCCGCCCGGGACCGATGGACAACTTCCAAAAGTCCCTGGCCTGGCAGTGCTACCGAGGAGCTCTACCAGTTCGAGACAAGCTCTACAGACATGGGCGCCCGGGCAGGGACCCTTTGAAAAAGATCTGTCCGAGATGCGTGCGCGACGAGGAAACCGTCGGGCACGCATTTGTACACTGCCCGGGCGTTACCGACCTGTGGGGCTATGTAGAATGACTATTGTCGTGGGTGGGACCAATCCAGTTGACCACCGAGTCCATTGTCATGATCAAACCGCCACCCTCCTTCAAAAACGAAGGAGGGGCAGTTTTCCTCTGTGTGATAGCTATGGCGAAAGAGGTTGTATGGTGGACAAGGTTGAAAGGGCTGAGGTCAGACACCTTTCTCTCCGGCCAAAAACTGGTTCTTTTTTTCAAATACCACTTTGGAAGAAGAATCAGGATGGAGAGAGAGGTGCTGTACCCCAGCAAGTTTTATGAAACGTGGGTGAAAGTGGCGAGAATGGCCCCAGTGAATGGGCCTTCTCTCTATATCAGCCTGTAGGTTGAGGAAAAGGAGGAGGAGAGGAAAGGAGTGCAAACTCTTCGCACTCCTGGAGTAGAGGGTTGCACTTTTTTTTTTGGGGGGGGGGGTATGTGTTACCCATATGTAATGTCTCCCCCTATTGGGGAAAATCGACTAACTTTTTAAATTGCATTTGTGATAATATTTTACACGTTTTTATTGTATGTAAACTTCCCCCTTTGTATTTGTCCCCTTCTTTTGTGCCCCTGTGGCTAATAAAGAAACATATCTATCTATCTATCCATCTATCTGTCTGTTTGTCTGTCTGTCCCTCCGTCCATCTATCTATCTGTCTGACTATCTGTCTGTCTCATCATCATTATCATCTTGTGGATTGGCAGCATCGAGTTCAAATCCCGCCGAGGTTAACTTTGCCTTTCATCCTTACGGGATCGATAAAATAAAGTACCAGTAATGTACTGGGTAATTGCTGGCCTTGTGCCTAAAGTAGAAACAATTATCATCATTCCGTGCTGATATGGGTTGGATGGGTTATTACAATCCAACCAGTCTCTTCCTCAGTGTTATTACCCTCTTAGTTCATTGGACCACATCTTGCTTGAAAACCTTCTAGCCCATGTCACAATGAAGCCTCACCCCACTTAAACATTAAATAATTGTTTCTACCTTAGGCACAAGGCCAGCAATTACCCAGTGCATTACTGGTACTTTATTTTATCGACCCCGTAAGGATGAAAGGCAAACCTCGGCGGGATTTGAACTCAGATCGTAAAGGGACGTAACTATGCTGGAAAGCATGGCGTCCGACCCTCCACCGATACTGCCAATCCACCGCCTAAACATTAAATAATGATGATGATGATGGTGGTGGTGGTAGTTCATATATTGTTTGTTTACATTTTGTCATACAAACATGCAAATGTAATCAATACTTTTCTATGTACATGTCTGTGTGTCTTAGCTTTTCGGTGTATATATATATATGTGTGTGTATATATGTATGTGTATGTATATATATATTTATGTATGTATGTGTGTTTAAGTTTTTATATGTGAAATATATATGTATGTTTGTATGTATGAGTATGTATATGTGTATGTGTGTGTATCCGTTATGTATACAAGCAGGGACAAGCAGACGTAAAATGATGATGATGATATGTATGTGTGTATGTATGTATGTGTGTGTCCGTTTATGTATACATATATGTACATAGAGCTATATAGGCACTCTCTCTCACACACACACACACACACATACACATAATTACTCACACATATATACATAGTTATGTAAGCACTTATATATTTAACACACATATCCATGCATACTTACATTCATACTCACATAAACACATACGTTTTTCTTACACCCACTCATTTCTCTCTTACACAAACACACACACGTTTCTCTAATACACACACATACACATGCATACACGTCTACATTGAACACGTCCTGCTGATACACACATGATGATATTTGGTTAATGGTTAAGTCTGCAGTGATCCCAGATCTCCTGTGTGAAATCAATAGATATCATCATCATTAACATTTAACATCCATTTTTCCATGCTAGCATTGGATAAACAAGTTGTCCCTTTGAGAGGCAAGCCAGGTCAGATGACCATGTCTTACTCTTACAGAACTGATTTGGACTTGGTTTCTACTGTTGGGTGCCCTCCCTAATTTCAATCACCTTTACAGTGTGAACTGGGTGCTTTTTGTTGTGACACCTACATGACTACTTTTACAGTGTGAACTGGGTGCTTTTTGTTGTGACACCTACATGACTACTTTTACAGTGTGAACTGGGTGCTTTTTGTTGTGACACCTACAAGACTACTTTTACAGTGTAGACTGGGTGCTTTTTGTTGTGACACCTACATGACTACTTTTACAGTGTAGACTGGGTGCTTTTTGTTGTGACACCTACATGACTACTTTTACAGTGTAGACTGGGTACTTTTTGTTGTGACACCTACATGACTACTTTTACAGTGTAGACTGGGTACTTTTTGTAGTGACACCTACAAGACTACTTTTACAGTGTAGACTGGGTGCTTTTTGTTGTGACACCTACAAGACTACTTTTACAGTGTAGACTGGGTGCTTTTTGTTGTGACACCTACATGACTACTTTTACAGTGTAGACTGGGTGCTTTTTGTTGTGACACCTACATGACTACTTTTACAGTGTAGACTGGGTGCTTTTTGTTGTGACACCTACATGACTACTTTTACAGTGTAGACTGGGTGCTTTTTGTTGTGACACCTACATGACTACTTTTACAGTGTAGACTGGGTGCTTTTTGTTGTGATACCTACAAGACTACTTTTACAGTGTAGACTGGGTGCTTTTTGTTGTGACACCTACATGACTACTTTTACAGTGTAGACTGGGTGCTTTTTGTTGTGATACCTACAAGACTACTTTTACAGTGTAGACTGGGTGCTTTTTGTTGTGACACCTACATGACTACTTTTACAGTGTAGATTGGGTGCTTTTTGTTGTGACACCTACATGACTACTTTTACAGTGTAGACTGGGTGCTTTTTGTTGTGACACCTACATGACTACTTTTACAGTGTAGACTGGGTGCTTTTTGTTGTGACACCTACAAGACTACTTTTACAGTGTAGACTGGGTGCTTTTTGTTGTGACACCTAAATGACTACTTTTACAGTGTGAACTGGGTGCTTTTTGTTGTGACACCTACATGACTACTTTTACAGTGTAGACTGGGTGCTTTTTGTTGTGACACCTACATGACTACTTTTACAGTGTGAATTGGGTGCTTTTTGTTGTGACACCTACATGACTACTTTTACAGTGTAGACTGGGTGCTTTTTGTTGTGACACCTACATGACTACTTTTACAGTGTAGACTGGGTGCTTTTTGTTGTGACACCTACATGACTACTTTTACAGTGTAGACCGGGTGCTTTTTGTTGTGATACCTACAAGACTACTTTTACAGTGTAGACTGGGTGCTTTTTGTTGTGACACCTACATGACTACTTTTACAGTGTAGACTGGATGCTTTTTGTTGTGACACCTACATGACTACTTTTACAGTGTAGACTGGGTGCTTTTTGTTGTGATACCTACACGACTACTTTTTCAGTGTAGACTGGGTGCTTTTTGTTGTGACACCTACATGACTACTTTTACAGTGTGAACTGGATGCTTTTTGATGTGACACCTACATGACCACTTTACAGTGTGAACTGGGTGCTTTTTGTTGTGACACCTACATGACTACTTTTACAGTGTGAACTGGGTGCTTTTTGTTGTGACACCTACATGACCACTTTACAGTGTGAACTGGGTGCTTTTTGTTGTGACACCTACATGACTACTTTTACAGTGTGAACTGGGTGCTTTTTGTTGTGACACCTACATGACTACTTTTACAGTGTAGACTGGGTGCTTTTTGTTGTGACACCTACATGACTACTTTTACAGTGTGAACTGGGTGCTTTTTGTTGTGACACCTACATGACTACTTTTACAGTGTAGACTGGGTGCTTTTTGTTGTGACACCTACATGACTACTTTTACAGTGTGAACTGGGTGCTTTTTGTTGTGACACCTACATGACTACTTTACAGTGTGAACTGGGTGCTTTTTGTTGTGACACCTACATGACTACTTTTACAGTGTAGACTGGGTACTTTTTGTTGTGACACCTACATGACTACTTTTACAGTGTGAACTGGGTGCTTTTTGTTGTGACACCTACATGACTACTTTTACAGTGTGAACTGGGTGCTTTTTGTTGTGACACCTACATGACTACTTTTACAGTGTAGACTGGGTGCTTTTTGTTGTGACACCTACATAACTACTTTTACAGTGTGGACTGGTGCTTTTTGTTGTGACACCTACATGACTACTTTTACAGTGTGGACTGGGTGCTTTTTGTCATGACACTTACAGAACCACTTTATAATGTGGGTTGGGTGTTTATTGTTGTGACACCTATACAACCACTTCACAGTGTGGACTAGGTGCTTTTACGTTCCAAACACTAACATAATAACGAGAAAGCTATTTATATTATTAAATCCTTGCAGATTCTTTTCTGTTTTCAAAATGATTTTTAAAAAGTGTTTTCCTTAGACGTATGGTAACAAAAAGATGGGGGAGATTTGTTAGTTTACAAACTGGCCGATATAAATAGCAGAAGCTATCAGCTACTTCTAGCAATCTTTC